>BOPM01000192.1:732628-767058 GCA_022179025.1 Porites australiensis
TCCCAACCACCACCACCACCACCACCACCAAAAATATATATATAAAAGGCATGACATTAATATTGTTTTCAATTTTTCCTGGGTATAACAGAGTTGAAGACAATGCTTGTGCGAAATTTTAGGAGGGCAAACAAGGTGTATTATGGGAAAAGCAAAGATGGAAAATGCGGATCATGGAAAGAAGGTGGCAAGTGATTCTTGAGACCATGACTTGAATTTTTTTTAAATGATCAGTAAGCAATCTATTTATGGAAATCAATGAGTCGAGTTGAGACTTTCTATAATAGTCTCCACATTATTTTGCTTTGATTACATTTGGCCTAAGATGAGATCACAACTTGTTTTAAATTAGGGTGCAAATACCTGGCCACATTTCTGAAGGTCTTCAGCTTTTCAGAAAAGTCATCAAGAGACACTGTGTATGTAAATTTACCAGCACAACTACAGTATCTTGCCATGTTAGTTGCCTTTACCTGTATAAATAATCATTCAAAAAATGGGTCATTACCACTGATATTTATCATGCGTAAATGAAGTAAAATAATTATTTATTTAACACAGTTAACAACTAGGAGCACGGGCGTGGTCAGCAGTTGGTCGTTTGGCTGAAGTGCTGTCAACCTTGCTCGCGTCACCTCCATGTGCTCAGTACAACGTTTTCCTGGCGGTCACTCTCTTTGTTTAGCCTTTGGATCATCCTTTTATCCCCACCCCTTTCCTCTTTATTCTTCCACTGATAAATCAGGTGACAGGTGCCTGGTTCCATTGGCGTGAGGGCTCATGGATGGAGGGCACTGGTTTGCCAGCCATGGGGGCATAACTCTGTCTAGGGGCTGGCTTTGCCAAAAGTGGAAGCCCCTGGACATCCTGGGCACCCACACTTTTTCAACAAAACTTTTTCCAACATTAAAGAAGTGCATTGTATGTAAAGAATCCTTTCTTTAATGTGCAGTTAACAATCATATACTGTACTAGATCATGACCCCTTACAGCTCACATCATGTAAGCTTGGCCAGAGCCCACTCTTTAAGCTTTCTTGATTTGAGGTTTACCAACAGAGAGAGATAAATTGTACCAAAAACGTATCATGTCAACACAAACATTTAAGGTCCACAATTGTCAATATACCCAGCTAAAAGCAAGCTTTTTTATAGGTAATAAACGACAAGCCACTAAAGATGGTACACAAATGTCAACATACCCCACGACATTTGGTACATTTTAGATCCTGGAGAACAAATGCCATTGACAGCTTTTGCACCATGTCAATCAACTGAATCTCTATGAAGTCCATGTCATATTCACTGCCACACTCTAAATTTGCGCATCTACAACAAGCCCTGTAGAAACAAGAGACATTGTTATGCAAAGTATGATTTATTCCCATCACTACATGGCAAATCAATTGAAGAAGCTTCAATTTGCAACTACAATCAACCGTCTCTTAACCCTTTAAGCTCCAAAATACAAATACAAATTCTCCACTGATCTCCTAACATTTCCTTGAAGAATTAGTTGAGAGAATTTTGTCTTCAGAGGTGAATACAATCTTATTGAGTTCTTCAGGGGTAAAAAGATAATGACCTTGGTTGGAGAAGGGGAGGATGCCTATATTGTAAATGAATGCATACTAGACTGCTGAGTGGTGCAGGTATCAAAATTAATACAATAGACAGCCGTAAATTAAATGCATATCATATTTCCATGTACATACGGTTTGTTTCCTTCTGCTGGTGTTATAAAAGGATCTCTACACAAGTCCAGGTCACGGCAAGAGTTACAAGAGAGGCAAATAACCTGTTGGGGGAAATTTTCAACAAATGATAAATATCATGAAAGGAAATAAAGGGAGATGTAAAGAATCAACCATAAGAGGACACAGAAAAAAATCTGAGCCCCAGATGGGATTCGAACCCACAACCCTCCCTCTTTTTCAGAGGGCTGGAATTGAAGTGTATAAATTCTGTCGAGTGCATAATTTTTGACTGTACCAGTGTAGTGCATCCGCAAATTTAAAATATATGCACTGTGATTTATTCTCATAAACTTACTACAGTTGGCCCATCTGTTTTCACAAGGCTATAATATTATTATGGCCTAAGAAGCAGAAACTTTGAAGGTTAGATGCATCCCTGTTGTAGGTTATCAAATTCAAGGAGCATTCAAGCAAAAACAACTGAGTTTTCATGGAGAGTTCACAGCACGTTTTCTCCCCAATCTTTGAGCTACTTTGATATAATACCATGTTATTTTAAAAAATTCAAGGAGTTTTCAATCAAGCAATCTTACTAGAATTTCATCTTCTCAAGGGTTTTTCAGGTGTCCCAGAATGTGAGCATTCAGATGTCAAACACTGAGGAATTCTTTTCTGCAGTATTTTATGCAACGTAAGTGGCCTTAACTTACTAGTCTGTGGATAATACTCACAAAGGGCAAAAACTAAAAAGAAAAAAAGAACTTCATTTTAAATCATTATTGTTCTTAAAAATTGAAAAACGACAGTTTGACAATGATGGCTTACCTCTGGTAGAATTAGTGAGGAACAAGGATCTCTGAATGTGGCTTCTGCTGAAAATTCTCCAACACCTAGCAGTCGCAGCAAATCTCGCCTAAAGAGATGTGTGAAGACCCATACCAAGAAATAAATGACTTAAAAGGTAATTAGCACTTTTAAAAGAGGCTAAAATTTTTCTTGCCACCTTCAGTTTTTTTTGTCTGCATGTGGATTTTCCTATGATTTTAAATCATGCAAAATATTATTGATTTTTACCTTAGCTTGGTGACTTGGTTCTGAGTGTTGGAATCTAAGGACAACACCTGTTCATAGGATTGATAAAATAAATAAATCACCTTATATCAAATAATTACCTACATTTTTTTCGTAACATTTGTGACACCATTTATTACATTAACCTCATTTCACTTAACACTGGACAATCTAATAACCATTGGTTTTAGAAACCTTTTTTGGGAGAGTTGGCCTCTAATCCCACCATCATAGCTTTTATGATAAAGACAGTGCAAAAAACCAACACACATGGCTGGTGGGAAGCACAACGAGGTGTTTGCAAGCAAGTCACGGTTGATTTTGACTTAGGTATTTTAGCCACCCACAGAAACAGACCAAAGCAACCTTTGATTAATTAAATATGAAGGGGTGCGTGGAATATTAAGCCTTAAGTGACTCTTGAGATAATAATTAATTCTCCCTTTTATTCCCAAGGAATTATATGGAAAATGGGAGGGGGAATTAAGCAGTTTATCAGATATCACCTTGGGCTTTATTCCAAATGCACCTTTAAAAAAAATAAAGTCACCTTTGACACTAACTGAAAACTTCTTTTATGACTGAACGTAACAGTTACAACTAATAATTATTTGTACCTTACAGATGAACTTGACAAATTCCAAGGCAGGATTGTTTAGTGGCAGATGGGAACCCGGTAGGAGTGGGAATTCCACACTTGGATCTGTATTTGAAGATCTGTCGCCAGACAAAGTGTGCTGTATTTTCTGAGTTACACTACAAGTTAATGATAAAGAGAGAAAAGAAATTTATCAGTTGTAGGACAACAGCTTTGCATGTTATAATGCATCACTCACTACAGATGAAGATTCTGAGTGACTCTCCTTGTATATATATTACTTATTATTACTCAAAATATTTCACCATTTCTGATTGGCTAAAATGACATACATAATTCATCATAAGCAGCTACTGTTGACCAAATTTCGAAGAATTTTGCCATATTGAACAGATGACGTAAAAACTGCAGCAAAACTTCTAAGATGGAGTTCAAAAGCCACATATTTGTTGGCCTAGTTGTTCATACTCACATTTTTAGGAAAAAATAACCTACAGCACTTTTCAATTTAAGAGGAAAATTTCCTCTGGTTTTTCATAGGAATGACACACTCATTGTGAACAGAAAGCACTTACGAGAAAAGAGTCTGAGTGAGCTCTCCAGAGATTCTCTCTTGTGCAAAGGTGACAAGACTAGGTGTGGCTGATGTTTCTGCAACCCTCTGTTAGGTAGAGAAGATGTGGATTAAAACTTTTAAAACACCTTTACCAACTCTGTAAGTTCCATGCTAGTGCTAATTACTATGGGATGCGCTTAATGAAACATATAACTTAAGACAAAAATACGATTTATCACAAAATCAAATATGAAAAAATGATGCAGAGTATACTCTTTTTGACAAGCTTCAAGGTGCCTGATATTGTGTTGAAAACATACAGTGTCAAAGGTAAAACTTTAACTTGTATCTTTTATTTTTAATTACAGCAGTTAAAGACCTCACTCAAACAATGCTTTACATTCAAACATGCTACTGAAGGAGAATATGCACGGATTAACAGTGTCGAATGTTTGAGAATTCTCCTTAAACAAATAATTAATTTTAAAAGGAGCTAGAAATCAAGGATGCAATAATAAAGGTTCTTTATCTGATTTTCAAACACTTATAAAATATCAATTTTCTTTGTATTTTCTTTAAGCACTTTTGATGAGTTTGAGAACAAAGATAAGTATGTCTAAAACACAGACTGTAAGAATCTCTTTACAATGGTTCTTATTCGAGAGTAGTTCATTTTCACTCAAATAGCTAGCAACAGTCCCTAGAAACTGCTCCCTCTACATAAAAAAAACGCCATATGTTAACTGAATACAGGCACTTTAGATTATCAACAAACAAAATGACTGCTTGGAAAGCAGCTGTACCTGGGACTGTGAGCTTGTTCTTTTTTTCACTGGAGTATTGCCAGGCTCGACACGTCTCCTCTCCTCCAAAGAATGGTTATATATAGCATGAATGTGGCTTGCAATAATAATCTGCAAGAAATACACGAAAGATAAAATATCTGTTCTGGTTCGCAGGACAAAGGAAAAAAGGAACAAACACAGGCAAATGGTGTATGAAAAAACTCATGGGCTTGAATACAGGCAGTTCATCTCTCTGCCTTCTACTCCTCAACCCCTCCCCTCTCCTTTTCTTATATGACTACAGTTCAGCTTTCAGCATGCCCATACAGATCTCTTACTTTGGGAATGACAAATGAAAAATGCTGCACAAAAACTGCCTGCTGTGCAGGCTAGGAAACCAGTGGTAAAGGGAATAGACCAGTGCCAGCTGGATGAGGAAAACTAACAATTGACACCAAAATATGAATAATAATGTCATTTTTCTGTATTTTTTGTCTGGATTGTTGGACTCATTAATGACAAAATTACTAGAACTAAAAATCAGCTGCTTAGTGAAAATGCTGCAACATGAATACATGACAAAGATGTTGTTCATTTTACGATACAGGCTTTCTGTACAACTGTTAACTACTGAGAGGAAGGTCCAAACTTTGAACCCCACCCCTCCCCCCCAAAAAAGTCAATGAATTATAACCCCAGAAAGTTGTAAAAGCTTTGACAGACAAAACATCCCAAGGAGTAAGGAAATTTCATAAAAATGTAGCATGACCTTTTAATGGAAAGAAACGTCAAAGCAACGGGTGTGTTTTAAGTTTAGCAATGGGGGAGGGGGTGTATACCACAGAGAGCTTTTAAAATGTAAGGTGTACCTGGAAATAGCTCTGACAAGAAGCAGCAGTGGGAAGGTACTTCTTCATATTCCAGTTCATTTCCACATTAGGCTGATAGGGAAAATAAACAAACATTAGCCAAGAGGCACTATGAGAGAAGAGTTATTCTCATCTAGGAGGCAGTTTGGCCGAGCAGTTAGAGCGCGGGAAGCCCCAAGTTCTAGTGCCGCCCTGACCACTAGCTGGATTTGTTCTTGGTAGTCCCAAGTTCAGTTTCTTGGCCACCCTCATTTTTTTTTTTATTTTTTTTATTCCTCCAATTCCCAGCTGATACAGAGTTATTCTCTTATGGCCACCCTTGTAAATTGCCAAGTGGTTTCGCCTCCTACCAGTTGGGATTCTAGACTATATGTTATGTTTCATTTGAATTATTGGGTCATTATCCCTGAAAAAGCCCCCAAAAGGGGAGAGAATAATTAAGTAATGATCTGGGTAAGAAGGGAGGCAATTTCTTTTGTTATGGCAAAATACGCTTTCCTCGTGTAGGAATGCTTTTGTTTTCACAAAGAGAATGCACAAACCAACAAAAGCCAGTTTACGAAATAAAATGTAATTAAACTTCATTTTTAAAGGGTGTTTTCTTGTGTTAAAAGATTTTGACCAATCATAAGAGTTGAAAAGAATTGCAAAGAAAAGTTTACAATTTTACATCTCCCTCATATGGGATTTCTGTGTTACTTAGACCCAGACAAGATTTTGTTATCAGGAAGTTGGTTAGAAAACAAGGGATTAACAAACATGCTGCTTTGCAAAGATATCGTAAAAGGTTATGTTTAAACCAATCAGAAATGTAGTAGAGACAATAGTAAAGTTGGCACCTTTTTGCATTCCCACATGTTCACTATGTTTGGCTCTTTCCTTCTTTGGACCATTACTTAAGTATTTATCTTACCTTATCTTATTTAATATTTATACCCGTGAGACGCAGGGTACCTTTTTTATTCGATAAAAAAACCACAGCCTTTATTCTTGATTTTTAGCATTTTCGATGCAGTGTTTATACAAGGGCAGCAGTAATTTCTAAATCACGTCTTAAATTTCTGACAAAAAATTTGTTGTCAACAAAAAGATCTTTTAAATTCCAGTGTCTTTAATTTTTTTGCTGAGAGAGAATTGTAATTTTCTGGATGGTGTAGATTACAAAGTTGGATTGAGTTTTCTCTTATACCTCATCCTTTCAAAATGCCGGAGTAGTCTGATTGGTTGTGGTGTTTTTTTGGTAATTTTGCTTCCATCTGCTGCATTTATTCTAAGTAAGTATGGTAGACATATACAATGCTGTGTATTTTTTCTTCCTTCACCTCATCATCAGGTGTAGCCATTATTTCATCATTGTCATCTGCTGTTCCTTCCATCACCTCCTCATCTTCAGCCTCCTCGGGAAGTTTGCCTCGCACACCACCATGATTTGCCTGCATGGTAAAGCAAAATAATATTATTTCTAATTTTAAGACCTGTTTTTTGGTAGATAGAAAACAGAGAGGTTGATGAGAGAGCCTTGACTGTCTTTTACGAAAGATAGTATGACTCTGAATTTTCTTAAATTTTTGATTTTTTGCAATAATTATTATGGCAATTACCTGGTCCATCCACATAAGATACTCCCAGCATGACTCAGGTTTAAGCTCAATGCTATGGAACAAGTCCTTCCTGCGTATACTGTTGAGAATGAAATCCACATATGCCTTGGCATCTGAGACACTGAATTTAAGAAAAATTATCTCTATAAGAATGAGAATCATTTTGCAAGTGTGGGGCAAAGAGCAAATCTGTGTCTTGGCTGACACCCAATACTTTTCAGGATTTCTTTTTACAAAAGCATAAGTTACATCTTTAACTGCAATGATCTTCTTTGCATTTATTTCTTCATTCCACAGTTCCAATATATGAAAGTAATACAGTCAACTCTCTCTAAGATGGACACCTTCGGGACCAGCCCTGATGGTCCATCTTAGAGAGGTGTCTGGCTTGTAGAGAGTCGAGGTAACCTGACGCCAGTAATTTTAAAGCTGAAAAATAAATACACGTCTGTTTATCTGGTACAAAACAGCTCAAACTGGAACACTGTAACAGAAAAGTGGAACTATTCTGTCAACGAGCCATCAAACATTCATTACAAGGGAGGGGGCTAGTGGAGTGAGGGACATGGCCCCACCCTAGGAGAAGCTAAGATCTTTGAAACACAATTCATTTTAAGACCTCTTTTACACAAATCAGCTGTTGTTATCTTTAGACAACAATTTAAAATGTTTGATCCCAATAATTTTACTCTGTCTTCAATGTTATTTTTTCCAAACTGCAAGGCCCATAAAAAGAGAAGCTGTGTATCCTCTAGTACTTTAGTCTCTATCACTTCCTGAGTTAAAAATAGGAAAATAAATTATAAGATAAAATTATCACCTTCTTTTCTTGGTGCAAATAATGATTTTGCTAAGGTTTGCAAACACAATGGTAGAACCAAGACGTTTGAATTCTGCCACAAGCTGGATAGTGAAAAAAAAATACTTTGGTTAGAAATGCCCTTGCCGTCCAACACAAAAATTCTAGAAGGAAGAATGTGAAATTCCTGGGGTAAGAGCTGGCAGATTTAAATTCTTAAAGTTACCAAAAAATAATATTGTGTTCTTGGCTAAGTAAAAAATAAAATAGCACCAGATTAATTCAATTATTTCAAAGTCTACCTGCATGAACAGTTTTTTCATCATTCTCTGCACCATTCTACAAAGAGCTGGATCGTATAACAGTGAAGTAGGAGAAGACAGCCACCTGAGCCAAAACAGACAATCTTGTTTGCTCAAACAAATATCAAAATAATTGACATGGCCTAGAAGGCATTCTACAAATTATCAACTTACGATTTTCCTATATATGTGTCCGTAACACCTGAATTAACAAGGATCCAGAATTTTCTACAGCGCTGCTTTAAACGCCAATACATATATTATCAAATTAACATACCAGTATATGATTTCTTAGAAGAGGCAGATCATGCACTATTCAAGAAGATCTCCAGCATGCCTGGCCACCCTTTGAATTCCTCCCTCTCCAACACAAAAGAAAGTTCTGTGTGCCTCAGAGATCCAAGCAGCAATCTCAGTTGGGTTAATACCCCATGCTTTTAAAATAGTTTTATCAATACAAAGAAGCAATTTAACGTAAAAAGGGTTTTCAATGGTAACATTAATATTTTATAAGGAATTTAAAGCTTTTCTACTGTTCAGCTTTTAATTGCTTTTAACTGTAAGTTTTTAGCATATGTATTTTTCCTTAAAACACAATAAATACCTTAGAGATTTAAAAAAAGAATCCAGAAAGAAGAGATAAATGTATGGGCAACGAAAAAAGAAAAAAAGGCAAAGTAAAAGGAACTCAGTAGCTTTGATCTGCAGTCCAGTAGTGGCTAACCATTACTTGATTTGGGGTGGATAGTAACAGAAGTCAACAGATGTTTTGTAAGGAACCACCAGTTCCTTCAACATTGGCATAGATTACAACATAGAAACACCTGTTGAATGCCTAATGTAATTATATTCTATGGAGTTTTTAACATACCCTCTAATGCATAACTCTAAGAGACAACTGATTACGCTGCTATGCACAAGGAAACCTACAGTTCTGAGATGCTGCTATTAACATTATTACCTGTAAAAATGCATTAATTGTGCATCAGCATTCAGGTTCCCATAAGCTGATACTTCATGCAGCCAGCTATAAACCATACCCTTGAGGATTCTGTTGCAAAAGATAAAGATAAAACATAAAGATATTAATTTTACACAGCACTAAAACTATAATTATAATTTTTCAAAGATAATTTCTCCAAAACCATTCAGCATATCTGGCTCAAATTTTCACAGATACCTGCATTAGCCTTCCTTGGGGCCAGAGCTACACTTCTTCAGTGTAGTTCTGGCCCTGAGAAAGGCTAATTTTCTTAGCTGAAATATTGGCCTGAAATAAATCAGCCCTTTGTCGTATTGCCAGCCTTGTTTTCAGGTTTGTTTTATTTCCCACTTCAAGTGACGTCTGGCATTAGCACCTCTACATTAGAGATCCAGCAAGAAAGAACCAGTCGGTTTTATTTACGCGTTGAGTGGACCTCTGCATTCAAGGGTTTTTACTTCTAGGACTGTTACTGCGGACAGGGCAAACAAGTTGGCCAATAGAGACCTTACGAAACTACGACAGCGACGGGCAATGGGCAACCAGAACCTCAAAAAAAGCAATAGGTTTAATAATGTCCCTGCACAACTGCCAAATGAAATGGCCAAATTTTAAGTTTACTTTAGAACGGGAGCGCAAGGCGATAAATTCTACCATCTCTGTCTGAACTCAGGCATGGGCACAGGTCTTTACTTCAACCCTAACTTCCCTTCTCTTAAGTAACAGGATGACTTGGGATGATTGCAAAATAGTTTCAAAGAATGTGATGTCTATTTTTCAGCGACATTTTCATGAACATCACCATTGTCAGATTGTAAGGTCTCTAATAGCTGAATGGTGTGTACTTTGCAAAAGCTAACAACTCGACCAATTTTAAAGCAGAGAATTGCCAAACAGGCATTCAATAAAATGAGAAACATTTACCTGAAAGCACTGGAGCATAGAGCCGCTTCATCATATGTTGTCAGGCTGGAAGCTGCACTTGGCCCTCCTTGAACCAACTCTTCTAATGATGCCTGCAAAATATATGAGTTACTGAAAAGGTTGTTCCTCTGCCCAGGCAAAGACAAACGTCTAAAAAAGACAAACATTTCATTTGAATTGCTCAAACTTCATCAGAGAACACAAATTTTGTTACATATCCCCAATAGAGGATTGTCAATGGCCAGGGTGATCGAAAATGGCAGAAGTTTCAAGGGATTGGTGTTCTTTGAACATGGTGCAAAGGGATCTGGCGGTCTCACAATTGTAGTAGTTGCCAGGGCATTCTTTGCATTGGATATAGTAAAATTTAATACTATACTACCTATTATATACCTGTTCAGATCTTTCACAGGCTCTTTAACTGTGGCATCATTTAATGATGCCACAGTTAAAGAGCCTGTGAAAAATGTGAACAGGTAGATAATAGGTCTTAGATGTAAAACCTTATTTATGACCTCCCTAGAATGACATCCTATGGGAAATTAAATCTTTCTAAAGCAACTTGACACTATAATCTAAATGCTATTCTCACCTGTGGCAGACTATCAAAGCTGACACCAGTCACAGAACCTCCCTCAAAGTCATTGATGTGGGCAGACTGAAATGAAAAATAAGTTCCTCATTTTACAAAAACAATTAGCAGGAATATAGATAAATGGTTAAATGAAGTGCTTTAAACATGTATTAAAAGTGGCAAAGCTTAGGTTTGGCTATATACCTGTAAGACAGTGTTAACAGCGAAGCAATCAATTGAGAGCTCCATACACACAGTAGGATAACAGCCTGGGTTGTTCACTTCAATGTTGCCGCCATCTTCTGTTGCTATACTGAGCCTGTTGAGAGATATGATGTGAGGCCCTACAACTTCTAATGCAGCAGTTTTCAAGTACAAGCTACCAGTTAACGCGCAACGATTTTGAGTGGGGGGGCTTCATTATTCTAAAAGAGCTTTATATAAGTCAAATGGGAATTTTGAAGGTGATCACTTTAAGGGCACTACACACTACAGTGAGAAAATTCAAAATGTTACTACTAACAGGTAATTAACACTTAATTCTCTGAAGATCTCTGAAAAGGCAATACAGTCCTGCAGAAACTTTAAAAAATCATATAAGGATATTCTACAGTAGTGAAACAGCCTCCTAATTTTGCAGCTTAAACCATCTGTAATGTAAGGATGTATCCAAAAGTGACTCCTGGAAAATGGCAAGATAATTTCTCTGTCTAACTTATGGAGTATTTTCCAGTAAAACAAAGGGAGAATTTGACATTTGATGATTGGGCATTAGGCGTTTATTTTAGAATTTAGAGAAAAAAACACAAAACTCTTTAACACGCTCTTTTTTTGAGTGTGTTATTAATAAATCAACTGACTGCCTTGCTAAATTGAAAGTGGTTGCCTGGGGTATCCAGGGGGCCTCCACAGTGGCCAGCCAGCCCCTAGATAGAATACTGCTCCCATGGCTGGCAAATCCCCACAACTCAGCCACCTGTCACACTGATGAATCAGTGGAAGGGGGGACATAGAGGGTAGGGTGGGTGGCATTAAGACAACCGCTAAAAACCACTCCACACAAACACAGTCACTATGAAAACCACTAAAGAAACTTGACAATCCTGGCTGTAATGAAGCAACAACGTTCCACATGAGCCTGCACTTGTGAGTTTGACTGCTGACTGACCTAGCTAAGACTGCTAAGGTCATGGCGATTAACTTTGTTAAATTTTTCATTTAACTAAATAAACATATCTTTCATGATATTTGGGTCCTACTGGCATCACTAGCATTGTAGAGATACCGTAAAATTCCAAAAATAAGCCCCTCCAAAGATAAGCTCCCAAACTCGTAACGGAAAAAACCCTCTGTTAAATGGCCTCTCCAAATATAAGCCCCCTGGGGGCTTGTACTTGGAAAACAGTGCCCTCAAAGACAAAGCAAAAACGGTAAATTTACTTCCAGCTACAAGGCTAGTCCAATCAATTTCGAAATGCCAATTTCCCTCCATAGATAAGCCCTCCCTATATAAGCCCCTCCAAAAGTAAGCCCCTCAAAAAAGGCGTTTGAAAATGTACGCCCCGGGGCTTATTTTTGGAATTTTATGGTAACAAACCTGTTATCATCATCTTCTTTCCCACCAAGATCAGGTCTGTCAGTCGGTGACATCCAGAGCAGGTGATTATGTTTCTGCAGGTGACGAGCATAGAAAAGGTCACTGGCAAAAAGCGTGGGATCTGATGATACATTTCCCACTGGAACATGAAAGTATTGGGCCATTTCAAGTTGTGTCTGTAAAAATAATTTAAAAGAGAGAGTTAAATAAATTTCCTGGAATATAATAGTCATATAAAAACAGTATGTGAGTATAAATGACCACCATATACGCAAAAAGACTCTTCACCTGACTGAATTTTTTTTTATTAAAATAAGAGCCAAATATGAATCATAGTAGGCCCTCCACCTAACCACTCTATAGATACTGTAAGTATGGCACTCTACACTAATCACACTATACACACTGTAAATATGAAACATTAGTTTGAAGTTGATAAACAATAATTAATCCACAGTTTGTTTATACAGTCAATTCTCACCTTGCAGACAGATTACTATTACAGACAACCCTACAATATGGACAGCAACTAAATTCTATTCCATTATAAGGACTGTCACTATTAAAGAGACTATGGAGACTGGTCTTGAGGGTGACCAAAATAATACGAGATGACTGGTCATTCTATGGGTACCAACTCAAATGCACATTTCTTTAATATTTCATATAGCAGAGCCTACTGGGAAAGAAAGCACTCAAATGCAGGACTACCATCAAGAGGTGGGGGCTGGGGATTTTCCCTGGCTACTATGAATGCGGCCCCTGGCTACTTTCATAGAAAAATAGATAGGAAGAAAAAACAGTAAGAAAGGAACTCCCTAGCTGTTTGATTCCCTGCCTACTTGTTGTATTTCCCTAGCAACTTGAAATCTTAGTGACAACCCTGAAATGATATTTTTTCAAGCATGCATGACTAACCTGGTAAAACAGATCCACCTCAAGATAATGAAGGATCATTCTTCTTGCCGCATGACGTTGCCAGTTAAGAACATTATGCTGCGCAGTACTGCAATATAAATCACAAGCTAAATCTGTCTTGCCAGGATTCGAATCCCGTTTAAGCTAAGAATTTTTTCGCTACTTTTTGTAGCTGCAATGGTACACACAACAGCAATGATCATCAATTCTTTATTTGTTTCGGGAATAATGCCTGATCTACAAACTGCTTGGTTTACATTAAAGTATAATATGCAAATCTTAACTCAAGCAATGTTAGCAATGTCACCTTCGATAAAAGAGTGACTAACATAGACCATGTTACAGAGCATATTTAGAAGGCTTTAGTATCACAGGTTTATAGTTTTGTTGTTTGTAAAAACTAAAGATCGATGGGGGCTTTTATGAATGAATACATTTAATGCATTTTCTATAAGCCCCTTCTTTAGTGTTACATAGGTAAATACACCATAACTGTAGTGTGCTGGGTTACAATAACATTGAACTAGAAGCTACGGTTCAAATTCACACCCTTCTGAACTATATACTTCTGCATCAAATAAAAAGTGCAGATAGGCAACATCATCTTACCTGTCATTGTATGGGAGATGCACAAGGGGAAAGTCTTTAAGACAAGGAATTGACGATGTCAAGTGACTCTGATCTACAAAAAGTATATATCAGTTAACCCTAACCAATAATATTGAATTCATACATCTTGGACTAAAAGTGATAATACACAGTACAATTCACAACAATACCCCAGGGAGACTGCACTAAGATCATTGTTGGTCCACGTTTCTCTTCTTTGTAATTCAATAGGAACCTTTGAATTGCCCTGTAAGCCTAGAAAGAAATGACAATAAATTATTAGGCATCAAGTTGCCCAAATATTATGTTAATTCTAAGAACCATCACTCTCCAAAATAAATTATAACACAGCTAAAATATTTGCCAAATAAATTTCAATAGCTCAAGCATGCTTCATATTCTCGTCGTGCACACAGCTCCCAAGTGCATCCATAACTCAAGTACACTCAATGAAAAAAAAGGAAAAGGAAAGTAGATAATAATTAGATGATTTATAACTTCACTGGTACCAGCCGCAAAATTATTTCAAGCCCTGTACAAACCAATGCATGACCAAATTAATGTTAATAATATCATAACTGAAACTGAGAGCAAATAACAATATGTACCTGTCTTGGATCGGTCTCAACTCTGACATCAAATGTAAGACTCTCTGGGGGAAGAAAGCTCTCAACATCTTCTTCCCTTTCCAACCTACAAAGTAGAAATAAAACTGCATTCACAATATTTGAGACTATTAAATGTCTTCTGATGTTCCATCCTTTTAAAAACTGCATCGCTGAGTGGAGGTGGGTGTCCGGGATGTCCAGGGCCTTCCACCTTTGGCACGGCCAGCCCCTAGACAGAGTTACACCCCCATGGCTGGCAAACCCGCGCCCTCCAGCCATGAGCCACCACGCCAATGGAACCAGGCACCCGTCACACTGATTTAACAGTGGAAGAATTAAGGGGGGGGATTAGTAGGGGTAAAAGAATGACCCAAAGGCTAAACAAATTGAATGGCCGCCACGAAAACACTGTACTGAGCACATGGATGTGATGCAAGCAAGGCTGACCGCGCTTGAGCCAAACGACCGACCGCTGACCACGCTCGCGCTCCTTGTTGTTAACTCTGTTAAATAAATATTTATTTAACCTCATTAAATCAAAGCAGGAATATTTTGAGGCAATAATATTTGATCACCCTCTACTAAACTAAGACCTGGAGTATGACTAAGGCAGATGACATAAAATAACTTCCAACATAGGTGTCTAAGAAGAATCTTTAAGATCTAATGGCCAAGGAAAGTGAGGATCTGAGTCAATCAGAACTACTACCCTACTACAGTCAACTCCCTTTATAGCGGACACTGTAGGGACCTCAAGTTAGTGTCCTCATTCGCGAGAGTCCGTAATAGCGGGAGTTTATTTCAGTCAAACGTCTGTAATTTGGTTTTTCCTGGGATTTAGCTGCTGTCCGTTTTATCGGGGTGTCCGTTATAGCGAGGTGTCTGCAAGGCGAGAGTTGACTGTATCTGGGTTGTGACATGTCATCAGTATGACATTTCTACGCTCATTTCTTAGATGTCATTTTGCAAGGAAACCACCACCACTGCAAAATGTCTGCTGTTTTCTTAGGCTATCATGTACAGTGAATGAAGAAAGTTTACTTGTTTCATGCACAGTTATCACAGTGGCACCAAGAGAAAGAGAAGGTAGATAGAGATAACTAAAGGACTTTGGACTAGGGCCTCCACTATTGCCCGGGGTAGAAAAGGAGTAAATTCTTCATACCTTGCAGTTCTTTCAGCTTGGTAAAGAGATGAAAGATTTGGCATCTGGTTATTCCTTACAACGTCAATGACAAACACTGAAGCCTAAAAATAACACATTAATAAATTACAAATAATGAAATGAAACCTGGAGTCTGGGGTGGACTGCAAGTAGGCTCAATTGGTTTAGGTATTGTGCAAGTATTTACGTGACACCCCAAAACAAATTGGCTGCCTTGAGTTCTTTCTTTTATTGTATCATTAGGTCTTCTTATCAGAGAAGGAGGCAGTGTGGCCGAGTAGTTAGAGCACTAGAGTTGCCATTCAGAGGCCCCGAGTTCAAGTCCCGCACTGACCGCTAGCTGGATTTGTTCACGGTAGTGACAAGTTCAAATCATTGGCCACGCTTGTAAATAGCCAGCTGGTTTGCCTCTGGCCAGTTGGGATTCTTAACCCTGTTAAGTTTGATTTGAATTATTTGTTTCAGGCATTTGCTCGGCCCCATTCGCATTAGCACTATAAATACCGCTGAGGGTAAATAATGGAATTAGCACCGACAAGAGTAAACGTTGAACCATACCTTCTGAAGACCAGGGACAAAGATGGCCAATACAACACGATTATCACTAGAAAATGAAGATACCATAATGATATGTTAAACAAATAACCAATTGACCAAACAATATTAGATGATATCATAATGAGGCAAAGTTGGAGGAAAGAAATGATGCCAAGGATAACATTCTTACGAGGAACTGTGGTACAGGTATATCCTTTTCAGATTTGCATTTTCCAAGTATGGGCACTCAGCAAGGGTCTTGAACTCAAGCTGGTCAAGCTCAAAGCTATCTAAATCCTAGAACAGGAGAATTAAGAGTAAACAAGTCATGACTCAAGTAAAAAAATTTGAACACCTTGGATTTGCTGCCAATAACTGCTTTGTTAAATACATAATGGTGCATCTATAGTCTTTTAGTGACAAATCTAAACCTAAAAAAATGTTAACCATTTTGTGTCAGTGTTTAACCCTGATTACTATGGTCAATGCTTTCCATCTATCACTATTGTCAGCGCTCAACCCTAATCATTTAAGCCCTGACATGAAATACTCCATTTTAATTGGCTGCGTACTTAATTACTATGTTCAATTCTTGGAAAGGGACTGGTGCAAAAAAAATTACAAATAAATTATACTTTTAAAAAATTCACCAGGAACTCCTCTTAAATTTATAATAACAAACTAGCAAGTTTTGTGGAATTTCTGTTAGCTTTGATGGTTGCCTAAGGGTTCACTTCTTGTCAACTATCTAGCACAAAGAACTCAAATTCTGAGCCTTCTACTGTTAATGGAAATTAGAAGTGTATTTGACTTGAAGAAACACAGGCCAATTACAGAAATAATAATAAAAATAATGAACAGTTTCCAATTTCTTTGTTGTCAAAACTTCTACTCTGAAGAAATTCAATACAACACCTACCCTGCCACCGAAGAGCCTTGCAAACATCTTGTTCACTTTGCAAACACAGCCTAGTTTAATTAATGCTCTCATCGATAAGGGAACCTATCAATGGAAATAAATAATTGGTATATAAATCCATTTGTTAACTCATAGTGGTGTACCAATCATCGATTATACACTACTTATTTACCGAGAGTGAGGTCATTAAAGGGAAATCTCAGACAGAGGCCTTGATGTATTGACCAAGCGATACCAAGGTCAGTACATCAAGGGCGAAGTCTGAGATTTCCCTGTAATGACTGAATGGACGAGGTTAATAAGTTATTTATTATATGGCCTTTTCATTATAGACCTGAGCCTGCGATCAATTAAAACCAACAACTGGTCTGCGGATAAGTTGAGCCCATGATACAGTCAGGTGACTCGGGTCAGTGGATACCCATTCTGACAGCTGTCAATTAACCATAATACGGATGTCCATAAGGATGTGCACTATCAACTTAAACACAGATTGTATATGCCTTGGACACCTTGCTAGTAATGACCGATCGTTACAGGAAAACAGCCCATCAGAGAACCCGTACTATTGTAGCCATATAAAAAATGTCCGATTGAATACCATGGAAAAAGAAAAAACATATCCTGGACAAATAGGAATGTTGAAACTTTCAATTGTAATGTACATAGGCATGGCTGTACATAGTTCTCTATTGGTTTATAAGGGTTTTGTTTTGTTTACATTTGATTGTGCATACTGTATGCCATGGGCAAACTTGCCTTAAGTTTGTATTACTTTGACTTGCACACAGTTAAAAAAAATTAAAATAATGGAATGCTTGGAAAGAGATTTTCCCAATAATGGATGATCGATCTATTGGACCAATGCACTTATTTCTGATGATCGATTACAAAATCTCAACCAATAATTCCCAACACTTTTAACTCATAAAGTCTTAAATGGCAAGAAGAGAGTAATGAGTACTATTTACTAAAAGCAAAACTTTAAAAGGCAAGAATTACTTTGAGTCAGATTTTTCAGAGTGGGAGATTTTTCAAGTGAAGCAGGCTGTTTTCTTACCTGTGATTCGTAGATTCCTTCTATGTCAGGAGATGAGAGATCTGTAGCTAGCTCACTAGATAAAAAGAAAAGCTTAGTTCTTACACTCGCGCAATACCAAAATCAAGACCAAAAGATTGCAATTCTTTGTTTAAATGCAAAACTTAAGACTCATAAGGAGCTGCTTACAGGGTACGAAGAAAGTCATTCATCCGTTGGATAGTGATTTAGCCACTGGATAGCGCTATCTAACTTTTGAACAACTGGGGCCAGGTTGTTTTGGATTAGTTGGATGTCTATGTTCAAACTTAATTGCATTAACTTTTTAATCTCAAAAAGACAGTGTCCTCTAGACTACTGACACTTGGTTGTGAGAAATGTAGTCATGCAAAAAGTGTTCATCATCTTTACAGTAACATCAGTTTTCGGTTACAGAAAAAAAAAAATCACTATAAACCCAGTCCAGACCTTGAATGATCTCGGAATATCTTCTCAGGAACTGTATACTCATACAGATTTAGTATTGGATGAGAGCGTGGAAGTGTTCTGGAAACCTTTCTCCATGCTACAAAGAAATACAATCAGGAAACAATCATCCTTTGGCTAATAAAACATACTACGCTCTGAATCAATGATCATTATTTTCCTTATTTTTACTGTCTATATAGTCACTTATTTTTCAGAATTCATTCACTTGATCATTCACCTATCCTTAAAACATTATGGTAAAGTAAAGCAATTTCATGTTGTTTTTGTTTACTATAATTATTATTGGACATGGGCATAGAATACTAAATAATCAAAGCAGACAAAGAATCACGAGCAGTAGAGACTAAAATATATGCAAAAAATGTTACAAGTTCTAACTGGAAGAGGGAGTCTGTACATCACATAGTCACTTTGTTGGATCTCTTCACCCACTTTGACTGGCATTCCATGATCATATTATTTAATATTGGTAAAAGATTTGGATACTAATAGTTCCTTCAAACCACTCTTACTTGTTCCAGCTCCTTCTTTTGGGGTGTGACAGTTTACATAGAAAATCCTGGGTATGTTAACTTTCAGTGAATGGAGATCTGATCCTACTATTGCCCACACCTTGAATGTACCTGGGTCATCGGTCTCTACGAGCTGAAACAAAACATAAAAATAGTTTATCCCTCGCTAAACAAACAGCTTGATATTTCAGTCGTCTTTTTACAATACAACCAAAATAACTCAAGTGGCTATTCCATATAGCACACATCTTAATACATTTCACCTGGAAGCTAAGACCTTATTAAACTGAATAACAGCTCGTCCTTAAGTCAAGCAGCACTCAGATTTTGCTTTCCTAGTGCATCCTTGTCTAAGTTGTGATTGAGTTTACAGATAACTTGCTGGAGCTGTTGCCTTCTAATACCCTGGTGTTAGGATAAGACACCACCTTTCTGACGCTTGTAATGAAAAGGGCATGAGTCAAGAACAGTGGTGGTTAAAGATAAATACTGTATATGACATAATTTTTGGCACAGTAGCACAGGAAAGTACATGCATGTGAAGCAAATGTAATACAAGACATCTGCCCATAGGCAGCACCCACCACAGGGCTCTACTCTGACAGCTAGAGCACAGTGGTGACAACTTCCCTTTGCCCTTGGGTCACAGGGAAATTGGTGCACTGGGCACCATGGATATCATAGGTTCAGGGCATCAGTTGCACTAGTCATGCAATGTCTGATATCCAGCTGATAGTTAAACTGTTCATTTTCAAGCACAGCCCTGCACGGTTGGTAGTCTCACTATTGTATCTGTAAGTACTGGCACTATATTCAAGACAAATACAATAATTAGTTTATCTTAAAAGTAAGAGCACTTCACACTGATTCCTACCTGTATTATCTGCCATGGTGTATCCACAATCGATCTAGCTTGTTGTCTGATAAAAGATGACATTCCAGTTGATGGGCCACGCCCAACTGCCAGCATACTCATACCCATTGTTTCTGCCTCCTTTCTCAGACGCTTCCTCTCAGCTCGTTGCTTGGATTGAAATTCCCACTTTCGTTTTTGAAATTCAAGCCATTTCTCTTTGTCATCCTGTGAAAAAAATATGTGACTTTGAGACAATTCACGCGGGAAAGATGATCAAAATGAATTAAGAGTTCCTTTGTTTGTTTTTTTCTTGAATCAAATAGTTAAATAAGAATTCTTATTTTGTGAAGCATAGCTTCTCGATAACATTTTCTGAAGGCCTCCAAAATTCAGCAGAAGCAACTCCACAGCATGCCCAGTACTTCACATATGTGCTCTGCACCCATATCACTGCAGCAATAGCATCAATGGACAGCTGTTTCATCCTTGTAAGGACAATTCAGCATGGAATGGCCCCATGCCAAACATAACTGTTTAACATTGATCAAGTGCAGTAAAAATGACCAAGGGTGACAGTATTCATGTCAAGAATTAACAAGTTCAAGTTAATGAACTATACCTTGTTTGGCCCCCACTTTGGTGGTTCTCCAAGCACCTCTTTCCAGCTTTTTGACAGCTCTGACAGCTGTCCATCACTCTGATTTGATGAGTTACCCTTGGACAGACTTTTTTCTAGTGACATTTGTCCACGCTTTCGCTTGGTTGCTACAGGCCTACCAGCAGATGAAGGTTGTTTTCGAGCAATATCTTCAATATCCAGTGATTGTCTAGGAGGCAGGTTTTCATTTCCTTGATTGTTGTGATCATCATTAATTGAATCCTGTGGCTGTTTGAATTCAGTAAAATACCCAACATTATGAACATATTGTAAATAATTATTAGCCCCTTCTGGAAAATCACATTAAGACGGAATTCCACAGGAAACTGAGTAATTTTAATATTCAGTGGACAAAAAAACCTTGTACCAGAATAATTTAAGGCATATTGCACTCTTTTTTACATTTTTCAAGGGCTGAAGATGTAATTAATCATCTGTAATAACACCAAAGAAAATTTCTTAGCCCGAGAAAATGAATGTCACTTTTCACACAAATACACCTCACACATTAAATTTTCAGAATTTTACCTGTGTTTTCACAATTCTAGTGAAATTTGATATTTGTTTTCTCGGACTTCCACGAGAAATTTTCTTAAGTGTTATTACAGATGACTAATTACATCTTGAGCCCTTGAAAAATGTAAAAAAGAACGCAATATTCTTTAAATTATTCTGGTACAAGGTTTTTGTCCACTGAAAATTAAAATTACTAAATTTCCTGGTGGATTCCATCTTAACCCTTTAAGTCCCAATAGTGACCAACATCAATTTTCTCCTAACAATATCCATAGATTGTCAAGCGCAACATCTATGAGAATTAATCAAATGATCACAAAGAGAAAAATCTTTTTTATCAATTTCTCTCAACTAATTCTGTAAG
This sequence comes from Porites australiensis, assembly GCA_022179025.1. Taxonomy (NCBI): domain Eukaryota; kingdom Metazoa; phylum Cnidaria; class Anthozoa; order Scleractinia; family Poritidae; genus Porites; species Porites australiensis. The sequence goes on from BOPM01000192.1 coordinate 754,173, forward strand.
GAAATGTACAGAGATCAGTTTGGAGAATTTGTTTGTGGATATTGGGGCTTAAAGGGTTAAGCTTTCCCTAGTCATTAGAAACTTGAAACCTTTAACACCTCATATCCACCTATAAATTCTTCAGATTGATCTCCATACATTTCCTTAAAGAAGTAGTTGAATTAGTTGTCAAACGAAGCCGGCTGCCGGCAAAAATCGCCACCTACTTGGTTAGTATCAGTCGGCTACTCTGCTTGGCATTTCTTTCTGGATGGCATTTTTAAATAAAATATCTCTGGACTGGCCGCTTACTTTGACAACACAGCCATCTACTTCAAAACTTTCTGGCCATCCTGGTTGAGTTTGATTAAGGATCAAAGCATTTTGTCTTGAGTGATCATTTGATTACTTCTCATAACTAATTCACTTGATGATGAATTGCTATGGTGGGGAGAGAATTCATTTGATGTTAGTCACTCAGGGTTTGAATATTTTATTGATGAGTGGAGTCAGTGTGACGTCTGCTTCACAAATTTTGAAGTCATTTTGGAATATTTGGAGTCAAGTATCACAATGAAAAAAGTCATTTTCAGACTTTCCAGCATGCATTCCTGGCATGTATAAACTATCATGAGGGATACATCAAGTAGCTGTGGCGGTCAGCTGACCTGGAAAGCTCAAATCCATGATGGCGGCCATCGAGTAAACTTTGATCATAATTTACCCTCTTCCTGTTTTGTCGTGCAGTATAATTCTTTAATTTCGATGAATTAATTAAGGTTTTACAGTCTTTGCAATTTACGTAAATTGTATTTGTTGTAAAAAGGTTAGGACAAAACTGTGTTGTTACCGAAAATTTCTGGAGTCAAAGTGGCTCCCTGTTTGTTACCGAAAATTTCTGGAGTTGAAGTGACTCCCTCCATAACCTCAGTGGAGTCATCTGGACAATTTTTGGCGTATTCGCGAACCCTATCGCTCTTGGGACTGACACAGTTAAATATGCAAAGGGTTTTCTTGTTGTCATGGCTTGATAAGCTTTTGAATTGCCCTTATGCTCACTGCTTTCTTTTTGCATTTTCAGACTACATCTCAGAAGGGTGCTCTAAATGATTTGCGTGCTGACCTTCTTCTTGGGAAGTGGTGCAAACATGGCATTGATCTTCTGCTGTTTGAAAACATCATTTCGCTCCAATAATCTCTTATGTAACCAGTCTGGATGGGAGCAGCGTGGCACAGGATTGCTCACCTATTTAACCAAGACAATTTACTTACTTAATTATATTGTAAAGGGATTAAATGATGGATCATCAAATACGATACCAAGAGTAAAAACAGCTCAAGAACTCTATCTTAAAAACCAGAAACTTACAGTGAAAAAATACAGGACAATGGTACCATGCCTTACAACCAACCACTTTTATTAAATCTCAATATTACAACCTTACTGGTAAGTTTTTCACCCAAGAACCTCTTGGCTCCTTAACGTTTATAATTGGTGGCCAATTCCAAAAATTTAGCTGTAAGGTTTTTTTAACTATGAAATGAAAATGAATCTATTGTAGCATGTATTACAACCACCCAGTCTCTATCAAAGAGACACTACATGAGACCATACAATATACCTCCTTATTAAAGTAAAAGATCACACGATGTTTGGAAACCCAATTTTGCTTCAGATTTATCTTAACAATTTTTTAAAAATCAAATGGTTTTCAAGTTGTGATGAAGAATCTTGTTGCCAACTTGGCAACTCATTTTTTTGGATATGGTTACCAGTGCAAAAACTTAACAACCTTTGGTGCTTTATTAGGCGAAATTTCATGCCCCCAGATCCTACTAGAAAGCTCGTGGCCTTAATGGCCATTTGGGACTTCTACCCCAAATGATAAATCCTAGTTAGAACCCTGATTCATACCCCTTGCAGTGCTGCAGGAATGGTGATGATCTTCTGAATACAACTGTTCAGTCTTTCAATGTAGTACTGCCAATCCAGGATATCTCTTATATCAAAAGTACTCAGGGATGCATCCTTGAGCCATCGTCGTAAATAATGCCTCTTAACACTGTCTTCTGTCTGGAAAATTGCCAATGGAATTGCTCTCTCAGTGACTGGTGATCCTTCCGGTTTGCGAGATATGATAAACCGACAGCTTAGGCCCTTGTCTTTGACCATTTGATCGCCAAGAAATTCAGCCAACCTCTTTGCAGTACTAATTGACGTTGACTTCTGTCCTTCATATTCCTCCAGCTTTCTAGACATGCTTCGGTTCTCACAGATCAATTCAAAGAGTTCACTGTCTGGCATGTTTGTTGCCTGAAACAGGAAAAGAAAGGTTAATCTACACAGTGAATACAACAAACCCTCTTTTACAGACCCTGGGACTAAGAAACTACCATGGAGAGGGGGATGTAGAGGTGTCGGCTTCAAAGAGAGTCAAAGAAGACAACTGATGTACTGTCGCAACCATGCAACTCTATATGAGTGTTAAATTCAAGGTGTCAGACTTACAGAGGAGTCTGTTATGAGAGTTGAATGTAATAAGCAATTTGGAACCCATGTAGTGCATCCTTGCTTGAGTCCAGCCACATTTTTGTTTTGTGAGACTGAAATAGTTGACTCAGCCAGACGTCCTTCCAAGAGAAAAAGGTCTTAGGGTGCCTTAGGACATTTCAACCTGCACAATGGCAGCAACTCCTAAAGGAAGCCCTTCGCTACAGTGCAGAGTTCTCTAACCTTGCTATAAAGTACATCCAACCAGTAATTTGCTACTCTAGCAACTGCTGCATAAACTTCTTCCAGGGTTGAACCATGAAGAAACGCTTCAAACACTGATGACTGGAAAATCTTCACTAACTGGAGCTCACCACGGCGCTTGACTTCAAAACCCTTTAACTCAGCAAGAGATCCATCGTCATTGAACACAGCATACCTAAAGGACAAAAACTACATCTTTACCATTATCGTCATTCATAATAATCCCCCTTCCAATCCTAAGATTATCAAAAAAAGTTTTGAATTTCTTTATGCAGAATCCAAACTTCTGCCAAAGAAGTGTCGTTCAAATGGTAATACCAGAGGAGTTTATCCACAGATTCAAAAGTTAGATTGAAAATCATCTCGCCATAACTTGGCCAAGAAGTAAAAGGCTAAACAACAAGCAAAAAGCATGTGACAGTTGAAGACATCATTTTATGGTGTGAATCATGAAACAAAAAGAACTTCCATCAGATCCATAGAGTTACTGAACTATACTTGGAGATATTCTACAGTTTTACTGTGAAATGTAGGAGGTTGCTTTTTCTTCCTCTTATAAAACCTCTACTGATTGAAACTCTCCACAACAGATGGGATGAGAAACATTTGGAAAATGTGATATGCTTATGTTCAACCATTTCCTCCACCAAACCTCAGTAAAATTCTTCAACTTTATGAGAAGGATAAATTATTATGATTTACCATAATAAATACAGGCTCTAAAGAATATTGAAAACTATCAAGGTTCATACCTTTTCTTCAATTTCTTTCCTTCTTCCTTTGAAGCTGGAAGAATCATTGCCTTGTAAGGGCCATCAACCTACAAAGAATTTTCACCACAATTATTGACATCTTACTCATCATTCAGTTTTGTCAAAACAGCTGGCAAAAATTGGACTGTCAATGGTGACCATCGACCCTCAACTAATAATGCACATCATACACACAATAAAAAAAACTATTAATATAAAAAAAAGCTACTGACGCCAAGATAATTATTGAAAATAGTACCTCAAAAAATATGGAATTCTCACTCCTAATTTCATATGTCAGATTTTCTGAATCTGTAAGTTCATGGTACTGATCATTTGTGTAGCTGTTCTGTAAAGGGAAAAAAGGTTACAGATCTTCACAACATTATCTAACAGTTAATTATATTCTACAAGGCCCAAAGTTTAGATACTGATCATTTATTATCAAGCAAGTTTTTCCATATTTTGGGGAAGTAGGGTCAGCCACTTGTCTCCTATCAAAGGGCTGTAGGTTTGTAGTCTAGAAGAGATGAAGGTGTGGGTTGAGTTTGTTGTTGGTTTTCTCTCTTATGCCAAGCAATTTTGTTCCAAGATACTCTGCTTTTCCCCTATCCTGAAAAACCCAACTTGTCACTTCCAATTTTAAATTTAATCTGGTGCATACAAAGCTACATAAACAACTGAAGATTGGTGCATGGAAAAAAGCGCTAACTGACTTGTGATAACAATAAAGATTATCCTTCAAAATTCCCTTCACAAACCTTAACCATGATGTTCAACATTGCTCCAGGATATGAGATTGCCACTTTACTTTTCTTGGGATTGGTTGTCGTGATCTGTGAATGAAAGTAAATTCGAATACATTTAAATAATTATTACATTTAACAACGGCATTGCCAGTAGAAGGTTGGGTGCCTGGGGTATCCAGGAGCTTCCCCTTATGGCAGCCAGCTCCTAGATTGAGTAACACCAACATGGCTGCCACAATAGAACAACCCAGCCATGAGATCTCACAAAAAGAGGAAGTGAAACAGGCACCCATCATATTGAAAAATATCAGTGAAGAAAGAATGGGGAGAGAAGCTTGGGCGGAGAAACAAGCTGAAAGAAAACTTTATAACAGGAAAATGCTCCACAAAGGAAACTCTACATGCCATTGAATCACATGAAAGATGTAGTGAACTACTGGGCAAATGCATAGTGACAGACCATGGACCACTAGCACTGTAGGGTTTCTTAGTTGTTAATTCCTTTAAATTGCATTTAAATGCATTTTTGCACTTTTTTTCCACGCCCCACATCTTTCTTAGATGTACCTGAAAATTCTCGGGGAAGCTTGCTGGCAGAACACACCAAATACCATCAGTGTCCAATTCCAAAGGACGTCTGTGATAAAAAACAAGCATTTAACATCAGTAAGTAGCAAAGAACAGTTGAACATATTGCTTTAAAGCTCAACAACACAGGGTTTTCAATAAGAGCCAGTGGCCAGTGAAATTCACCAGCTATTTCAGGTGAACTCACCACCTACTTTTCTTTGGAAATTACCCCTGTTTATTATTAATAGAGTATTCATGTGCTGTCACTGAATAAAAAACCAAAATTTAATGATGTCTGTGTTCTGTTCAAACACTCTTAGTAATATCCTCTATATAATAACTTCCTAATTTTTCTATGATGTTACATGTAGTATTGACGGAAAGTTTGTAACACAATTAACTTGCCCAATCTGCTCGACTATTTCCCTGGCTTGTCTAATTATGTTTGCTCCTGTGTGACAGACAATACCAGCCATCTCCATAGAATACCATCGTGCACTGAAAACAAGGAGTTCAAGAAGTAAGATTCACTGTCCAAAATATTAATTTGTTCTTATAAATCAAAAAAGGGAAGTATATAAAAGAATTAAATTAAAAATATATATATAATTGAATTATATGAGAATTATCAACAGCCACAAGAGAAAAACATTTGAGATGACTTAAATCTATTTTTGAAAACTAACGCATCTTAACACAGAGTGAAGTGGAAGTGAAATAGGGCTCAGTTCACAAACATCAAATAAAGATCAGGGTTGTCATTAAGAGGCAGGGGCCGGGGAATTCCCCTGGCTACTAAGAACGTGGCCTCCGGTTACGTTCATAGGAAAATAGAAGAAAAATAGAACCAAAAGAAATCCCTATATAGCTGTTTGATTCCCCGCCTACTTGTTGTATTTACCCGGCAACTAGAAATCTTACTGACAGCCCTGAAAGATGACAGCTGTATTATTAAATTGAGAATTCAAAAGCCTTAATGATATTATCGATGAGAACAAATGAGCCAATCCTAATCTGTTACAGCGTTCATAGCTAAACAGAATTATACTGAATGCTAGTGATTAGTAAGTTACCTGCAAACTCCACTTACCCTTTCCTCATGACGTAACCATAGAATGAGTTCAAAATACACTTGTGTGCAAGTTGAAGAGAGTCATACAAGACTTCCTTGCTTTTACAGCTAGAATAAAATAATGAGAATTATCTTAATAACAGCTCATCTACCAAGGCTAATAGCCCAATCAAAATTCAGAAATGGATTACCAGTATACAATGGCCTTATTTTCTACTACTTTAATGATAATTTTGTACAGTACACATTTAAACTATTTGATTTGTCTTATTGGGAGAATAGGTTACCAGCTTCTGAGGCTGATTTTCATTCTGTCTCTAATGCAGACAGCCAGAGCTCATCATGGGTGTGGCCTCGAAGAGAAGTTTCACTGCAAGTATAATAAGGCTCACTAATACAACAGTTGATGCTTCATTTAGGCTTACCTTTTAATTTCCTCAGCATCACCACTCTGCATGGCTGCTCCAAGTTTACGTTTCCACACCTTAATTACAAAAACATGAAAAAATCAGCTGTGTTGTAATATTATTACAAAATTAATATACATCAATTGTTAAAGCAAACTGTCTTGGTGGTTAGCAATAGACTAAACCTGTTGCTACAATAGATCAACTGTCTCTACCGAACAAAATTTTCTGAAATGAGCATTAGCCATCATTTGATTATATGCTTGTGGTCCAAAATTTTAAAGTGTGTTTTCTGACTGCCCTAGCCTACAGTTCAGTGTAGTCTAGCTGTAGTCAACGGCTCGAGCATGGCAAAGACTAGTTCAAGAACCATAAACAGAGATTTCAACTTAGGGAGCTTAAAGCAGAACACTGCATTTTTTTTCTCGCATAGTATTGGGGTTAAGGGTTTCAATATAAGATGTAGTTTAAACAAAGAAGAATAATGCATAACCTTAAGTAATCCTTTGAATTCATATCTCCTATCACGGAATGCTCGTACAGTGTCAACATAGAATGAATTCTCTCTCTGACAAATCATGGTGTTACGAATTTCTTGCCTGCTCATGCGCACTTTCTTGTAAGCTTTGTGGCAATAGTCTGTTGAATTACAAGCAGTAAACATATCATGATATGTAAGTTCTCTGGCCTTCTAAAGTGTTCTGTACTAGCAATTATGTTTCTTTTCTAATTTTAGATAGTTTGGAGAAAAAAAAAAATGCAATTCAGGGCTGTCACTAAGATTTCAGGTACATACAACAAGTAGGCAGGAAAGCCAACAACCAGGGATTTTTTGGGGTTCTATTTTTCTTCCATTTTTGTAATGAAAGTAGCTGGGGGTCACCTCGATGGTAGCCAGGGGAATCCCCCAACCCCAGCCCTGAGATTTCAACTGCACATAAAGACTTACAGGGGAGTATAAAATGAAGACTTAAGTTATTACTATTATTATTATCATTATTATATAGAAAATGCTTAACCTTGAAGCCTTTTCTTCTCCATTTGAGCTTGTTCAGCAAGAGACAATGAATGAAATGACCGATGGGGGTCCCCTGGGTTCAAACCAGGAATCTTTTCAACCTCTAACTGCTGTTTGATTGTTTGGTATTCATTGCGGCTTGCTGGCACTAAGAAAAAAAAAAACAGCACAATCCAAATCCATGTCTTTAATGTATAATTATATGAAGGAAAAGGAAAACTGGAAGAGAGAACTAAGTGCAAAGGAAAGAAACATTTAAGGAAAGGGTAAGTTTATACCATCGGAACCCTGAAACCTTTATCCTTGCCAGATCGTATTCCCAAGCATTAAATTTAATTTTCCAATGCTATTCTGGAATATAGGCACCAAAAATCACTACCTTAACCTAGTACACTAACTATATTAATTTTTAAAGTCCCAGATTTCTGAGTGGCTGAAGAAAAAAAGTGCTGATGAACAAAAACATTTAACTAATATCATCCTCCTTAAACAATCAATATTCTGTGAGTAGCCATCAATAACTAGGAGGCAATTTTCACTCCTCAAGTCGCAGGGAGCTTCCAGAGAACGGGCTTGAAAACCTGAACCGTTACAGCAACTTGTACTGATACCATTATGTGACAGTGCCCTGGAAGGGAAGGAAAAAAGATTGTAAAAAAATGACACCTGAAGAACTTACTAAATTCCCCCCTCCATGTCCAGTTCATGACTCTTTGACATTTTGCTCCTGGTTTGTTGAAGTCACATGCAGCACAGGTCACTTCATCTACCATTGCAGATGGCTGAAATAAACCAGTAGGCAATCAGTGATGGACAACGATAAGCCCATTCCTTCAACCCTTTAAACCATAAGATCAAAATTTGAATTCTCATTTGTTGCCCCTATTCATTTCCTACAGAAGTAGTGCAGAGAAGTTGATAAAATATCCAGCAAATCATGTGATGTGATCACATCCATAATTCTCATGACCACTCTGTTTTACAAAGCATTGATATTACAAGGAGAAATTTGATGCTGATCACTCTTAGGGCTTGAAGGGTTAACATTACCACTCAATAGATCCTTCCACCATTTTTTCAACTTTTTATTGGGATCAGTTTGCAAAAATCCATCAACTCAGCTAAAAAGAACACCTTAAAAAAAAAAAGAGGATGCTAAGGTTGTACTCTAAGAAAAATTGAAAGGAGGCCAGTGCTCTGAACCTGTAAAATCTAGGGTGCCCAGCACGATTTGTATGAAAAAAAACTAAGATTTTCTAGTCCCCCAAGAACAAAGCGGGACTAGAAAGGGGTCCCTGGGCTCTGCTAGAGCATAGCCTAGAAGTTTGCTCCCCCAACCCCCACCATACAACAAACGTCTATAAAATTTTGCAATCTTGTGGAGCAACTTTTAATGCACATCACCTTTGAACTTAGTAACTTTCCCAACTTTAAGTTACACTTCCCGGCAAAGTCAATGGATATGCACATGGGCCTATAACACTTGATATTTTTTTTGTAGTTGTACAATGAGGCATTTGATACGCAAAGAAAATAATGAACATTGATAGTGTTGGCCTATCTGTTTCTATATCTCAACAGAGCAAATTACCTGAAGTCTGTTGGTGAGGATGATATTGGGGTACATGGCACCAACATCAAGATGGTAAATCAAAGGGTTCTCCAGCCTTGCAGGTGTATCACGCAAATTACCAAGTTTCTCTTTGATTTCAGCACACACCTAACAAGTGACAGAAGAATAATTTTAGTGAAAGGTTTCTTCTATATCAGGCAAGAAAGAGGAGCCAAATTTTCCATTTGCACATCCTCATAGTACACCTTGTTTGTCCTTCAAAAATTTTGAATAAGTATTGTCTTCAATTTCCCTTCGAATGCACTGTAATACCCACAGGAAATGAAAAACAAGGGTTATGTAAAATTGAAGGGGGGGGGGCAGCAAACAGGGTACATGTATATTATGGGAGATGTGCAAATGGCGAAATAGTAAAGAAGTTTAGTCTGCTATAGGTTACTCCATGTAGCTAAGAGGAAACGAGAGTGCCCAAAAAAACAAACAGCTTTCATTTGCATTAGTTGTCCCCAGCTCATAACAAATTTAACTTTCTCAAGATCAATTTACAGTCGACTCCTGGTAACTTGAACCCTCTATAACTCGAACCTTCCGCTAACTCAAAGCAATTTTCAATTCCCTTCAGATCATTTTCAATATAATGTTACCCTTGATAACTTGAACTCCCAATAACTCGAACTTTTTCCTATTTCGCTTGAAGGTTGGAAGTTTCGGGAGTCAACTGTATTTCCCTATATTTATCTTTACTAGGTATAATGGGAGAACCAATACCACTCCCTTTCTCAGCTTTAGTGAAGCACTACATCCAACCGCCCAACCTCTCCCCCCCTTCCCCACGCCTTCACCGAGGCAAAAACACTTAAAACACTGAGGAAAAATACCTTCCCTCAGAACCAATCTCAACAAATCCACTGTCTCAAAGCTTTTACCTTCCACGTCCTTCTCCCAGCCCTCACCCACTACCTCGGAGAACATGAGATTAAAGAAACCTCTGTTTGTTTTTAAGGGGTAAATTCATTACCTCATCAAAATTTGTAACAGTGTCAAAGGGAATATGCTCTTCTTCTACAATCGCATGTCGCATGGTACTTTCAACACTGTTAATCAGTTTTTGAAATGCATCAGGAACCTTCAACAAAAACCATGTAATTAATTTATTTTAATTATTATTTTGATAAAAAGAGTGGTAATGCTCTTAAAAAATAATTTATTACTCTACTATTACTAACACATACAAAACTAATTCACTGATTCGTTCTATGCATCATGGGGGGAGGTACTTTTGGAATGTTTGAGTAGGGATGTGCCAGTGGGACCTCGGAACCCACAGCCTATGCCGTAAATGACCTAATAAACGCCCACTTCCAAATAAATGCCTCTTATCTTATAAATGCCCCCTCTACGCTGTTAAAATTGAATTAGATGCCTCTCTCTAATAAAAGCCCCCTGTCTAATAGATGCCCCCTATGAGAATTACTCCAGTATAGTTAACTAGGAATTAGCAAAAAGGAGTGAAATCATTCGATTAATTCAGTTTCTTGCTTGATTAACTTCAGGCTTTGTGTATTTTGTCTTATTTAACATCAAGTTCAAAGTAAGGATAGACTAATGATGACAACACAATGACCCTTTCACCCCAAACTAAACTACTTGTAAACCTTCCCCTTAACAGTGGCACATACCTATGTATCCTATATAATAAGGAAGTAAACCCTTCCCAAGATTCACCACACGATGTTCTATCCACTATGTTCTATAGGTATACTAAACACTTATTGAGACCAGAATTTACCTGTGCCTTAAAATAATCACAATAGGGGTACTAAGGATGTTGTACTTACCAATCTGAATCGACAAGGAATGTCACTTCTGAAGACACCAGATTCCAATGCTTCGACATGGCCTCCAACATACGTCTCTGAGTCAAGGACATGACCATCATTGGTCAGTTTGTTGAAAACCTATAAAAATGTGTGATATATACTATTGGTTCAGACTGGCAGAACTACGATTGGTAAAGGTGGGGTTTCCTTAGTATGAAGCATGCCTGAGTATTGCTACTCCCCCCTAGACAGAATGCTAGTCCATCGCAGGGTTAAACCCAGCAGTATGTCGCCAGTACCGATTTATACACCTGGGTGAAGAGAGACAATGTGAAGTAACGTTTCTTGTCTAAGGAAACAACGCAACAGCGAGGCTTGAACCCAAGACCTCCAGATCCAGAGTTCAAGGTAAAAACTGTTCAGCCACACATGCCTCCACAAAAGGTTTGTACGTATTGCAGATGAAATCTGTTCTTGGGTTAAACTGGAATTTTGTTTGTACCCCATGAATAATCAGGGCTGGGAGACAAACTAAGGATACTCCAAATCAATCAATGATAAATACAAGCTTAATCTGAGAACAAATTTTAGCCATGAAATGAACCATTAGGAAGTAATATATTATTGAAATACAGTATTAAATAACAATAATAATAATAACAACAATTAATGATAATAATAATAATAATAATAATAATAACAGATAAAAAATAATAAAGGTTGTTATGAGTACGTTTACATGTCAAATTCTCCACAACAGTTACAAAAAAAAACTTTAACATAAAAAAGCTTACAAACATGCAAAATAAATAATGAATAAATCAACATAACTAAAGTACTTCTGTACCTGTTCTTGTTTATTTGGGTATATAATGTTTGCATGAAAGGCCTGTACCATTAGTAGAGCTTCGCACAGTGTTCCCGAGCCTTTTCTAAGAACCTGCAATAAGTTGTAATTTCATTTCAGCACAATGAAACAATATGCCAATGACATACAGGTGATGGTCTCAGGCAAAAGACCTTTTGTCATAAACAATACATCTCTTACACAACTGTAAATACAAAAGCTTAATGTTCCCAGTAAACTGACAATCAGAGAGAAACTTATTTGGCCAATAACATGTCCTCTTTTATCTTTACTGTGTTTTAAGCTGAGACATAAAGCTCATGGGTGGTTACGGGCGGCTCAGGGGCAAATGGGTTAAAGTCATATAGACCTATTTAACGTCTGAGGAGACATTAAAGTAGACAGGTGTAAATATGGGATGATGATACCACTGTAAAAAAAATACACAACTCTGACTCTTCCTAGTCCTCTCTGAACGAGTTAGGCATGAACGCATCTCAAGTTAAGGTGTTCTGTTTTTATACTAGACACATTTAACATCTGAGACGTTTGATCTGTTAATGTCGTCAGACATTAAATGCATCTGTCTTTTTTACCATTTTTATACTAGAAATTAAAGTCATCTTAACATCTCTATCATAAAAATGACCATTTACATATAAAAATTATCATATACCTCATCTGGTTCCATGGGGATAATGGTACAGAGTGCAAAGATAAATGGATGGACATACTTCATGTAAAGATAATAAGTGGCTACAGCATCAGATACTGAGTAATTGGCTAGTTCCTGGAATAATGCAAAAAACATAAAATACATCAGTCTCTAGAAGATATGATTTCATTGAAGGCCTCCTGAGGAGTAATATTTGAAATGATCTTACAATTATTATTTTTCACATGGGACTTGCTTAACACCAAGCAACGACTCAATACTAACAACCCATGTCATGCGGACACCTTCCTATAAAATGTCACGCCATTAACACAGAGAGCAGCTTAATCCCCTGCAAAAATAAATTACAGACATATGACCAAAATAAACCCCCGCTATTATGGACTCTTACGACCATAAACCCCCATCCTGTAAACCTGGGTGTGTCCACAAGGTCTGGAACTAACTGTATTGTACCAGAGTCATATGTAACGTAGTGACAAGCTCCCGCATTTGAAGGTTTTCTAGTCATACCATCTAGGCAAAAGGGAGAGAGATTTGTGCTCACCTGGGGTTGTTCACTTGCCATGCGACACATTTCTTCAGGGTCTAACTCAATGGGATCATAGCGAAGTTTTGCCTAGGAAACAACAGACTGAGATAAACTAACAATACACAATTTAATTTGG
>BOPM01000193.1:17392-34164 GCA_022179025.1 Porites australiensis
AAAAAAAATTCTTGCACGCCAATTAACCCTAAAAAATATACATGCTATGGCCTAAAAAAAATTCATACAAGGAATTTGATAACGAAAAAAAATTCTTGCGCCTCGAAAATTCCCCTCCCCCCCCCATAACTTTTCTAATGGTCGGTCCCTTAATTCCATTTTTCCTCCAAACAACGTTTATTTTGCCCCTCAAATTGCCTGAATTATCGAATGAGTGAGAGGAAGTTGTCATTGTCTACTGTCGGAGCCCAAAGAGGCCTGGGGCTATCTGAGCCCGCGTTAAACTTTCACTTGGAAAACCGCAAAAAGTGATGAAGAAATACACATAAAAATTCATTGACAAATTGCATTGCACGTGGATATAGTTTTTTGTGCTGGCTTCCTAATTTACGCTGCGAAATTCTCATGGACCAAGCGATGAATGTTAAAGCTGGAATGAAGTCGCAGACTTTCCGGAACTGTAGACTTCAGATTGTCACAGGCGAGCACTCGCTTTCCACGCAAGATGGGGGCGAGTGTGTCGTGGATGTTTTCGAGGACACAAACAACAACTCGCTCGATATTCGCATACGAAGCGGTGAGTAATATTTGTCGACAACAGCGCGTATTTGTATATTCCTTAGCAGCTTTAAGGTGAAAGGTTTGTAACTTATTTTGTTGACGGTTTTTTCCTGTTCAGGTAATGAATACATGCCTAGTTTTAAAATTACAAGAGAAAGCGATCACTGCCAAATTGGAAGATTGAGGTATTTGATCGACCTACCCGAGCAGAATTTGAGCGTCCTTCTAAGCTTTACGCATCGAGAAGGTAAATATGAGAGAAGTTTACAAAAAATATGTCAAGATAAATCCAAGGGTAGGGTGAAATAGGTGTCTTTCCGCGAACAACGGTTGATTGCCAGCTAGCTCATACATAATGAATACGGTTTAGTTAAGCTTATATATCTTTTTGATGTTGCGATACTAATGGAATCCATTTCCTAATAGCTAATCAGTGGGTTTCTAAGGTGTATTCCATTAACACCAAAAAATGAAACCAAATAACTGAAAAACAAATACGGCCTTTGATAATTTTTTTATTTACTTTTAAACTACTGGGAAACAAATAAAAAACTAGCCTTATCACGGAGAGACAAAACATATTTCCATTTCTTGAAAATGCATTATTAAGATTTACAAGGTGAAGTGAATTCCAGTCCCTTAGTGATTGGTGTCAATTCGCTCCATATACGTGTGTCAATTCACTTACCATTGCCAAAAATTATTTGTTTAACAAATGATGTTGAATTACTGCGTCTGTTTTACTTTTCTAGTCTTTTTGTAAATGTTTGTTTTAAACTATCAAATGTGACATTTGTTTGATGGGTAGTATTCATTCAAAAGTCAGAAAAGGTAATTTATTTAGTGTTACATCAGTAACCTTTTCTTCTTATAACTGTCATGATAATGAAAGAAACAAGAGAGAAGTTTGTGTAGTGTTTTTGTAAGGTAGTTTCATTAAACCATGAAACTAATAAGAGTCAACAGGAATCACAGCGAGGTGCCACATGGTATAAGCTAAGCTCATGTGGCATCCTCATAAATTTTATGTGTTGTTGAGTGAAAAATTTGGCTGCCCCTCAACTGAGATCTTAGCAAGCAGGATGCGAATCCTGGCCTTATTACATGTTATTAATGGGAGGCCGTGCTCAGACTCGCTTTATTGAGCTGGGGGACAATGATGTTTTGATCCATGGGTGGATTGAGGGGTACTCTGAGGAGACTGCAAACCCCCCCCTTTTTCTTTGAAATTTTTTATTTTTTTTTAAAGAATTTTAGTAAAATAAAATAGTATCTATATAGCTGGCAAGTTTATCCCCTGCCCCCTTTTTGAATTTTCTGGATCTGCCCCTGTTTCCCCTTCTTTTTTGGGTAATATTCAGATATTGCTATACACAGGGACAGTTGTGTAATTTATAGAGCTGCTTTTCAAAATTTTAGATTTTTTATGTCAGATAAATCTAGAAAGAGCAGTAGATCTGCTCTTTGACATGTAGGACAGCAAACACGTGTATATCATACTTTCCTAGATGTCGTTGACTTTAAAGAGCTGCTAAACGCAACCACTGGTAGGATGAAAAAACGGTCAGTTTTCAATGAAAGAACAGAAAAAGCTTCAGCCAGTCAATATTTTCAGGTGAGAATAAGCAAATGGCTGCTGGAGACAGGTGATTGAAGTACTTTTACAGTAAAGTTTTATTCATTCAATGGATTTCAAAGTTTCCATTTGAGGTTAAAATTTTGCAGAAGTTCTTTCATTTTAATTGATGCACTTTAAGCATAGCTATGCATCCAACTTGCCAGTTAGAACTAGAATTGTTATGATGCTATTGATTCTGGTGTGGTTTAAGTTGAGAAAGAGGCAAGCTCTTCTAAACAAAAATTTGAACTTGTTCTCTTTCTAGCTGTGGTTTAGTTTTTTCTTGGTTTAAATTTTATCTTTTATATTTTTTGTGGGTATGGGACTGTATGGTAGTTACTTTCAAGCAATGGGATTAATTAAAATTTTAGCCAATGATAAAATCTTTAACCAACAACTTAGTTTTGCATGAAATAATCTTATTGGGGCATGCTCTTCTAAGTTGCATCACAAAAATGCCTGTAAAACATCCAACATCACATGAGTTTATGTAACAGTGCTCTTCCTTATTTTCACTCCCTGAAAGGTGTTTAACAAATTTCAAACTCTCATAAAATAAGAAAAACTATGATTCCAGTCCACTGTAGAGTTTTTGTGATAAAACAAAGCTCAAACTAATCTTCTGTTATAGTTGGTATTGTCTGGCATTGTTAAATAATTTTTTTACACCCTAATACTGTAGAGATTGCCCTGAAATATCATCCCATAACATGTCATTCACCATGTCTAAACACGGCTTGAAAAACTTGAATCGTCTACGTGACTTCCCTGGAGCCTTGCCTATTGGGCAAGTACCGTAAAGTTCTGAAAGTAACGACCCATTGAAAGTAGCGAACTTTCGAATGTAGCGATCCCTCCGAAAATAACAACCCTCCAAAAGTAGAGACCTCAAAACTAATTTCCCTTTTTACAAAAAAATGATAGATAGGATAGATATCCTGAAGAAATGCGACACCGATCCGAGGTATATCAATAACGATTATTTGACTTTCCTATTCACAACTCTTAAAGTACAGGATGAACAGTACCTTTTTTCAAAAGTATTCCTTTCATTTTTTTTTTGCGATTTTATTTTCTGAAGTGCTGATCCAAAATTAATGACCCCCGAAAAGTAGCAAGTCTCCGAAAGTAGCAATAGTAGAAGGGTACTAAATCCAAAAGTACATGTAACAACTCTTATTACTTTCAGAGCTTTACGGTCGGCTTTTAAAGTTACTCGCCCTGCATTAAAATCTACTTGTCCCAGACCACTGGGTGGGACTTTTTTCAAGCCCTGCTTAAAGGTAACAGGGTCAAAGCAAGTGATCTCTGGGGTAAATTTGTCTTTCATCTTTTGTTTTTCGCACAAATCGTCTTTGTTAGTTCTAGAAGTCCTTTGGAGCACATGGTAGCATATTTATATTGATTTAGCACTAAATGACACATTGCTTTGTTGCAGTTTTATGGATATTTATCACAGCAACAGAATATGATGCAGGTAATTAGAAGTACAGATTACTTGGGAATAATGGTCTTTTTTAACAATGATAATGTTAATAAGATGATAAAGATGATGATGACTGGTTGATGTCCATGGTGATGATGTTGATGATGTTGATTGGTGTTGATTGACAATGATGATGATGATCATAGTGGAAACCATGGTGATGACGATGGCGATGACAGTGACAAAGACAATGACTTTGATGATGATGATGACTAGTGAAACTGAGGAAAAAAATTTGTGATTAGGCCAGTGAAGAGGTAGAGGACATAGAAAATGTCTTTTATTAACACCATAACCCTCTCACCTCTAAATGTGGCCACGGTAAAAAGTCCATAAAATTTCAAAATTCTTTTCATACAATCCTAAAAAGTGAGGAGCTTCATGCAAAATGTATGCAAAGAGGATTTTCTTGAATGGTTAAAGTTTAAGTGATAAATCACCCTGTCATAACTTTGCCTAGAGGTGGGTAAATACTTTGCAATAATAAGCAATATGACACTTTTTTACCAACTAGGATTACATCAGAACATCAACATATCAACGAGCAATGTTGCAGAATTGTACAGATTTCCAAGACAAGGTATTTAATAGTTATCACTCCTGAAAAAAGCTTAAAATTCTTTGTGTTTACGACTTATAGATAACAGAAATCAAAGTGCAATTTACCTTGCTGTAGTTGAAGTTAGCTATGCACTCTTGAGTTGAGCATGACAGGTTATAAAACTATCTGACTTTGTCTGTTTACAGGTTGTGATTGATGTCGGTGCTGGCTCAGGTAGGAGTTACACTTTGCATTGAAAGTTTTACTAGTTATGATACATGTAATGTGTAGGCAACTATTATAACTCTGTTGTCAGCATGCATCTGTTATAGTTTTTTTATTCACCATAAAACCATTTGAATTGTTTTTGTAGGGATTTTGTCTTTTTTTGCTGTTCAAGCAGGAGCGAGGAAGGTGTATGCTATCGAAGCCAGCACAATGGCAACACATGCAGAGGTACCACTCTTTCATAGTTGAAATGCTTCTAACTCCTGTTATCTCATACTTCCCTCTTGCTATGGACCTTTGGAAAGGTTTAAGATCAAGTCGACTGATATCGTCTTGGCCAAAGTTATGTTGCCCAAAATTTTTAGTTAATTTGCCTGTAATGTTGAGTTATCTTGCCTGAAATTTTATCATGCTCAACAACATCGTAACATCCTTATTACACATTTACCACACTTGTTTCATCTCATCAAGGCTTAAAGAACGAGGTACATTACTGATTCATTGCACTTGTTTCATTTCTTCATGGGTTTAAGAATGAGATGTATTACACTCTTATCCCTCTCGTCTCATCTTGTGATGGTTTAAAGATTATATGATATACCACGAAAACTCTTTATAATTATTTAACGTTATTTTTATATGTAGTACACCTGACAAAATTTTGGGCAACATAACTCATCATTTTGGGTGACTTAACTAAAAATAACAGGTTACAGAACTCTGCTTTGGTGCGGCATAACTTTGAGCACGATGACTTTCGGGTAACTTGAGCGATTACTGTTGGAAATAGAACAAACCTTGTTGCTTATTTTCCTAAGTTGCATTATTTTTCATGCTCTTCATGGCATACTCAAGATTTTGCAAATCAAATTGTCATGTACATTACATTGGTATGCATGCATAGCCTAAGGCATCTGAACATGTTTGTTTTATTATTTTTTATCTCTCAATTTCATAGGCTTTGATAAAGCAAAATAACTTGTCTGACAAAGTCATTTTGATCCCTGGAAAAGTTGAAGAGGTGATGCAATAAGCTGGTTTTATTTGTTAGTAAAACAATAATCATTCATGCAGTTGCTTGGTGTACTAAAAAATCAAAGAAAGAAACATTAGAAAAACTTAAAAACAAAGGATGGTCTTGCTGTCAAGCTATAGAGATGAGCAGTCACTACGTCATGGTAGCAAATTTCTGGATCTCAACCAACCAGGCAAAAAAAAAAACGAAAAAAATTGACATGTAAGACTTTCCTGTGTACGATTACACTCAGGAAAATAAAAATGGTAGCCCATACTTTTCATCTATCGTTGGTCAACCATTTCAAGAACAATAATTGTCGAGATTCAGAAAATTTTGCTACCATGGTAACTTGACATCAATCTTCTTCTCTCCATGAAACATTACTTGTCAGTGAAATGGAATTAATGATTGCTTTTATTTTAGGTGGAAATTCCTGAGAAAGTTGATGTAATCATTTCTGAACCCATGGGATACATGTTATATAATGAGAGAATGTTAGAAAGTTATCTTCATGCCAAGAAATGGCTAAAACCAGATGGTATGTCTACATGATCTGTAGTTACTACTTCTGTAAGAGATTATTAGAACTCTATAAATCCACATTTTCTCCCAGTCCCCATCACCTTTTCCAGCATTTCCCATCTTTTTTATTTCTTCAATTAACCACATTTTCTCATTTCCCATTTTCTTTCTCTAGTTTCCCAGTTTCAGGTCCCGTTTCCCACTTTTTATTCAGCCCTATTTCTTTTCTCCTTGTCTCTTCTCTTTGTCACATTTCCCAGTTCCCATTCTGTTTTTTTCTGTATGTGCCAATACACACCCTTCTTTTTATCTTTTTTCCCAGTTAGTTCCTGTCTCTTTCTCCCACTTCCCAACAACCACCCCATACCACTTGTAATAAGTTATTTTCTTGGGATTATATTTAAAAGCGCAGACAAACTTTCCTTTAAGCAAAATTTATTCCTGAAATTTTTTAAAAACTCAGAGTTCCCTTTCTTATCAGGGTTATCAAAAGTAGCCGGCTGCCAGTGAAAATCGCCGGCTGCTTGTTAGTATTGGTCGGCTACTCTGCTTGGCATTTCTTTACTATGATGTTTTTTAATTTTGAATAAAATATCGCAGGTCTAGTTGCTTGCTTTGACAACTCAGCCATCTACTTCAGAACTTTCTGACAACCCTGATTGTTTTTTCTTTCTTTCTTTCTTTGTTTTACTCTTTGTTACCAGGTAAAATGTTCCCTACCAGAGGAGATCTTCACGTTGCTCCATTTTTCGATGATGCTCTATACATGGAACACTTCTCAAAAGCTAACTTCTGGTTGGTATTTGCTGTATATAGTTGAAGTAAATAAATAAATGAATGAATAAATAAATAAATAATGGTTTGGAGGTAGGACATGCACAAAGTGGTTCTTCGTCTACCTGATTCCTGGTCGAATTGGAATTTGGAAGTGTTGGTTTTTGAGGAGAGGGAAAACCGAAGTACCCAGAGAAAAACCTCTCACAGCAAAGGAGAAAACCAACACAGGGTTGTCAAAAGTAGCCAGCTGCCAGCAAAAATCGCCACCTACTTGATTAGTATTGGCCAGCTACTCTGCTTGGCTTTTCATTACAGATAACGTTTTTTTAAATAAAACATCCCTGGACTGGCCGCTTACTTGGACAACTCAGTCGTCTACTTCAAAACTTTTGGACAACCCTGCAACAACAAACTCGACCCACATATGGCGTCGACACTGGGATTTGAACCCGGGCCACATTTGTGGGAGGCGAGTGCTCTTACCACACTACACTATCCTTGCTCCCCATAAAGCAGTGGTTACTGCCATATTTAAGATTTGTTTTCAGAAGAATGAAGCCGGTTTCCAGTCAGTAAGTTTTATATATGTCTACGTTTACTGGTCAAATTTGACTTCAGGTTAATTTTGATGTAACCTAGGTTGCTCCTCAATTTCCTCTGCCTCCTAGCCCTAAGAAACAAAGGAAATTGAGAATCAACCTAGGTAAAAAAATTTTAACCTTGAAACAAATTTGACCGGTAACATTTACATACTGAATTGTGTTCCATATTATTTTTTTAGGTATCAAAATTCATTTTATGGAGTGGATCTGTCAAATCTGAGAGACTCGGCCTTAGAGGAATATTTTCGACAACCGATTGTTGTATGTATTACTGTTTCCTTTATAAAATGATTTAATGTGACTTTTACATTCTGATCAAAAAGGCCTAACTCTTAAGTTGTAAGGTTGTATATGATAAAAAAAGTGACGAAAGATTTGCTAATATCATTTTCGGAATAAGCATAACATTATACAATCTTGCTTCTTCTCATCTGTGTTTCTATTAAGAAATGTGAAAGTTCTATTATTTTTTTTAAATGGTCTTATCGCTGTTTCTCCTACAGCGGCGATAGTTTTCACCATGTGAAAAATGTTTTCATATTTAACTTTGAACTTTGCAGCTTGTAATATAGAAATTACTCTGACTATTACAATAGAGAACTATTGCCAAAGTCAAGTGTTTAGCGCAAAACATGTAATAATCCTTAAAAATAGGAATTTTTTTGTGAAATTATCTGTTAGATACAAATCTTACTTTTGTGAAATTCTCTTTAGGATACTTTTGATGTACGCATTCTGATGGCCAAGCCTGTGACACATACTGTAGACTTTCTTAGTGCAGCTGAAGAAGATCTACACAGGTACACCAACTTTCATCAGTTGGTATTGTTTTTGTTTTTTAACTGCATGTCAGTGGCATCTTTTATTCAATTATTAGATCAATTGATATTAAAATTTGCCATGTTATGCACAGTGTAAAAATCTTTTATCATTATATCAGTAAACTTTTGAACTAACATGTCTTGGAGGTTTTTTGTAACCGTTAATTTGAATGTTAAAATTTCAGGATAGAAATTCCCCTTCACTTCGTAGTACATTCAGCTGGCACTGTTCACGGTCTTGCTTTCTGGTTTGATGTTTTATTTCAAGGTAGCAGGTAAGTTGTTGTGATCAAAATTTATTAATTTGATGATTGTGTGTGAAGTATGCATGGCTGATGTTAATATTATTTTGTACTAAACAATGGCAAAATAAGCTGAAGTGAAATCACTATATATCATTATCCTATTTAAATTTGACTTGAATATTTTATCAAGCTTTTGAAATAAAACTTATACCTAAATGCACATTTTTATCATATACTTCTTTGTTAAATCTAGGGTATTTTGCTGAGTAAATCAAATCATGATTTTCAGATACTCATTACATATTAAAAATTTGTTTTACTTACCTTTTTTTTTTGTCCCAAATTGTCAATTGGTACTTATTTCAAAACTTATAAACTATTGTTCTACAGATCCTTGTCCTTTTTGGTGATTAAAGATTGTATTTTGTTACTTATAAAGTGATGTTTTACTTTGCCTGACAGCGTTCCAGTGTGGCTTTCCACTGCTCCTCAGGAACCCCTTACTCACTGGTATCAGGTAAAACAGAATATTTACAATACTTCTTCAATAGAGACCTTCTGATAGGGCTCAAAAAATGTTGTAAATTGTGTAGAAATTCCAGGAGATTGAACTACTTGGCAAATTATACACTATATTAAAGTTGTTTCTTTCTTTCTTTAATGAAAGCTCATTACATTGATTGCAACCATTATCTCGAAAGAAAAAAAAACAATCTCTCCAACCTTTACCTCTCTCTTGGAATCATTAGTAATTGACTGACTAGCCTCTGTCAAATCAAATCTCTGTCAGTTTTAACGTGCAAAATGGCAGGAGAGCATTACTTCCAAGAATAGTATCATCCCTTGCACTGCAAAATACACCTGCTTTGTGGGTTAATTTGTTCCATAACGAATTTTCTGTTTTAGGTTCGATGTCTTCTTCGAAGTCCATTATTTGTTAAGGTTGGACAGTCCTTGTCAGGAAAAGTACTTCTCATATCAAACAGAAGGTACAGATGAATAATATTATTATTAGAGCTATGATCCTTGTTTTAAAAGAATAGAGGTTTAAACCTCTAAAGGTGAACAGCAGTTTCTCCTTTAACCCTTTAAACCCTAAGATCAAAATTAAAATTCTCCTTTGTCGCCCCTATTCATTTACTACAGAGGTAGTGGGGAGAAGTTGATAAAATATCAAACAAACACATCTTGTGTGATCAAGTCCTTAATTCTCATGACCACTCTGTTTTACAAAGCATTGATATTACAAGGAGAAATTTGATGCTGATCACTCTTAGGGTTTAAAGGGTTAAGTAGCCTACTGCTCAATTAAACATACTGACTCAAGGTTGTGAGAAAAAATGGAAATGATTAACAAGTGTTGTTAAAAAAAACTTACAAGTGCCATATGTAATGCATGGAGAACAGTTTGAAGAGTTATATGCTTGGTATCATAGGTTGCAGAGTGGAGACATGATCTAACCTCAGTTAGTAACGTCTGTGAAGCAGCGGTGATATCCTTCTTCTGGGCCACAACTGATTTGACACATTACGGGGAATGCGTTTTGAACTTCCCTCTCACCTTATTGGCAAATTGACTATGGCGTTTTGAACAGGCCAAGCAAAAAATGGTGCATACTTACTTACTTTACTGGTACATAGGTGAGGGCCCAGAAGAAGGATTTTGGCACCATATTGCTGACGGACTTATAACCTGAAGTTTAGTTCCATCTGTGGCACAGGCTATATGCTTGGTGATATTGTTAAGGTCTTAAATTAAGATCAAACAATGTGTGTGTTACTTTCTATATTAAATGAATTAAATTTTACTCTCCCTTTATTTTCATCTACACCTAATAGACAAAGCTATGATGTTGAAATAGAAGTCTCAGTGGATGGAACTAACATCAAATCAACAAACAGTCTTGACCTAAAGAATCCTTATTTCCGCTACACTGGTAGCCAAACTGTAGTTCCCGCAGGTACAAACACAGTGTCACCAACTGAACTGTACTGGAACAGCTCTGTAGCCGGTGTTAGTGAAAATGGTCTGGATACAGGATCTTGCGGTGCTCTTATGGGTAATGGACTTGGAATTGGCTCAGTTGGCTCTTATAGTGGAGGTTGGTATGACCTGTACTCCCAAAAGTGCTGTCTTCTTGAAAAGGGCTCTCTTAAGGTTTCTTCACATGAGCCCGGTTGACTGGGCTGGCTCGGTTTTCGGGGTCTCACCTTACCTCTAAATCCTTAGTAAAATTTTCAACTTGTTCATGTGAATGGTGGGATCTCGGTAAGCGGGCTGGAAATTTTGCCAAATGAACACTTCAGTCCAGTTACCAGGATGAAAGCAGGATTAATTCTGGTTGCCCTGGATGGCATCGTCTCGCATTGCCTGCTGTATTTTCCACATCATAAGCATCCCATTTAACTGCAGTGATACAGCTATAAGAGTTGCCAAAGCTATGACAGGCATGAAAGTTATAACTTTGTGTTTAGCTAAGTTTGCTTTGTTTCTTGAATTTCAGGCCAGAACTCGCTCCAGGATCTTCTGCCTTTTCCCATCTTTAAAATTGGGCTGAAATTTCTTATATGAACCCAAGGCAAGATTGGTCCTGGTAACCCTGCCAACCCAGTCAACTGGGTGCATGTGAAGAGGCCTTTTACCTTTTTTTCATTTATTAGTATTGACAGAGAACAGCATGAAATTTTTCCCTTTTTAATTGAATCAATGCCCTGTAACACAGAGAGTGGTCACAAGAATTAACGATATCACATCACAGGACAAATTAAATTGACACTTAAACTAATAAGAAGTCTACACTATTTTTATAGAAAAATGTAAAGACAGAGGACCAGGGTGCAAAGAAAAAGGAGTTTTTAAAGCTTGTAACTAGCATTTACTGGCCTGAAAGTCCTTTTAACTAGGCTGGGGAAAAACTCTTTGATTAATGATTAATTTATTAGCTTTTTCTCAATCTTTTTTTTTTTGCATGCTGCAGGATAAAAAGTTTTTTGTGGAGGAATCAATGTTTTCCTGCCAGGGCATACAATGTTTTGGGCTTGTTTTTTGTTAACAACTAGCTGCCAGTATCAATTTTTAAGCCCAAAATCAACTCATGCATTATGCATGAGCACTGATCTCATGAAACAAGAACAATTTCTCATTCCTGACTCACAAATCTGGATGAATGCTTCTTGAGCTCATGATGTATAACAAAAATACAATTCAGTTTGCCAAAAAATATTCCAAAAAGGTGCTTAATGTTGACCTTGTACATCCTAATAGTATCAAAACATGTTAAAATTTTTGCCTTTGAAATAGCTTCAAAAATGCTCAAAAGTTGGACATCGTTGGACATTTTCGGCAATGTGTGAGGGTCTTCGGAAAATCTTGAAAATGTTCAGAAAAAATTGCTGGAAGTTGGTGGGATTATTTCATAAATTCAGGTCATCACAAGAACAAATCTCACACTGTTGGGTCAGAAAAAGTTGGCAGGTATACCTTTCTACCAACTAATTTTTCTTTATCGTTTTTTAGCAGGGGGCATTCTAGGTGCCTCGCCTTATGCTCTTGGAGGTATCCCAAGTGGGATGCCAGTAGTCAGTGCTGTTCCAAATGCAACATCCCTTGAAGGAAACTCCAGTCACTATGTTACAAACAGATATGTTGTTGGAAATCAAGCAGCCATTGTTCATGGCTATGGTGGAACTAGCTGTGGGGAATACATTAGCAGTAAAGGTGCTTATCATTCAATGGTGTACTCGCGGTGAAGTTTGCCTTGTCGCAGTGGCCAAGTTGTCTGAAATCGATAATATTTTCATCTATGGAAGTGACTGAGAAGTTCCATAACCTAAGCAAATTAAGTACAGTACTACTCAATACCTTTGAAATGAATACTCCATTGTGGAGGTTTTTTTTATGTGGACTAAAAAGTTAAAACTGTCTTGTCAAGCATAACAGTCTGTACCGCGGCTGGAAAGTAGTGCTTGGTTGTTTTTCGTACTTTCCAGGTTTTTTCGCTTAGAAGCATTCTTTACAGCTCTATTAATTTTATAGTGCCTGAGGGAAAACAATGCAAAGTAGGTCATTTTTCGCTGAATCAAAAATGGATGAATTAAGCCACTCTGAAATGCCTAATCAACCAAATGAACTAGGAGGTACATGTAGGAACTAGGAGGTAGCTCATTACAGCTGTAGCTTTCATTTGAATGGTCAAACTGTTTTTGTTCACAGACTCAAAAGTTAGGACCACCTTGTAAAGCGTAACAAACAGAACCACAGGAAAGTGCTGTTTATCAGTTTTCATACATAAAATGGTCTACAGGCTAGTACTTTCAGACTCAAAAGGTTGAATTATGTTTTATTATATGGCTGAATCCGCGAGTGGGCAAGATGTAGCAAATCCTGTGTTCTGATTGGCTATGTGAATGAGCAAGAGGGGCTCACCCATCTTGTCCACTCAGGATTTCCCACATTGATCCCTAAAGAAAAAGTTTTCTTTTTGGCCATATGATAAATCCTTTATTGACCAGGTTTGTTCGGTCAAGATGGCTGTATTTTCACCTCGTTCCTTTTTGCAGTTTTATTGACCTCAACTTCGTCTCAGTCAATAAAAATGCCTAAAAGAACTTGGCCAATATACAACCTTTTTGACCAAACAAGCATAATTGGTCAATAACACTTATGTATAAGATAATCAACTATATAAATGGGAAAATGAAATGGCCAAAAGAGATTAGTTTTACCCTCAAACGTGATTCTGGAATGTTATAATTTTCATGTGGCAAGATTACTTCTTTCTGTTGAATAGTAACTCTTATGCATCAACAATGTACTTTAAAGTTAAGATTAGACACGTCATGTGGCATAAGTAATTTTCACTAGGTTTTGCTTTGGACGGGATAGAGGATAGTTGTAAATATTTCAAGAGTGCTTGGCATTTTACGAGGTTTGTGGCTTTGTATGCCACTAAAATAATATATTATGTTTTGCACTGAATATAAATGTGACCAGGGACATTGTACATAATTTTTGATGGAAATGCTTTTATGTCCCTGGGCTTTTATGTCGCAGTTGTGGGTATTATTATTTTGTCTTTATTTTGCACGGCATTTGTGTGAATCAGGCCTAAACTGATTCATTTGGCAGCTGTTTACTCTTAAGCTTAACATATAGCTTCATGATATTCCTGTGGGAAAAATTTTTTCACTATTAATAATAATTATTAACTGTAAGCTTAAACTACAGTAATGAAGAGTTACTTTGGTACTTTTAATTAAAATTGAAACTTTGTGTTAAAGATTATCTTTTGTAACATTGTGAATTCCACTTTTTATCACTTAAGTTAAATTAACAGAGATTCTGTAGGATATAGTATATTATTACTATGCTCTATAAGTTCATATCAATATATTTTACTTCAAGTACAAAAAATGGAAAGCCTGTGTTGTAATTTTTTTTCGATTTCTTCTTTCTCTTATCTTTTCTTGTATTTCTTTTTTGTGTATCTTGTTTTTGTTTTATTTGTTTTTTATTTTATTTTTATAAGTTGTTGTGGAAATGTTTGGGAGTTTTGGCAAAGTGAGTGAACCATCTATTTCAAAATCCCCTTCATAAAGGCTGCTATAAAAATTAGCTGAACTTGCAGAAGAGACTAGACAGAGATTTTTATAAGGTATATGCATCTCTTCTAAGTCCATAGGATCTTTCCCACTGCTTTCCTAATGAAATGGGATGTGCCATTGAAAATTCTCCAATCAGAATTTCCAGTTTCCTCCTAATAAAACACTGCCATGTGGCTGTTAATTAATAAACCAATACAAGGCCGGCGGAGTGGATTTTCAAGTGGGGGGATAATGCGAACCTGTAAGTGTGAGCAAACTAGGAGGGTCCGGCGACATTACGTTCCCCCAGGAAAATTTCAAATTTAAGTCTTCTAAAATGGCTATAAATGCTTCTAAAACTGCCAATAGTGATAGGCTCATGGAATCTGTTATTATTACATTGGCACTTAAAACCACAAGTTACAACCTGGCCCCAATGTTAGACCAAAATTAAAATGAATAGACTTTGAAGCTAAACCCAACACACGTAATGGTATTGTCAGATTACTAAACCTTGTTTGTGTGGTAAGTGACGATCTGGGTAACCAAAGGAAAAAAAATTATTTTACCATTCAAAAAAGAAACCCCCCCTTCCAGTGAGAATTTACTTAGTCTGATCATTGGCTAGACCCTTACTACAGAATATCATTCCAGAAATATTTCTGGTGTTCACAGTTTTGTGACTTTAATAGTCTAATAGTGTTCAAATATAGATGGCACAAATCTAAGAAGAAAAATCATCATAAACCAAAGCGGAAAATATTTTTACAACTTCAGTTTTATTGCAAGGCTACAATGATAACTTTAAATTTTCAAGTTATAACACTACCAACAACACTTGAAAACCATCAGCTAAGTTATACAATGAATTCTTGGATTCTTCTATTCTTGGACTTCTTTTAGTTATACACACAATAATTAGACAGCTATGCTGCTTTTCTTACAAAAAGTACAAAAAATTACACAGTTAACACAAAAAAGTAGTTTAAGGCTTAAATATCGTTATAACTTGTAAGCCTAACCTATTGAATACATAATATTATAGATTAACCAGCACTTCGTTTTACAAGCCTGCTACTTACAGTAGAATCTCAACAGTTTTTCCCTTAGTCCAGCCCTCACCTCTTCAATAATTTACCTCAAATCAGTGTATCCAGAAAAAGATATCACAATGAAAGCGATTCAGCTAGCACTTATGAGAACAAAATTAACGCCATAGGTTGAGTTGTTTCATGATTTGTTTGGCACCCTTTGTTTGGCTGTAATTCAGCACCGACAGGAAGTACTAGATGGTCACCAACCCTGGATACAAATCAGCCACTGAGGTCTTTATCTTTACTAAATCAAGCCCTAATATTACCTTATAGCACTGCCCTACTTTAAGAACCCTAGCTCCAGAAATGCCTAGCATGAACTAGACTGTGCCCACAGTTCCTAAGCCCCGAAGTTGGTAAGATAAAGAAAGCCTTGTAATCAAGTGTCAACACAATGCAAAAATTTTGTTCATCACAGCCCAAAAGATGGTCAGCTGTGATGAAATGTGGCTGTGGGACTCCCAAATCAACTCACATTCATGAAAACCAAAATAGAAGGCCAACTGGTATGCCCCTGAGTAAACGATATTAAAACAACTTTGTTGCTTATCTGTATCAATTCTAAAAGCCAGATCATGGTACTTCAAAAGACAGTCATTTTTAAAAGATCTTCACCTTCCGCCCTAATCGTATGTGAGAGATGATGGTTAAGCTATAACATGAGGTGAGAGCCAAAGAGAGATATATGTGAACAAGGTACAAAAACTGCCTTTAGAGAAACTTTTTATGAAATTTAAGTGAATTAACGTGGAACATCCCACATACTTATGACTACAAAACACGTCTACAAACAATTTCTAGTGCTACAAAGTTCAAAGCATTGACA
Source organism: Porites australiensis (assembly GCA_022179025.1). Lineage (NCBI taxonomy): Eukaryota > Metazoa > Cnidaria > Anthozoa > Scleractinia > Poritidae > Porites > Porites australiensis. Next base: position 33,315 of record BOPM01000193.1, read on the forward strand.
GTCCAACTTCTGCTGCCGATAGACTGTCCAATAATTGCTTGGGCTTCTCAAGGTCCTTTGGCCTGAGGAGGGGGGTATTGGGCCATTCCTTGAGCCTGAGGAGGAGGGTATGGACCAGCTTGTTGCGGTGGATAATACGGTGGCGGTTGAGCAGCATAACCCTGGGGTACTGGCGGAGGAATGGTCTGCTGTGTTGAAGTTGTGGTTACAAACTGCTGGTATCCTGTGGCAGGCGCTCCCACGATGACTGTTCCTGGATGGCGATAGCGATAATAAGGGCAACAAGCACAGCAGAAACACGCCGCGATAGAAATCACAATGGCGGTGACCACCAAACAGCCGAAGACAATGCCTACAATGGCTGGAGTCTTGAGTACAGAGCAATCGTAGCAATAGCCATCCGAGTCACAGCATTCGTCCGTACCGCACTCGTAATTGAAAGTGCAGCTGCTGCACTTTTCTCTACAGACATAATTCGAACAACACTTCTCACCAACATCACAATCGGTAGAAGATGAACAGTACGTGGCACTTGTCGAGCAAAAAAAGAAGGCGAAAAGCACAAAAACTTCCTTGAACGCCATGACGATGCAGTGTACGTGTTCCGTGTTCGTAAAATGACCCATAATACTCATAGGGAGTGGTTTATAATGCATAGCGGGCTGGCTCCTGTCCAAATTCGTTCCAGTCTGCAGCGGATAAACTACTGGAGGGGAACATTGCGTGACGACATAAAGAAAGGCCACGTTGAAAGATAATTTTTCCGTCTTTCTATACAATGCCCGAGCCCGGTGAGGTGTAAATGCCCGAATAAGTATCACCCTTAATATAAATGCCCCTTTTTGAATTA
>BOPM01000193.1:38334-64907 GCA_022179025.1 Porites australiensis
TTCATCTTTATCTAATACAACTGTGGTGGCAATTTTTACAAATGTTTGTTTATGGCGACGTAGTTTATGCTCAAACTTGGCAGGTATTGACCGTGAAAAACTGTATCGAGCCATTTTCATATGCCAGTACGGCCTATGTTGTTGCATCTGCCCTAATTTCTGTTCGGCTGTTTTGGGCAACTTGCAAAAATTTTTTGGGCAAATGGTTTACCGCCCCCCCTGGCAAAAAATAGCCCGTACGCCTATGTCTGCCATGTTTTAAAAGTCCATGTCGCTCTTTGGTTTAGTTTAGATAATTTAACTATGCTCAATGGTCACGCGATTCAAGAAAATTTCAGATGCGCTAAAGTTTTTCGCTTTCGAACCGGACTACTTTTTAAACCGTTTTCCTCAAAAATGATTTTTGGTAAACTCGAGGTCATCTTTGTTCTTTCCGCCGTAGTCATGGAAATTAACCACAGTAACCGCACGGGAGTCTATGAGTTTGCCACGACAACATTCTCGACCTGAATGAATGGCAATTTTTTATTTACCAACCTGTCAGCAAACTTGTAAGACGTCTCACCAACCGCATTGTTTGATAATATGCAGGTCATTTTGTGTTTGATTCGTGAACAGGATTCAATAAGCTTGGCAACCAATAAACATTTCCATCCAGGGTCTATAAAGGGAAGGGAAGTCTGGGGGGGGGGGTACTCAATCATCATGCATTACCCCTCCCTCCCTAGTCTCCAACGCAGCCGTTTGTGTCGATCTTCAAGCAGTCGACGACACAAAAAAAGCTGCGTAATGTATCGGTCAAATCGAAGCTTCAACATGCCCCCCCAGGCAACCCCCCGGGCATTTGACTTTTTTGAAAATTTTTGTTCAAATTCCCCCCTACCCGGGCCAAAATGCCGTTCAAATGCCCCACACTAGGGTCCATTCAGGTGATCAAATGCCCCCACCCCGGGGACATTTCACAGGCACAAAAATGACAGAAGGACGGTGGAAACGCCTTCAGTTGTCGAACAGAATCGGTTAGCGTATTTACTACGAACAAAGGTCTCGTGCAAAGCGGCGGAAATCGCTGCTACAAGGTCACTGAATGCTCAGCTTTTCTTCGTCATGCAACATACAAAGCGTTGTATAAAAAAAGATCCCACCTATTGAGATTACTACATCATGACCATTTCACTGACATGCATCATCGCTCATCTTATTAATTAACATACTTACAGTAGGTAAAAGTAGTTGACCTGAGCTTTTTATTTTATTTTATGTTGTTATATTGAATCGCCGGTATAGGTGTTGTATTTCATTGTAAACTCAACAATAAAATACATTCATACATTCAAAGCCTCAATCCAATATTAAAAATTTTAAAATTTAAATACTTCAAATACGGCACAAAGCTTGTTTAAGCCCTTTCCTCGTAAACAATTGGCCACAAAGGCACATTCTTTTCCACGAAAATCCTCTAACACCGCGTCCCCCATGATAGGTCGCCACGCCAAAGATTTTACATGAAATCGAGGGTGCAGTTCAAATTCCCCACCCCTAAAGCATGGGGATCAAATTCTCCACCCCCTAGAAGACTCTGATAATCAAATTCTCTCCTCCCCGGAACGGCAAAGGTGTCAAATGCCCGGGGTATGCCCGGGGGGGCATGTTGAAGCTTCCATTTGACCGATACGTAAGTGAACACTTTCTCTCTACCGCTCATCATGTTCCCTTCAAATTGTTACTCCTTTCAGTTTTAAAAACCGATCCCATGTATGGAATTCAGAAAAAATTGAGCAAGTGTCTAATATGAGGAGCCTTTAATCTTGATAACATAAACTGACAAAGTTTCGTCCATTTAAGGTTCCTAAAATTCATTTAGACCTCTAGTAAAAATTCTTCTTCATAAATTAGGGGTGGTCCAAGTGGGTAGTCCATGGACCAGGTCCACGAAGAGGTCCATGGCCTGGGTCCACAGAGGTGGTCTATGTACCAGGGGTCCATGTTCTGTATACGTCCCAACATTGCCGGCCAAGGTTGGTACTGGGCCTCGAAACAATAAATTTTATCAAAGAAAGTCGCAAACCTTGACGAAAAGTTCGTTAGCGATCTACCTGGTGGTTTAATTCTCGCTAAAACTCCTAGTAGAATGACGACGGCTACCACGTTTTCCCGCCAAAATGACGCTGGTTTTCGCGCGAGCACTATACTATTGCAAAAATCTCGAACTCGTAGTCCTCGTCACGCTCACAAGCTAAAGCTCTCTGATTTCAGCAGATGGGCGGAAGCAGTAATTAAATGCATCTGGGCTGAGCTTTCTGGGCTACAATAACAAAACAACGCATGCACAGCAGTCGTTCACACAAGTCAGTAAGCTGCGGACAACGTTTTAGTCCATTTATACGAACACTTTCACGTCTTAGGTTAGCCGCGGTTTGAATAAGCACAGCTCAAAACCCGGCTCGGCCAGGACAAGCCGCTGCTTAAGCTATCTACAGGTGGATTGAATAAACCGTAAACATTTTTACGAGGTGTTCGCGTAGTTTTGCAAGGCGCGACCAGAGTACGCCACTGCTTATTTTCTCTCGTATAAACTCACGGTCCTCATGAACTGACTCGAGATTCTTTCGAAACAGCTGCTAAAGAACTCGCGTAATTTAGCTTGGTTACCCAAGATGGTGACCTTGCGCTGGTCGTTTTAAAATTTTTTTACCTTTTCACATTGACAGTGCCGAGCCAGGGAATTTATGATGAATTATGTACTCACGGTAAAGTTTCCAGATTTAAGTAGGGTAAATGAGTTTGTAACAAAATTGAAGATGAAACTCACTTTTTATTAGATTGTCTCAGTTTTTCTTGGACAAGAGAGATGTTCTTCTCTACATTAAACTAGAACCTAAAATAACGTTTCTACGACTACAATTACATGAGACCTTATTATCACATCTGATGAATTCTACTGACTATCATGGTTTTATTAAAATCCAACTTATTTCATTTATATTATCTTGCTTTGAATTGAGAGGCAAACTTATCTCCGGAATAATTAATTCTACTGATGGTTACAAATAGGCTATGATTAACATGTTAATTTGAAATTGTTTTAACTGCTAATTTAAAAGGAATCAATGATTAATTTCAAGTAGCTTTTGCAATACTGTAAGACTTTGTTATAGTCATGCAAATAAAGCTTATTGTTGTTGTTGCCATTTACTTGTGTATTAGCCATTTTAAAAGACACAAATTTTGTTTCAAATAAAAAATAACATGCCAACCCTAACCCTTAACTACTTTTGGTGAAAAAAGGTTCCAAACCGTTGTTGAGACGAGACACTTCCAGCTAGTGTAGGAATGTTTAAACAAATGTTCAAACTTTTGACCTCCATCTGCTGTGCTCGCCAAAAAAGCGAAATAATTTCGTTGGATAGTCCGGTTCGTATTTTGTGTTTACCTAGTCCCTAGGCCTCATTATTCCGCGCGGCCAATTCGTTTCGGGTCCGGCGTGGTCCAAGCGCCGTACAGGGACAATGCAAGTTATGAGCATCTAGTTATACGGCATCTAAAACATCGGCCAATAAACCCAGCTGTTCACCTCAGAATCAACCATACAATCAATCGATCTGATAATCCTGTATAATCAGTGAAACAACAGCATAGTAACAAAGCCCTAGCTTTTTCAAGTGTATTCATGGATCAGCCCATAAGAATTTATTTGGACGTCTACAAGCCTAATACTGATCACTGCGCTCCTCAACTGATGTAATTAGACTGGACCTGCCTCTGTTTAATATGAAGTCTTAAATTATAGACTAAGGTCCTTTTCTGTTGGAGCTCTTGAGCTGTGGAACGAACTTTCATTTGAATTAACCGCAATACTGAGTATAAGTGTTTCTGGGGCTGGGCTAAAAACACATCTTTTTAAGGCATATATTAATTCATTGTTGTTAGTCAGTTTTCTCGTTTTATATTTCATCAATTTTTGTTTTGTGTAGTGCTAAAACTAGTAACATAAGGTTGAGAATTGTAAAGCGCTTGGAACAATTTGTATAAGCACTATAGAAATGTTGCTTATTATTACTTATTATTATTCAGAACGTTAGCTTTTCATACTAAACATGCACCAAACGGTCGTTATTTAAACGAAGTCTAACTTAGGCCGTAGACTACGAGTAGTCCACCATTTTCCCTCAGGGATAGTAGAGCGAGCAAAACGCGAGCGCGCGTGAAAATCAACCCACGCGAGAAAAGGCGACACGCGGTGGGGAGAGACGCGCGCTCGCGTTTCGCTCGCTCTACTATCCCTGAGGAAAAATGGGGGACTACTCGTAGTCTACTTAGGCCGCGGTTTAAGAAATCTTTGGACCTCCACATCTCTTTCTTGGTTGGTTATTTTATGAAGACAAATGCTTTTCCAGTCTACGTTATAATGCTTTCATGAAACTGTTCACGATAAATGGTGTTTACATAAAGCGTTCGGCAAACTGAAAATGGCGTACAGTAGAAGCGGCTTTTTTAATCACTGGCTATACACCGTTTAAATAACTAGCCCAAACTATTCTACTGTTAAATGATCGTCCAGTGTCAAGAAGGAAAATAAGGGGGTGGGGGTTCACCGTAAGCTCCAACTGGAGGCGAGTTGTATCCCAAGGGTGATAGGTTGTATCCCGCGGGTGTCAGGTTGTATCCCGCTGGCAGAGGGCCGCATCCCGCGGGCTTAGGGGTGTATCCTAAGAAGGGCGGCTGCTGAATGGTCTGTTGCGTTGTAGTTGTTGCAGTGATTCCGCCCATTGGTTGTGCGACTACAACTGTTCCCGGATGACGGTGACGATAATACGGACAACAAGCACAGCAGCAGCAAGCCACGATGGAAATCACAATGGCGGCGACAATTAAACAGGCGATAACAATCCCTGCAGTTGCTGCCCTAGTGAGGCTGGAATGAGAACAGAAGAGTTTACAGGTGTTATCTGAGTCACAACACTCATCAGAATCGCACTGCGAACTGGACGAGCAAGAGTCGCAGTTTTCTCTACATCCACCGTCTGAGCATTTCTTAATACAGTCGCCACCCCTACAGCATTCACCAGTGTCACATTGCGAACTGGATGAGCAAGAGTCGCAGTTTTCTCTACATCCACCATCTGAGCATTTCTTAATACAGTCGCTATTTTTACAGCATTCACCAGTGTCGCACTGCGAACTGTACGAGCAAAAATAGCAGTTTTCTCTACAGCCACCGTCGTCACATTTCTTGTTACATTTACCATCCCTGCAACATTCACCAGTATCACACTGAGAACTGTACGAGCAATAGGTGCAGTTTTCTCTACAGCCCCAATCGTCACATGTCTTCTTACATTTACCATTCTTGCAACATTCCAAAATGCCACATTGAGAACTGTACGAACAATGGTTGCAGTTTTCTCTACATCCACCACCTAGGCATATCTTCAGGCAGACATTATTCTTGCAGCACTCTCCGATACCACATCGCCAACTGGACGAGCAATAGCTGCAGTTCTTTGAACAACCGAAATTTCTGCAGCATTCTCCGGTACCACACTGGAAATTGTTCGAACATATATGACATCTTTGTCTACACACATTATCCCAGCAGCAGCCCTCCAAAACCCCGCAGTCAGAATTGTCAGAGCAGTAAGTGGCACTTGCGAAATGAAGAAAATAGGCAAAAGCGAAAGCGACTTCCTTCTTGATCGCCATACTTTCGGCGTCTGATCCGAGGGCAAGGGATGACGGGACGGAATAAAGAAGGAAGTAGTCAACCTTGTCCCCAGGGTCCTCTCGTCTTTCAATATGGCGGCAGGACAAAAACCAGAAGACCCTGGGGGCGAGTTTGAGGAGTGGTCCATTTTCACGACTCTACTGACGCTATTTTTTGCACAGCCATCGCACAGACAGACTTGCCGAGAACTCACCCTTCTGTTTCCAGACTTCGCGCGGACAACGAGGGTCAGATATGTGATAATTTCGACAAATTTCGGGATGCAGTTTGCAGATCAGAAGAGGCGATATATAAATATACCTCTTGTTCACTTTGAGTTTGTGATGTAATATGACAAACATGAAGTTGAGGAATTCGAATGTATATATTAACCAGAGCCAACACAAGGTTTAACGACTAATATAATGATACAAAACGTGCATTCCCTTTTTAGATGAAGTAATAACAAAATGAACTAACGTAGATCTACCCTTACAAGGACTCTCTAAAGCTGTTAGTGACCCCACTAACAAGAGGGAAGAGATATAAAAAGGCGCGCGGGTTGTGATGTCCAAGAATGGCACAATCGCTGGTTTTCAGTGTCACGCCATTAAAAATAGATCAAAATAAAAATCAAAACCATTCAATGGATAAAGTCCAGAATCTGGGAAATGAAATGAAGTAAATATACAAAGATCCCCGCCAAAATTTTGGTCGAAGGAATAATTCGAATCCGAGATATCCGAAGAAATGATTTACCCAAATTTATAGGATTAGTATGGAGACGCCATGCTGGTGCCAATCCGGATGAGCACTAACATGGCGGACGGAAACTAACAGAGACATCTGTTACCGAATTTTGCTACAAAAGTGTGAATTTACTCCTAGAGGAACTCATAAACATTAAAGTAATACTTTTTCTAATACATGAACTGTTTAGATAGCAAAATTCCCCAAAAAACGTCACTTCTTTAACCTACATGACAGCTCTTTCGGCCGTCATGTAAATGCTACGTCGTTACGTAAAATCTTAGAAATTCCAAGAACCCTTTTGAATCGAAAAATTTGTTTGAAAATTAGTTTTCAGCAGCTCTAATACACCATGAAAGTAAAATCTCAGTAGCATCGATAGTTTTGTATTTTGAATTTTAGTGACGTCATGTGAAAACCAACAATACATTATTCTGTGACTCCAAATGTTTAGCTGAGGAGATATAACATGCGCCAAAATATCCATTGGCTACCTTTCTACGAAGTTCTAACACAATATATAGTAAGTTACGAAGGTTCATTCTTCCCAAACGTGAACTAATAGAAGCTTGGTATTAACCCTTTAAGTCCCAATAGTGACCAACAGCAATTTTCTCCTAACAATATCCATACAATGTCAAGAGATAAGGTTGTAAGAATATAAAAAATGATCACGAAAGAGAAAAGGCCTTGATGTTTTATTAAATTCTCTCAACTTATTCTTAAAGGAAATGTATGGAGATCAGTTTGGAGAATTTGTATGTGGATACTGGGGCTTAAAGGGTTAAAGGGTGAGGGCCTCTACAGCTTCTTCTGTTGTGGGTATGGCCCAGGAGACATACCCGGTGGGGAGGGGTATGGGGCTGAAGGGGGCGGATGAGGAGACGGTTCTTGATCCTGATGGGCAGCGTATGGGCCAATTTGTGGCAGTGGCTGAGAGGCCTGTGCGATTTGCTGTGATGAAGCTGTTGACACAAACTGATGGTAGCCTGTGGCGGGACTCCCAACAAACACTGTCGCCCCTTCATGACGATTGCGGTAATACGGGCGTGGACGGGGTGGTCCACGGGGGTAGTCCATGGACCGGGTCCACGAAGTGGTCCATGGCCTAGGTCCACAGAGGTGATCTATGTATCAAGGGTCCATGTTCTGTATACGTCCCAAGATTGCAGGCCAAGGTTGGTACTGGGCCTCGAAACAATAAATTTTATCAAAGAAAGTCGCAAACCTGGACGAAAAGTTCGTTAGCGATCTACCTGGTGGTTTAATTCTCGCTAAAACTCGTAGTAGAACGTTTTAGTCCATTTATACGATCACTTTCACGTCTTAGGTAAGCCGCGGTTTGAATAAGCACAGCTCAAAACCCGGCTCGGCCAGGACAAGCCGCTGCTTAAGCTACCGGTGGATTGAATAAACCGTAAACATTTTTACAAGGTGTTCGCGTAATTTTGCAAGGCGCGGCCAGAGTACGCCACTGCTTATTTTCTCTCGTATAAACTCACGGTCCTCATGAACTGACTCAAGATTCTTTCGAAACAGCTGCTAAAGAACTCGCGTAATTTAGCTTAGTTACCCAAGATGTTGACCTCGCGCTGGTCGTTTTAAAATTGTTGGGGTTTTGATAGTTGTCAGTCAGTTTTTGTTGTTTCATTGGTTTACCTTTTTACATTGACGGTGCTCTAGTTTCTAGATTTAAATAGGGTAAATGAGTTTGTAACAGAATTGAAGATGAAACTCACTTTTTATTAGATTGTCTCAGTTTTTCTTCGATAGGAGAGATGTTCTTCTCTAAACTAAAACCTAAAATACCGCTTCTACGACTACAATCACATGAGACCTTATTATCGATCACATCTGATGAATTCTACTATTATAGTTTTATTAACATCCAATTAATTTCATTTATATCATCTTGCTTTGAATTGAGAGACAAACGTATTTCCAGAATAATTAATTCTAGTGATGGTTAAAAATAGGCAATGATTAATATGTTTCAAATTGTTTTAAATATAATTTAAAAGGAATCAATGATTAATTTCAAGTAACTTTTGCAATACTCTAAGACTTTGTTGTTGTTGCCATTTACTTGTGTATTAGCTATTTTAAAAGACACAAATTTTGTTTCAAATAAAAAAAACATGCCAACCCTAACCATAAACTACTTTTGGCGAAAAAAGGTTACAAACTGTTGATAAGACGAGACACTTCCGGCTAGCGTAGGAATGCTTAAACAAATGTTCAAACTTTTGACTTTCATCTGCTGTGCACGCCAAAAAAGCGAAATACGTTTGTTGGATAGTACGGTTCGTATTTTGAGTTTACCTAGTCCCTAGGCCTCATTATTCCGCGCGGACAATTCGGCGTGGTCCAAGCGCCGTACAGGGACAATGCAAGTTATGAGCATCTAGTTATACGGCATCTAAAACACCGACTAATAAACCCAGTTCTTCACCCCAGAATCAACCACACAATCAATCGATCTGATAATCCTGTATAATCAGTGAAACAGCAGCATAGTAACAAAGCCTTAGTTTTTCAAGTGTATTCATGGATTAGTCCATAAGTATTTATAGTTATTATTAATCAGAAGGTTAGCTTTTCATACTAAACATGCACCAAACGGTCGTTATTTAAACGAAGTCTAACTTAGGCCGCGGTTTAAGAAATCTTTGGACCTCCACATCTCTTTCTTAGTGGGTTATTTCATGAAGACAAATGCTTTTCCAGTCTACGGTTTCTATAATGCTTTCAGGAAGCTGTTCACAAACTGAAAATGGCGCACAGTAGAAGCGGCTTTTTTAATCACTTGCTAAACACCATTTAAATAACTGGTCCAAACTATTCTACTGTTGAATGGTCGTTCAGTCTTAAGAGGCCTGGGCTGGAAAATAATGAGGTGGGGGTTCACCGTAAGCTCCAACTGGACGCGAGTTGTATCCCAAGGGTGAAAGGTTGTATCCCGCGGGTGACAGGTTGTATCCCGCTGGCAGAGGGCCGCATCCCGCGGGCTTAGGGGTGTATCCTAAGAAGGGCGGCTGCTGAATGGTCTGTTGCGTTGTAGTAGTTGCAGTGATTCCGCCCGTTGGTTGTGCGAATACAACTGTTCCCGGATGACGGTGACGATAATACGGACAACAAGCACAGCAGCAGCAAGCCACGATGGAAATCACAATGGCGGCGACCACTAAACAGGCGATAACAATCCCTGCAGTTGCTGCCCTAGTGAGGCTGGAATGAGAACAGATGAATTTACAGGTGTTATCTGAGTCACAACACTCGCCAGAATCGCACTGCGAACTAGATGAGCAAGAGTCGCAGTTTTCTCTACATCCACCATCTGAGCATTTCTTAATACAGTCGCTATTTTTACAGCATTCACCAGTATCACACTGCGAACTGTACGAGCAAAAATAGCAGCTTTCTCTACATCCACCGTCTGAGCATTTCTTGTTACATTTACCATCCCTGCAACATTCACCAGTATCACACTGAGAACTGTACGAGCAATAGGTGCAGTTTTCTCTACAGCCCCAATCGTCACATTTCCTCTTACATTTACCATTCTTGCAGCATTCCCAAAAGTCACATTGAGAACTGTACGAGCAATAAGTGCAGTTTTCTCTACATCCACCATCTGGGCATGTCTTCCGGCAGACATAATTCTTGCAGCACTCTCCGATATCGCATTGCAAACTGGACGAGCAATAGCTGCAGTTCTTTGCGGAACAACCGCGATTTCTGCAGCATTCTCCAGTACCACACTGGAAATTGAACGAACATGCAGAGCATTTTTGTCTACACACATTATCCGAGCAACAGCTCTCGACAAACCCGCAATCAGAATTGTCAGAGCAGTAAGTGGCGCTTGCCAAATGAAGAAAATAGGCAAAAGCGAAAGCGACTTCCTTCTTGATCGCCATTTCTTTCAGCGTCTGTTTCACTATGTAAATTAAAGGGCAAGGGATGGCGGGAAGGAATAAAGAGAAAGGAAGTACGTAGTTTCCATTTTCACGACTCGTCACGCCATTCACGTTCAAAGAGCTGGGATCCTTTGGTCAGCGCCGCGTACAGCCATCGCATGCGCAGAGAGAGACTCGCCAAGAACTCACCCTCCCTTTCCCAAACTTCGCGCGGACAGTCGGAGGAGGAAATTTGCGACTTGCACTTTCCCCGTAATGATGAAATTTGTTGTCTAAGTAAAATTTTGCATAAGCATTGTTTTTAATTTCTATTGGGACTAATAATCGTCCCTTGAGAAATTGGAAACAAATGTTATGCAAAATTTTGTAGTCTTGCCTGTATTCAGTATGTAATGACAATTCGCCACTCAAGAACTAGAAGGGACTTGTAGCCAAAATACGTCCCGCAATTGTTTCTGAATATAGGCCCCTCTAAAAATAAGCCCCTCAAAAAGGGCCTTTGAAATATATAAGCCCGGGGGCTTATTTTCGGAATTTTACGGCATACCTCTTGTTCACTTTAAGTTTGTGATGTAATATGACAAAAATGAAGTTAAGGAATTCGAATGTATATATTAACGAGAGCCAACACAAGGTTTAACGCCGAATATAATGATACAAAACGTGCATTCCCTTTTTGTATGAAGTAATAACAAAATAAACTAACGTAGATCTACCCTTACAAGGACTCTCTAAAGCTGTTACTGACCCCACTTACAAGAGGGAAGAGATATAAAAAAGCGCGCAGGTTGTGATGTCCAAGAATGGCTCCAAATGTTTAGCTGAGGAGATATAACACGCGCCAAAATATCCATTGGCTACCTTTCTACGAAGTTCTAACACAATATATAGTACGTTAAGAAGGTTCATTCTTCCCAAACGTGAACTAATAGAAGCTTGGTATTAATTAAAGGGTCATAGCCTCTACAGCTTCTTCTGTTGTGGGTATGGCCCTAGAGACACACCTGGTGCCGAGGGGTATGGGGCAGAAGGGGGTGGATGAGGAGACAGTTCTTGATCCTGATGGGCAGCGTATGGGTCAATTTGTGGCAGTGGCTGAGAGGCCTGTGCGATTTGTTGTGATGAAGCTGTTGACACAAACTGATGGTAGCCTGTGGCGGGACTCCCAACAAGCACTGTCGCCCCTTCGTGACGATTGCGGTAATACGGGCAACACGCACAGCAGAAGCACGCAATGATGGAGACCACGATAGCAACGACCACCGCACAGGCAACAACTATCCCTGCGATGCCTGCATGGGTTAAACTCACATGTACGGCCGGGGTACAATCGAGCTTACAGTCACCGTTATCGTCACAGCACTCTCCAGCTCCGCAATCCGAACTGGCCACGCAATAGAGACACTGTCCTCTGCAGACTCCATCGGAGCATTTCTTCCTGCAGTCGTTATCCCAGCAGCACTCCCCACGGCCAGCATCGCACTCGGAATCTTTGGAGCAGTAGAAACAGTCTTTCCTGCATCCACCGTCTGAACATTTCATCCAACAGTTGCCATCAGGGGAACAACATTCCTCAGAGCCGCACTGGTAATCGTTCGAGCAGAAGTAGCATGTTTGTCTACAGACATGATCTGAGCAGCAAGTTTGTAGATCTGATAGGCAATCACTGCTATGCAAACAGTAAGTGGCACTTGCTGAGACAAGAAAGCGGGCAAAAAGAACGAGAACAATTGACCTGATCGCCATTATTATGCAATGCTTCTAATAAGCACAGCCCATAATAACCACAATTATGTCCATTAAACGCCATTGTCTTTTGAACTCACGCCATTCTTGAACGCGCCACATTCACTCATCAAATTACTTTTCAACTACGCACGCAAACCCAGACGACACAAAAAATGTCTTATAATCACTGACAATTGAAATGCCAGGTAGCTCTTAATTTGGTGACGTAATCGGTCATGATATACATGTATATGAATTGTCAGTATGCAAAACACTTTTTCGAAATCGATCAACATTCTTAATCCTCCATCATTTTAATCCCGTATTCGAACTTTTTCGAGGCAGGGTTAGGTCACGAGCGCTATTTGACCTCAAACACTTAACCCGCTGACAGGTGTCTTCCGGTATACCAATACTTTCTGAATAGCCTGCGTACTCGTAACTGCAGCTGGTTAGCCTGCCCGTTAGCCTGTTCCAGGATCTCAGAAAGTGTGGGGAAGACGCGAAAGAAAGGCGTGCAAAACGTTGGAAGGGCGGGAAAAAGGAAAAAGGAAGGGACAGAGTCCTCTCCTCTCCCAGTTTCCTCTCGTTTTATTTTCGTGTTCGCGCTTTCTCAATTCAGCGGACCCGACTGTCTCGGAGCCTGGAACAGGCTAGTAGCTGGCGGGATTGTTATGCCTGGGCTACTTTCTCGTAGGCTGAGCTGCCATGCGAGGCGAGCGCCTAGCGCCGAAGCCGCGAGGGAAAATCCCGCCTACACTGAAACTAAAGCACTCATCCGCTTTTCCCGTCAGCTACTAAAGCTATCATCTTTAGCATTTATGCTGCGACGTTCACGTTGCTGGCATTCGCGTAGGTTAGCTAGTCAACAGGAGTGGATGGAGAAAGAAACCTTTGAATGCAGTGGTCCACTCAACGCGTAAATAAAACCGACTGGTTCTTTCTTGCCGGATATTCAATGTAACGATGCTAATGCCAGAGGTCACTTGAAGTGGCAATTAAAACAAAACTGAGTGCAAGGCTGGCAAGAAGGCAAAGGGTTGATTTATTCGGCGCCAATATTTCGGTTAACAAAATTAGACTTCCTTAGGGCCAGAGCAACACTGAAAGGGAATACTATAACCTCAAATAAATCAGCCCTTTGCCGTATTGCCAGCCTAGCATTCAGTTTTGTTTTAATTCCCAGAAAGAAACGTTTTCCTCTTTTCAGGGAGGAGCCAGGGCCAAACTTGAAAGACAACACTAAGAGCATAACGTAAGTTAACTCTTCATCTTCCTTCCATCACGTCAACATCTGGGGTAAAAAAAAATACAAACTTCTATATTTAATGAAGCATTTCTCTCCCCCGCTCCCATGTACCACGATCGCATAAACTAGCCGAGAGCAGCCGTTACGAAATGCAGTATATAAACACAGGCATCCCAAACTCACTGTGAGGGCATGGCAGTATTGCGTAACGAAGCGATTCGAAGAGTTCATACATAAGAAACGTAAAAATCAAGGAAAAAACTCCCCTTATCTTAGTTAATATGCATAGGACGTTGACATCTTTTAGAATTCCTTGTGGTTGTACGTCGCATTTGTCAAATCGATTAGTTGCTTAGGCATGACAAGAGAGAATGAATCAGAAGGGTCGACAAGTGAAACTCGTCCTCTTCCAGGCGGGAAAAGATCAGAATAATCCAGTACGGAAACATGAGGGACATGGACAAAAAAGGTCCACCAAGAGCAAGAGCCAATATATGGCTCTTGCCAAGACTGAGTTCGTGCATTTTTGCTGACTTAATTCATTGTGTGGGCATTCGTAGACTTCGTACCTTAAGATGTCTATCGATGAGAACAGTATACTAAGAGGCGATATATGTTGGCAGGATACCGCATCCAATGGTTTCCCTACTTCTTTCTGATGTCTGGCTGTGGCCAAAGTTCTAAACTGAGCGTTGCAGTTGCTTTACTTCAACAATTGTAAGGCTGTCAGACGGCTGTAAAGACGGTAACAACAGACAAGTAATAAAAGTCCCGCTAAAGTGCTGCCGAGTGAAAATATGACCTTGATAACTACACTGAATCTTTTGCAGTTCATTTTGCATACACCTTCTGAGTCGCAGCACTCGTTAATTCCGCAGTCGTTGTCGGTCTTACAAGAACAACTTTCTCTACAGACGCCATCAGAACATTGTGTCTTACATTTACCATTCGAGGTACAGCATCCTCCAGTTCCGCATTGGTAATCCTGCGAGCAATGGTCGCACATTTGCCTGCATGAAACACCATCGGAACATTCACAGATGCTATCGGAACATCTTGTCTTGCATTTACCTTCGTTCCCGCAGCATTCTCTTGAACCGCACTGGGAATCATATGAACAATAATTACACTCCTCTCTACACACGTGATCTGAACAACAGGTCTGTGGAGGGTAGCAATCACCGTTATAATCGCACGAAGTGGCACTTGTCAAACTTACTGAGCTCAGAAAGCAGAGGAACAAAGCTCACTGAACAAATCTTATAAACGCCATCATGTGTTTTAACAACTATCAAATGCGGAAGTATAATTGATCCGCGCTAGCGACATACCAAAATATATCGTATGAAGATATGTTGGATCGAATCCAAAGTGACTTAAGGTGTTATCTACACAGAGAACAAATGAGACCTACAATTTGAAATGGAGCAAATATAAATCTGATTAGCATACGATCCTTTCGCCACTTACTTCATTTATTATTAATCTTTATTAATTTTTTTTCATGTAAATAGAGAAGCAGGTACTGGGGTGTGTTTTTTTCTTTCGTTCTTTCTTTTTTGTCAGTATGTAATTATGTGTGAGTCTGCGATGTATATATGTTTAGTTTTCTTTTCCTTTTTTTGTATTTTTCCTACATGTTCATAAGTCAGTGTGTAAAAAAATGTAATACATAACAAAATAAAAATTCATTAAAATACAATACCCATCTAGTAGGGGTCTTTTTTTCGCGTGGTTTTAACATGTACCAAGACAAAAAAAAGTTCCTGGCCCCAGCTGCTCAAAAGTTGGATAACGCTATCTACCGGATCACTGAATAGCTATCCAGCGGATAAGTATTAGCGAAACAAATTGCACTATCCTTTGGATAGAGATTTATCCGGTGGATGATAGCGCTATTTACCTTTTGAACAGCTGGGGCAGGTCACTTGTATCAGTTCTCTTGCATGAATGAAGTCGTTCTCGCCGTTGACATGGGGAGTAGCGAACAAGCCAACTACGCGTATATACTGTTAGTTTGAAAAGTTTTGAAAGTTTTCAAATTGCAATGCGTTTTAATATTCTTTAATTTTGCCTATCCACGCCTTATTTTTTATGTGCTTAACTGAGTGTGTTATTCCGCAACCTTGCCTTACACTTTCAAGTGGATATGTTCGTATTACGCTCAATTTTGCGTTGGTTATGGGTCTAAGTAACTCAATTTCGCGACACTCCGTTTAGAGAGTCCTCAATGGGTTTTTCGGGATCCGCGATATTTTAAAATATCTTTAAAAGGATAAACCAGTGAGAAGCACTTCTGCCAACTTCTAGAGTTGTAAACTGAACTGTTTTATTGTCTCCTACGCGTTTCGTGTGACTAGCGCACTCTTCATCAGGGAGATACGACTAAGAGTATCTGTATAAATACCTAAAAGCGAACTGAATTCTACATCGAACACAAAAGATCTACGAATTTGCGTATAGGAACTGCAAACCACGTGGTTATACGTCCAGGAAACAGGCGGAAAAATATTTTGCAAAGTGTGACATATTTGTAGTGATTTGGGCCCCACAACTTTAGCTAAAACTTGGCGGGGAGGAGGGGGGGATGATAAATGTGATAAATGCTTTTTTAAAACAATCTAGGCCTCAATCACATTTTCTCCCAAGAATTACATTTTTATAGGAGATACCGCCTTTTACTGATTTTCAAGATCTCCTGGTGTTGCGCAAATCGTATGCGCAGCAACGAAAGAAGGCTCCACGCACTTTGGCGCTAATCAAAAGGTTCTCCTCCTGGGGGATCTGGCAACCGGATTCCACTTTTCAAGTCACTCATTTTACAAGAACGTCTGATGCAAGCCTCTCTACAAATTAAATCTATTAAAGGGAGATCGGGAAATAAGAAATACTGGTTAAGATTTATTCTGTGTCATGATTTCCTAGGCTCAAAGTTATTTTTCGCCCTTTTGAGCTTCGGTTCATAACGTGCCAGAGTGATCAGCGAAATTATCTCATGGTCATACTGAATAGTTGCGAGAACAGAAACAAACAGAAATAGACGTTTTTACCGATACGGCGGCCATATTAAATCTGAATTAGATTTAAAGAGTATTATGGGATGCCCAGGGGGCATGAGTACGATCCGATATACTCGCTCAGTATTTACGCCCGCTTTTCGGGCCAATTTTTCCTTAAGTTTTCCTAGAAAAAGATTGTAACGGGTAAAAAAGAGCGTTGTGCGCGCCTTGTTTGGATGTAATAATGATCGCCTTTTTCTCGAGAAATATACAGTGAAGTTCTCCTTTTGCCCAAAAAGCACGCGTAAATGCTGAGTGAGTGCCCCTTTGGCATCCCATAACACCCCTTAAATCTAATAAATACAATATGGCCATCGTATCGGTAAAAGGTCCATTAGAAATTGCTTGATGCTGTCCCTCCCCACCCCAGCTAATGCAAAGCTTTTAGCTCGTCCCAGTCTCTCACGATACGAAATACACGCATGTGCAACGAAGGCATGTTCTCTTACGCCATCGTGCCCATCAAGTCATCCTCGTGTTTAGCGAAGGAAAACCTTTTTGATGACATTTTAACGGGACGTACGCTCCTTTTTTGTTTCAAATACAACAAATAGGTAAGTTTTAGCGTACTGTTGCCTGCTGTTCTGTTTATTTTCAACTTGGGGCTTCAGTCTTCGGACAACCAAATTCACATGTTCTTGAAATGTTCGTCGCTTTAGCACGCTGCAATTTAAGCTTACATAGGGTCGATAATCGAGATAAGATGAGAGAAAATCAATCGATTATTATGGGACGGTAGAGTCTTTGTTTTTTTGGTTTTAATAGTGATTGAAAATCCGAAGTTAGGCCTCAGGAAACATCCCAATTCTGTACATAAAATTACAGTAACCTTAACCGCAACAAGAAACGAATGGAATTTTTAGAGGGTGCATGGGTTAGAATTATACTTAGCGGGTGTGGAAATAAGCTGATCCTTTTCCACCATCATTCTACCTTACAATGTAATAATATTATTCATATCTATAAGTAAAATCCATTGCCTGCTGCCACAATCAGTCTGTTTTTTGAAGTGTAAGGAAATATGCTCAAACGAAGTCTTTTGACTGAAACTTGAATGAGCTCTAATATAAGCCTGTTTCTTTTCTTAGGCATAAGCTTTACTTAATATTTTTTTATTCGCCTGTTTTTTCACGCTCGAATTTCTAGATAGGTGTAATTTGTGTTATTCTAAACTGTATAGTGTCAGCTCTTTCGTAAGCGACCTCCCTTGGTGCTTGACAAACTGGTCGCTTACGGGAGGTGGTAGTCTATGAAAAATACATGAATCAAGAAAATAAGCTCAAACTGAACTGATTAATGTAATTACATTAAGTTATTACCATACAAGCTAAAATAAGGCTAAAGACAACTGGCAATAATGTTTCACATCAAGCAGCTCTTGGAACTACAGTGGGACCCCGTTAATACGGTCACTAATGGGCCAAAAAGATTGGGCCAGATTAACGGGGTGGCCGTATTATCGGGGCAGGTTCAAATTTCATGACTTGAGGGCCATAATGACTAATAAAGTGTACATTGCATTCACCGTACTGTTCTCATTAATAAACAACCAGAATGTAGATATTGCATACAGTAATTGAAAAAAATCACTTAAAATGTTCTTTCAGTACATGAAATTATTTTAAAATTCTGCTATAAATCGCTACAAGTGCATTTTAAGTGTACTGTAGTCTAAAAACAGTACAAGAACAAGCTCAGTTTACTAGGTCAATAAAATTGTCATGTCACAGGCACTTAATTTTCTAAATTTCGAATGTCAGAGTGGCCATGTTAATGGTGTGAAATTATAAGAGATTCTACTGTTTGGGATTTTAAAATGTGGTCGTTGGCTGTATTAACGAGTGACCACATTAACAGGGTTTTATTACGAGGAAATGTATGGCCGTTTTGTCTGGCCGAAAAAAACTTGCCGTAATAACACGGTGATCATATTATTGAGGTGTCCGTAAGGCGGGATTCCACTGTACTAGCCATTAGGCAGATAATTCAGCCTAGTAAACAGAGAATTCTCTGATCTCTGATGCTCAATGAACATCCTGTTATTTGTTCATAATCATGAACAGTTAGGTTTAGCAGCAAGGCAAATGAAATTGAGAATCAAGCTAGGTTGAAACCATGTTAACCTTAGCTTCATTTTGAACTACATGTGTCCATTATTTACTTGTAGACTAAGAAATGAATCAAGAAAAGTTGACAAAGCTGCAAAATAATGTGAGGATAGGAGGAAAGGTAAGAGGAAAAACTGAATTTATTGAAATGTCAATGAAAATATTATTGAGGACATTGTTTTTATGTCTCCTAATGGAGACAGGACTGTTATATCTACATGGTAAACTCAGCTGTGTAAAGGTCTACCCTTCCTTCCTGCTCAGTTATTAAAAGATCCCAAGTATTGGTTATCTGGTGATGGCACCAGAGACCTCGCTCTCTGCATTCTAGTGCTTTGTCTTCAGAGCCAATATGTATTGATTGTTCTTCTGGATATTATGGTACTATTTTATTTGATGAAGCTGTGTTAATGCAATCCTCTAAAACAATTTGAGTTTTATTGCATCTATAATCATGGACAAAAGGCTTGGGACATTTTTACATTTGTGGGGCTTTTTTCAATTCACACGAATCAACCCCCCTCCCCCCTTTACCCCACACAAACAACATTGGACGCGTGTATCCAGAATTTTTCCAAGTTTCATTACAGTCGACTTCCAATAACTTGAACCTTCAAGGGAAATCAAAAAAAGTTCAAGTTTTTGGGAGTTCGAGTTATTGGGAGCTCAAAGAAAATAGCCGGAAGTAAGGAAAAAAACAGTTTTTACTGCACAGTGAACATTTTAATCACGGTTAATGGTAAAAATGTGAAGTGAAAATTGAAAGATACTTCTAGATTATACATCAGAATGTAATGTAACAAAATGTTGCCTAAATATAGCATGTGTTTTACTGTTTTGAGAAGTAAAGCTGTTTCATGTTAGATTTGTGACAAAATCAGCCTCCACCAGTAAACTACATGCCTACAACACGTCAAGGGGGTATATTCAAAATTCAATGTGTCAGACGCCAGTAGACTGTCTTTTCCCGACCTGGGCTCAAAACATGGTTCGAGTTATTGAGGGTAAAATTATATTGAAATGATATGAGGGGGAAAAAACTACTTTGAGTTAGCGCGAGGTTCGAGTTAACGAGGGTTCAAGTTAGCAGGAGTCAACTGTATTGTATAGAGTGGGGAGTGGGAGAGCTGCAGGAAAATTTTGAAAAGGATGCACGGTTTTATAAGGCAACCAGAAATTACAGAAAATTATGAATACTGCGTCACTGTCCCAAGGACTTTTGTCCAGGATTGCCAAGTATGTACAGTACCTGCTCCTCTTTCCAGGGTACACCCAGAAGAAAAAAGAAGGTTGTTCACAAGACAGCCACAACAGATGATAAGAAACTGCAGAATGTTCTCAAGAAACTTTCTGTTAATCCCATCCCTGGGATTGAAGAGGTGATTTAATTATAAATGTTAATAATTATTGTTGTAAATGTAAGATGAAATGTGTGTTCTATGTAAATGTGCTACCGTACCAAAAAGTTGCAAGCTTGTTTTCATAAACCATCATTACATGTATGTACTCTGAAGAGCATTTCTCTGTTAATAGCCACTGCATGTTTTCTAATTAAGTTCTGTACCTTGTCAACAATAGTGCAACATTTTTTCTTATTATTTTGTTTTTGACATTGCTTGATGCTGTTATTGTTACTGTTCTTACTGATGTTATTGATAACTGGTTGCCCTTGGAAACTATTTTTGTGATGCCTTTCTCTTATGCTTTTGGCATCACCTATGTCCATGGAAGAAATGCGTGCAATGGCAAAAGTGGTGAATCTGGCTAAAAAAATCATCATCATCATCATCATGTCTTGTCATACCAGTAGGTGCATAAGGCCTCCATGCTGTCTGACCAACATTTTTCCGTCTCATGCAACTGCTTTGGCTATTTCCCAGCTCTTCCAGCACACTTTTTTTGCTCTTTCTCAACAGTCCTTCTCCAAGTAGGTTTTGGTCTTCATCTCGCCCTCCGCCCTTCTCATATCCCTGAGTATGTAACCTAACCAGTTCCACCTTCCTTGTCGTACACCACTTTCTCACCGCTCTGCAGAGGGTTGTATGATACAATATAATCGCAATCACAAACACTCCTGGCTATACATTATATTAATTTCAGATCTCTTCTATTGTAGGTGAACATGTTCAAAGATGATGGAACGGTTATTCATTTTACCAATCCTAAAGGTAGATCTCCTTTTGTACTTTAATATGTTAGACATGCGAGGCCCTGTTTGGGTAAATTTCCAACAGGGAAATAAGACAGATAAGAGTAATGATGATAAACAACCTAAAGACAAGCTGTAACTGCAGTAGCTATATCAATAGGAACATGACCTCATCCCCAATACAAATTTTTAATTTCAGACTGGGGAGATATTACTCCCCCACCCCTTACCCCCAAACCTAAGAGGGCATTCCTTAACCATTGATCACCTAGAAAACAGAAAAAGTTTACCCCACAAAGTCCAACTACAGGAACAGGTATTTGTTTTTTGGTAACTTGAAGTGTTGAAAGCAAAGTAATCACTTGGTATCACTCTTTGCCTCATTGAAAGAAAACCGCTCAGCAAACACTGGTCGAAGGAATTCCTCACCCTGCCCAAAACATGCATTATGCAAAGTTCATTGTGAACTACTGAGCATACAGCTACAGGCCTGCCTCTAGCACAGATGGTGCCATATGTTGTAAACGTCTTTAAATTGTATTTAATTTTTGTAATTTTCTTTCAATTTTAGTGCAGGCTTCCCTTGCTGCAAACACTTTTGCTGTGAATGGACTAGCAGAAAATAAAGGTGAAAAAAAGTATAAAGCAGTAATAACGTCGTAACAACAGTGGTGATAAATTATGACAATAATGATGATAATGACCTTTTACAATAAGGTGTCTTTTCCCCTATGCTGAACAAGGGCTGTGTTAGGGTTTTCCAAAATGGAGAAGTGTCATTGTGGATTAGCATATAGTACCTATTATTATATAGACATAGTGTTTTACTGGAAAATACACCACTCGTAAAATTCATAAAAACTACATCCGGGACCCGAGTGGTTTATTTTCCATAATCTCACACGTGAGTTTATCGATGACGTAATTTCGGTAATTTCCCTCCATTATTTTATCCAGGCAAAAACAATATTTTACTCACTTGCTGCGCTCGTTCGTAAAATATTGTTTTGCCATTCGAAAATAAAATTCATATCTTTGCGCCACCGTGTAATATCCTCTATTTTATAGTACCCATTATTTTGAGCATCACTGATTTCGATTTTTAGTGCGTAATATTTGCAGTGTAACACTGCAAATAATGTCTTAGTGTCTGTAAAAAGTTTCAAAAACTTTACTTGTTTATGCAAGACCTTGTAGGTACATTCTTATTGCAGCTTGTTCATGTGGTGGTTTTTGAGCTGTTTACACTGACCATGACCAACTACAATTTCTCATTGCAGTCAGTATCTAATTTGTTTTTTTTTTAATGTTCTGCACAGCCCTTACTGAATTGCTTCCTGGAATTTTAAATCAGTTGGTAAGAATATTTGTTTTTTTATTTCTTCTTTTCATCTTAATCTGCTATACATGTTCATGTAGTGGTTCAATTTTATCCTTGGTTTAATTTTTATTTCTCTTGGTTTTAAACACATTACCATACATTTCCATACCCAAAGCAAAGGGAAATAATATTTAAACAATGGATAAAGTTGAACCACAACATATAGATTCTAAAATTTTTCTGTAAAAGACTACTACCTGTGCTGATTGGTTTTCTGGCTTGTTCCTGCTGAAAATTTAAAGTAGAAGGGGAAACAAACAAATTAAAAAGCAGACAAAAAAAAAACAATTTGGACAGGTAACAGGTAACCTGTTGCTTAGACAAAACTAAACTCTGGTAAGTCTGTCTGTGAAACAGTGCTGAAATCCTTGTTCTGGGCCCTCACCTTTGTACCAGGATTTGAGTACGGGCCATGATTGGCCTGTTAAAAAAGGCTTTGTCGATTTGCCAATCAGATTGAAGGGAAATTCAAAACCCCCTTCCAGTAATTCATTGAGTCTGTTTGGGCACAGAGCAAGGATCTCAGTGCTGCCTCGCAGACGTTACTAACTGAGGTTGAATTACGTCTGTGATGCATGCTTGTGACAGGAAGATCAGAGGCAATAATATCATTAAAATAACAACTACAGCCACAGGAGCTTTCTTTCATCTTCTAAATTCAAGTCACAGCTTGCTATAAATAGACCGGTGAGGCTAAGAGGGCACTAGTGTTTTTCCAGAAGTAACTCGCAATGCACTGTATGAAATTATATCTTTTTGTTTCCAAAGGGAGCTGAAGGATTGTCTGACTTGAGGTCTCTGGCAGAGAGATTCCCTCCAAGTGAGTTCAAAAAAATAAATAAATAAATAAGGGTCCCTGGCTTAAAGCCCAAAGCAACTTGTGATGAACTGCTAGATTCTCCTTCCAGTAACTTCTTATCAAATGGAGAATTTGCTATTTGATCAGGCATCACTTAGGGCCTTATTCCCCACCCTCTTCAGTTGTTGCTAGCTACGTAAACTCTATATGAAGCCCAGTCTTTTAACTCCTCTGGCCAAAAACCACCTGGGCCCAGTTGCTCAAAAGGCTGGATATCGCTATCTGCCGGATAAATCTCTATCTTCTGGATAGTGCAATTGGTTTTTTAAACACTTATCCACTGGATAGTGATTAATCCGGTGGACAGCGCTATCCAGCTTTTGAGCAACTGGGGCCTGGTGCAGAAGGGCGATGAACAAGATGAAGGAGATGGGTCTAACATGGGGTGAAGCACAGGTCAAGTGAAAGCTCAGGACAAGGTTGAGTGGCGTCATTTGATTTTGGCCTTGTGTCCCAATCTGGATAAAGAGGGTGAGTGAGTGAGTGAGTGGGTGGGTGAGTGAGGGAGGGAGCGAGGGAGGGAGGGAGCGAGGGAGGGAGCGAGGGAGGGAGCGAGGGAGGGAGCGAGCGAGCATGTTCATGTAAGTGCATGTATTTGTTTGCAATGGCCATTATTAATGCAACATTGTTGATCTGTTGTTTGCAGCTGATATTGGCAATGTGCCAACTGGTCCAGCCAGTGAAGATGTTGATGATGATGATGTGCCAGGTAGGTACTACTTGAGGGTGTGGTCAAGAAAAATGGAAACTGTATCGAACACCTATACATTGCCATTCACAATTAGCACAATTCACAGGGGAGTCCACTGAAGCTTGCTGACAAGAGACATTCTCTATACCAATAAATTAGCCAAACCACCATTCTTTTTCACTTATTCTCGGCTTTGCCATCATTTTCGCAATTTGGCTGAGGGAAGTTGTCTCTTGACGCAATTTCATTTTACACTCTGTCACTACTTCTTGGGTCATGTTGCTTGTCGCATTTAACCTGGAAGGGGCCTTGATACACAGGCTATCAGTTTTGGTCTAAAAAAAGTGAGAGCTATAGTTTTGTCTGAAAAAAGAGAGAGGGCTGGGCTCTTTCAGGCTCTTCTATTTTTCTATCATCGGACATGTACAAGCACCTCTAGGTCTGATATTAAACTTACTTGCCTTTTTGCTCATGTTTCACAGAATTAGTTGAGAACTTTGATGAACCCTCAAAAGCAGAAGGAGTGTGAACAGACAGTGGATAAGGCATGAAGATAGGCTACCAAACCTGCTATGCCAAAGCTAAATGCAACTTTGAACAAGCTTTGTAATCATTTTCATTGTAAATGACTGTATTAGTAGCAGGACAATTTTGTAAGTGTTCTGCACAATCTTAGTTGACCAGCTGTTTTTTGGGGTTCTCAGTAAACAAAAGGGAAACTACTTTTTGATTGAGTGCTTATTTTTGTCATGTGTTGTCCTCCTGTCATGCTCTCACCGTTTCTTATACATACAATGTGCACCAGAGCTCTTCTTTATGATTATGACAAATGTACAGGCTTTTTTTTTAGATAAAAAGAGAGTTTCTCGAGTACAGGAAGGGAAGAGGATATAAGCTGGATAAAATTCACTGTTGTACACCACAGTCAAATCTGTGATGCAAAACTTTTTTTTTTTGCAAACATTAACCAGTACAGCATAGTCTTCTTGGCTGTAAATCTGACCTGTCCAGTTATTTTTTTCGTCTTCTGCCTCTACTAAACATGGTTCTCACAAATTATCATGCAAAGGTCTTGAATTTAAGCAGCCATCTTGAAATACCCTTGATGGTCGTTGGGGTCCATAAAAAGTACTTGATTTCTTTCAAAGTAGATCTTGAAACATCCTTGAAATTTATAACTTTGCATGTTAACTTACATGTAATATTATAAATAAAAATAATTATTTTCTCCTGACCAAAATGCATGGAACAAAATACCTTGAGGTCAGGCATAAAGACAATTAATGTAATGAAGAGGAACGCATGTTGAAAAACTCTCACTCTCTCATTTCATACTTGAAAACCAACTCACACATGAAATCAATAGTAATGATATGTATAATTTAATTCAGTCATTAAATTTTAACAAGGGTAGTGGCCTTGATGGAATACATGTATCATGCAAGCTCTTGAAAGAAGCTGCACCAGTTATCACACCTTTATTAACATTTATCATTAATTTGTCTATCAGGAGCTGTATATTTCCTGAAGACTCGAAAATTGTGAAAGTAACTCCACTGTTTAAGGAAGGCTCTAAGCTGGATCCTAAGAATAGGCCAATCTGTTCTGCTGATTGTTAGTAAAATAATTGAGAAGATTATCTTCAATCAGATACAGTTATCTAAGTAAGCATGGTCTTCTTGCAGATTCTCAAGATGATTTTAGACCAATGCATTCAACTTTTACTGCTTTCCTTGAAGCTACAAATGATTGGTATTTAAATATCGACAATAGTTAACTGAACAGTGTACTCTTTGTCGACCTTAAGAAAGTTTTTGATACTTGAAAAGCTTATGGAGTAGATTCACTCTGGCTTTCCTGATTGTTCACTTCTTATCCTTTGAACCGCAAGCAGCGTTCAGGCATAAATGGTTTCTTTTCAAACGAACAGTTTATAAGTTGTGGAGTGCCTCAGGGGTCTATACTTGGGCCTCTGTTATTTTTAATGTACGTTAAGAGATAAAAAGCCTGTTCTCTATCATCCTATCCTGGGATGTATGCAGATGATACATGCCTTACGGCGCAAGCTGTGGAGTGCGTCGGGGGTCTATACTTGGGCCTCTGTTATTTTTAATGTACATTAATTATCTCAAAGCCTGTTCTCCAGCATCCTATGCCAGGATGTATACAGATGATACATACCTTACTCCATGTGCAATTGACCCTGAAATGTTACAGTTTGAATTGAATCATAGTAGATTCTTTGCTTTATGCCAGTAAGCTTATTCTTAAAACCAAAAAGACGAAATACCTTATAAATAGCTGGCAGATATGGGCTCAATAACATGCACCGTAATTTTGAAGTGAATGTTAATGGGCAGTCTCTGTCTAGGATGAGCTGCTATGGATACTTAGCTACTCGAGTCGGTGAGACCCTGAACTGGCAAACACAAACTGATACTAGGGTAACGATCTCTGCCAATCTTGGAGCGTTAAAAAAGGTTCGTGATCATGTGCCCCGCCAGACATTAATTGGGATGTATGAGGCTCTTTTATTGCCATATTTTGATTATTGTAGCGAGGTGTGCGGATGCCTAGGTAAATCCCTGTCTGACAGACTCTAGAAATTGCAAAATAGAGCTGCAAGAATAATAACTTATTTAGGCTACGAATATCGATCCACTGATATCTTGAATGACCTCGGTTGGGAAACTCTTGATGAAAGGCGTAAAAAACAGTTGGCGGTCTGCGTGTATAAGTCCATTAATAACCCTATTTCCCGTAGGCCTGAAATCTTTATTTGAACCTATCTCACAAGTGCGTCCAAACAACCTTAGAGGTAGCTCAAACAATATTTTTATTCGAAGACCGGAAACAGATGCTGCCGGGAAGAGTTTCGGTTATCGTGGTGCAGTGCTGTGGAATGGCCTTCCCAGTGAAATAATATTAAAATACCGCTGTCAACAATCTCGTACCCATACTCTTCAGGCTTTTTT
>BOPM01000193.1:65132-80061 GCA_022179025.1 Porites australiensis
AAAGTTATTTCTTTCGGATACAAACGCTTTCTTTAAAAATATTTTAGATTGACTTGACTGTAACAGGTATTTCCTGTGATTTAAAGTTATCTTTTTGTTGAAGTGGAGGTTCCCTTTAAGCAGAAAGCATGTATCATGTTGTTGTTTTTTTTTTGGCCGGGAAGGAAAACCACCAATTACTTACTCCCGAATTAAAGTCCATATCTAACTGAATTACAATTATTGTTTTATTGGAAAAACTGTGGAAATTATACGATCTCTTATACTCTACGTTGAAGCAGCTGAAACAGAGCTCATACATTACGTTCGTTAAGTATCGTGCGATCGCGATAGCCGAATTAGGTCAGAAATGTTTTGAATCAGCACCCACACTAAAATATGAACCCTTAAACAACTGCATCACTGTACTCAGCGTTTGAATCATGAAGATATTTCAATGCTGTGCTTCTAAACACCTTTAGTCGTGATGAAAGACGAAAAAATTGTCAAGAATCAAGATGGCGGTCTCAAAATATCCGGCCTTGTTACAAAGCCACTAGGCCACGTGGATACAGTAAAAAAATATATATATATATATTTATTATATGGAGGAGAGTGTTTTACTGGGAACTAAACCACTCGTAGATTCCATACGCCACTTCATCCGGGACCCGAGTGGCGTATTTTCCGTATGTCACCTTTGTGAGTGTCCTATCGTTCAATGACGTCACGATTGCCGCCTTTTGCTTTTGTTGAATTGGTTTCTCCATATAATAAAAAGAACATTACACGTTAGCTCGAAGATATGAATTTTATGTTCTCGTGGCAAGAACAATATCTCACTCGTTCGCTTCGCTCACTCGTGAGATATTGTTCTTGCCACTCGAACATAAAATTCATATCTTCTCGCCACCGTGTAATATCCTCTATATATTTTTATATAAGCTATTACCTTAGATTATACTATTGCAATTTAGGGCACGGCTCTCTGGAAGAGAGTTTTGTAGTGAAGAGATACCGTGCACGTGGTTAAATAAAGCTTGATGGTGATGATGTACGCGTGAATAAATTCTGCTCGGAAAATGGCTCATTTTGCCCGCCGGCAGTGCTCATAAAAATCGCTCATTCCGTTAAAAACTAAATAGACACTCATTATGCGTTAGCAAATTGTAATAATGTGTGTGCGTGATAGCTGAACAATCAAATTAATCACAAGGTATTTGCCATTTGCTCAGTTTTATTTAGTTTTTAATTTTTCTTACAACTGTTGTGCATATCATTAGTGCCGCTGAGTTTTCCTTATTCTGCTTAAATTCTGTTCGAAAATGCCTTATTCTGCCGGCATAATGCACCGGCATAATGCTCGCCTCAAAAATCGCTTATTCTGCTCGAAATTCGGCCGGCAGAATGATGATGGCTTTATCTGTCATCGACCTTCCAAGGATCAAATATCTAATGAGTCTCCATATATAGAAGGCTTTTTACAGCTGTAGAAATGAGTTAGAAATATCGATACAATCGTACCTTATTTGGGGAAGCAGAATGTAAGGGAATTTTGCTATAATGTTTCCCTAGTGAACTTGAAACTCATAACGCGTTATCGCGTTACGTCCGCTACGGGTTATGAAAACTGCAAAATTTCTGTCAACAAAACGGAAGGCATCGCGTCGGATTTCAACCCCGTGATTACTTTGGCCTTCATTTTCTCGGCTTCTATTTAACGAAAATGCTTCGTTTTTGGGATTTGAGTTCACGTTAAGAGTACATTTCAAATAAGCGATCTTATAAGCATGATAATTTTTTGACTTTACAGCAGTTCTAATACCTGCTTTACTGTTTAGACAAGATCAATTATCCTGCGAGCGTAGCCTGTTGCGACGAACGCAACAGATTACGCTACATTTTCGCTCTTCTCCCAACATGATTTAGCTCATTTAGCATTGGATTTGGCAAGCGTGGTGGACCCTTGAGGCTAGCGGAAAACTTGTAAAGTCAAAGACGTTCAACTTCAGCAAAGCCTTGGAAGACATATCTATTTCTATCAGAACTGTAAGCATTTGAAACCAAGATATTTACTAAAGACTGGTCGTATCTATGACATCCTCCAAACTTATCTTTCGGAAAGTTGAAGCCGCAGTATAATTTTGCACCGACGGGCGCGATGCAGTCTTCTATGAGCGCACAAGTTACAAGCCATTTCATGATGTGTGTTTGTACTTCAGGTGTGTTAATCACAATCATTGAATTTGCCTCGAACATATCTTTGACTGAGTCATTTGTTTTGATGGGTATGTATTCCATCATTCCCGGGTGTGTTGCGGCGATTATAGAATGACCAGTTATTCCCACAAAAAACATAAATCCCGACCTCTGACGAGCCAAACGTTGTAGGACTTCGTGCGTGTTATTCCCTTTAAATCTGATCGATGAATCAAACCACATGGCGCCATCAAACTCTCCCAAAATTTTTTGAATTATAAGCGGCTTCCATGCGTAATTTACCAGGTTAGTAACATGCGGTGGATATTCGTTGAAGTCAAACTTTCTGTACTGCACAAAGGGAAGATTCTTCAAAATGAACGTTACTTGTGAACGAGTCAATCCAAGGTCATAAAAAATCACTCTTATACCTGGAAACAGTTTTGCGAAAGTTGAAATGTGTTGTCGGAACTCTTCGAAGTGATTGCTTGAAGCTCCAGTGACAGGAACAACGATATCGAAAAATGAAGTTTTTGCGTCTATCGTTTTGACCGGTCTCCGCTTAAATGTTTGCTCTCTATGGATTTTCTCTATCATTTGCAAGGTTTCGTCGTCGATCTTGAAATCTTTGCCGGCCAAAGTACCTGCGCTTTTGGTCCTGTCTATGTGATAATGGAAATGGTCCGTAGAATGCAGCTGAAAATTCCCACTCGTCCAACTCGGCCGAAGCCACCGAATGTGTTGTTTCGGCAGAAACTGAGTGGAGCTAAAAAGGAAGACTATTACGACGACTAATGCAGCCAGTATGTGTAACCAAGTAAGTCTTCGCCACATTTCCATGCCTGAAAACGATTAGAATAGAAGTAGATGGGTTTCCTTTCGCAACATGCAGATCTCGCGGTCCTTGCGTGCAGGATCAACAAACAAACCTTCCCCTTAAGGGGACAGTGTCCCGATTATGCGCACGCGCGAGTGTGATCTGTCTGTGAACATTTATCTGTGAACATATGGCCAAAACTTCAATTGACAACTGATAAATCACCTAAAATTTAACTGACAACTGACATTTGCCTTGGGTTTTACTTTCAACCGACAAAGGGCCTGATGATTGTCCTTTGTTTTCTACAAACCCCTTTCATAGCCTGTGTAGCCAGTGTAGCAAGCGTTTCGGTGCGGTTTAGGAGAAAAGAACGAGGAACGAGAGTCACAGACCGCAAGAAAAGTGCCGGAAGTAAAAGAGGGGGGAGGGGGGTTAGGGTTAAGGTTAGGGTTTTTCACTTTTTGGCTCTCGTTTCATTTCTCGCGCGGGCAAAACCGAAAGTCCCCTTCCTCGGTATTTCTTTGCTCCGAAACCAAACGGAAACGCTTACCACGCAGGCTCCCCCGTGCAAGGCCTAGATGATTCAGATACGGTCTTTCTTGGTCTTTCTTACGATCTAGTTCCAGTATTCTGAAGGTATAAATTTTGATTGGCTTAACGGCTGAAAATGTTGGACCTTCGCCAGCAAAAACGTTTGTGTGGAAGAGAAACACAAGTTTTGGCAGGAGGGCTTTCAATCGGGATAGAAATTTTGTTACTATTGCATCAGTTTTCGAATTTACTTAATGTTTAATTTACATCACGTGCGCCTTTTTAGCTATAAAACTTGGATAAAAAATAACCATAGTTAATTATTAATAATAATTTAACTGACAACTGACAAAAAACCTAAAATTTAACTGACAACTGACAAATGGCCAAAATTTTCTGACAACCGACGTCCATCCAGACCCTCGTACATATATTTTTTTACCAATATTCTTCAGGGTCCTACATACAATACAATTTGAAAAAAGAATAGCGTGCAATATGATACTATACTAACACGCGAAATAAGAAAAAAGCGAACGTTAAAAGTATATGAAAACAAAAACCGTTGAAAGAAATTTGAAACGTAAAAATAGTATAAATAAATAATTACAAATGGAAGCCAAGAAAATAAGGAATGAATTACGTTTCATATTTCCTATTAATACCTTTGTAATTATTTATTTATACTATTTTTAAAAATTGGACTTACCCGTCACCACGTCACCCGTCACTCGTCACCAGTCACCCGTCACCTGCGGAAAGCTCCTGCCGCCTATAGAACAATTGGTATTACATATATCTTGAAATTAAACTATTAAAGTGTAAAAAAATGCGTTTCCGAAATTAAAACTCGCTGAAAATCTTGAAAAACCTTTTTCCCCCGACCTCTAAGCACGCAAATTTGCCCGAAAAACTGTCCGCCCAGCCTAGTCCCTAGACGTTCTCTCTTGAACCGTTGTCCGCGCGAAGTCTGGGAAAGAGCTGGCGAGAAAAAGTATAATGGAAGGTTATCATTAGATCCCATCAGAAACTCGAGTTTCTGATCCATTAACTGTAGCCCCTTCTGACACCTCATGAAATTTACACAACGTAGTTTTCTGGCTCCTGATTAGGGTTAAGGACTACTTTTAGTACTGGTGAAGTTCTTTTTTGGGGTTGGGGTTGATACTCTATGTACTTAAATTATTTTGTCTCCATCCATCCGATAGGATCTAATGCTGACCTTCTCGGAAAGTATCTCTCGGTGACGTCAGAGCTCACGGTAGAGTCCAGGATTGACCGAGCAGAGAACGCTTAGGGACCAGGCTGGGCGGACACTTTTTCGAGCAAATTTGCGTACAAGCCTGCACGCTTGACGGTTTGCAAAAGTAGGCCCATCTTTGACATATATTTTCGACGTTATTTTCAGTCATCATTTTCAGCCTTGGAAATGCGGTTAATTAAGGGTAACATGGTTACAGATGCTGGGAGGAGAAATAGTACTTATCATCTTCCTTTGTAGCTCCATTCAGGTTCTAAGCTTTCGACAGCGTCGTCGACATCTTTCGCCAAATTGGAAATACTCTGTTGGTCATTATTACATAAAAAATGCGGAAAGTGGAGAAAATTTGGCCGCCGAAGAGTTCAAGGTCGACAAGGAAACTTTGCAAATGATAGAGAAAATCCATAGAGAGCAAACATTTAAGCGAAGACCGGTCAAAACAATAGACGCAAAAGCGCCATTTTTCGATCTCGTTGTTCCTATCACTGGGGCTTCAAGCAATCACTTCGAAGAGTTCCGAGCACACATTTCAACTTTCGCAAAACTGTTTCCAGGTATAAGAGTGATTTTTTATGACCTTGGATTGACTCGTTCACAAGTAAAGTTCATTTTGAAGAATCTTCCCTTTGTGCAATACAGAATGTTTGACTTCAACGAATATCCACCGCATGTTAGTACCCTGATAAATTACGCATGGAAGCCGCTTATAATTCAAGAAATTTTGGGAGAGTTTGATGGAGCCATGTGGTTTGATTCATCTATCAAATTTAAAGGGAATAACACGCACGAAGTCCTACAACGTCTGACGTTTGGCTCGTCAGAGGTCGGGATTTATGTTCTTCAAGTAGGAATAACTGGTCATTCTATAATCGCCGCAACACACCCGGGAATGATGGAATACATAACCATCAAAACAAATGATGCGGTCAAAGATATATTTGAGGCAAATTCGATGATTGTGATTAACACACTTGAAGTACAAACACACATCATGAAATGGCTTGTAACTTGTGCGCTCATAGAAGACTGCATCGCGCCCGTCGGTGCAAAATTATACTGCGGCTTCAACTTTCCGAAAGATAAGTTTGTAGAATGCCACAGATACGACCAATCTTTAGTCAATATCTTGGTTTCAAATGTTTACAGCTCTGACAGAAATAGATATGTCTTCCGAGACTTTGCTGTAGTTGAACGTCTTTGACTGTAGAGGCTTTCTCCTTGCCCTATGTAAAACCTGAAACAGCTACAGTAGCCGCGAGGTCTTCTTATAAAAAAAATACACGTTTTTTTTTTTATGGGTTACGAAATCATTCTTAAAAGTCATTACTTGTTTACGCTTCATCACAGTTACGAGGCAAGACTTGATTCAGTCTTGCCAAAAGAGTGTCTTTTCAATTGACAGAAAACCTTAGTGCCGGTTATTTAAACGGAGTTTAATTAGTTTTTAACAAAACGGCGTTCTAAGTCATTTTCAGTTTGCTTAACGCTTTTATCTAAGCACCATTTGTTGTGAGCAGTTTCATTAAAGCATATAATGAAGACCAGAAAAGCATTTATCTTCTTAAATTGAACCACTAAAGAAGAGATCTGGAAGTACAAGGATTTCTTAAACCGCGGTCTAAGTTAGACCTGGTTTAAATAACCGACCCTTAGAGTTCTGAGCCGAACTACAAACTTACTGTTAAAAGTGAAATGATCTTTTTATTGGGATTATATATAACACGCTTTGTTCTTAAACCTAGCGTTGCGTAAAGATTTGCACATTCCGTGACGGAAGCCTTGCTGAAGGCCAAAACCGCAGTATTCTCTCTACGCAGAATTTGCATTAGCCTCCCCTCAGACGTCCTTTGGGTTTCGTTCGTGACGCATGGACGTCTGCGGGGAGGCTAAATTTGCATGAGCAAGAAAAAAATAAAAGGATTTTTGCTTTCAATAGCCTGCGCGCGCAGTATTAAACAAGAGCGGAAATGCTTGCTAAGAGGACAAAGTTTTCAGGTGGAGGGGGGAGATGAAAAGTGGCAGAAACAGTCTAAAATACAGGTAGCTGCATATATGTAGATGGAGACAAAGAAAACCTTGTGATTTGAATATTTGATTTCGGGCCCGAAAAGGTTACCAGGACTTTCGAGAAACGGGCCCCTGGACAGTTATTTTTAGAACTCAATGGATATGAAGAAAAGGTAGCAAATATGACGTAGCTCCCTTTAACTCTATTTTGGATTGCGATTAGGGCTGGGAGAGACACTTTTGGTGCTGTTTATTTACTTAAGCTGTGTACAGGGTGCCAAAGGCGGGGGGGCTATCACGCATAATTCCGATTTTTTTAAGCTATCACGCATCACGGAAAAATAAAATAGAAAATTATCTACATTAACCCATTCGCTCCTGGAGATTTTGCCGAAAAACGCGTTTTGAAGCTAGTCGAGTGGTTTTCTGGTCACTGTCGTGCTATAAGGAGCTAAAACTTACCACAAACCGGTTTACAGGTCGTACACTTGGCGGCCTTCTGATCCAGATGCAAAATATCAGCTTACGAAGCTCGGGCATGCGCAGAAAGCAAAATTTCGACATAGTTTTTGGGTTTAAAAGTGACACAGCAGTCTTGACTTTTACTTTTCGCTTTCTCTCCTCCCTTCTTTTTTCGCTTTTCTTGCCTCATTTTTTTTTTCTCTTGCTGGGCATTTAGTAGGCTTCATTTTGGTGGGAAGAGTTTTTAGGAAAGCTTTTAGGATCTTAGGATTAGGTGAAAGGAAAGGTAGGTGGGTAATGGAACAAGATTTTCATGGAGATTTTCAGGTCCTTGTCACGTGGTTTTTTGCTTCTTTCTCCGGTGTCCTTGACTGAATTGTGCTCATTCTGGTATGGTTTGAAAGATCTCTTCACCCTGCACAAGTTAGCGAAGAAAGTTGTCCGTGACCGTTAAAACTGATGACGTCACAAAGGGTAGAAAGGACCTGGATCCGCACGGGCGGTTACGGGCGGTTCAGGGGCGAATGGGTTAACAAGTATCCAATTATAATTTGATCTGAGGAAATCAGAGTTCGAGGAACAAGGAAAAAAGGCAAGAAGTTAGTAATAATAATAATAATAATAATAATAATTTTTAATGTCTCTGCTTCTAGTTTCAAATGATAAAAATGATGCATCACGCTGTTATGCCCAATCACGTCTCACACGGCTAATTTTGGCCCGATAACGCATCACGCTGATAATTTGGGTCACGGAAAACCACTTTGTCACCCTGAGTGTAGTACTCTAACCTGCACTCATTGAATCTCAAGTAACTCAAGCAGCAAATATGTAGATGGTAAGAAATAACACGCAAACTGCGGTGATGGATATAAGGCAAGAACGCATGGCGGGAAAAATATAACTTTTACACTGACGTTTCGTATTTAAAAAAACATACACTTCAGACGTAACCGTTATTGGAGGTAACAACAAAATTCACAAGTAGGTAAGTAACTAATTAAAGGCGCTGTGTCACGGCAGTCCAGTTCATTTTGTTTTAGCATGGCAGGCGTTTGAAAGGGAAGGGAAAGGGAGTTTTAGGCGCGTTTCTCTCGCGCCTAAAACTCCCTTTCTCTTCCCATTCAAACGTCCGCCACGCAGGCTAGTTTTGTTTAATTTTGCCAATTACTCGCCTTCAATCGCCATGGAACTTAAGGTAAGCAAAGAAATTACATGTAAACGACATTAATTTTAAGCGGCATTTTGTAATTTCCTAATTTGGCTGAATTTCGTGACACAGCTCCTTCAACTGGAAATTAGAAACAAAAAAAGGGACAGATGACGGAAAGAAGAAAAAAAAAAGAAACCTGATTTGACAGTATTACTTTATTCAATATGCCTCTCTAAAAGTACAAAACTATTGAGTATTATAGAATTAGGCTCAGGAGATGTTTACTAATAACGTTTTAAAAAACGTAGACAATATATCCTACTCTTTCAAGATCTTCAGACAGCTAGCTAAGACTTGTATGGGAAGATGTTTGTCCTTTTCATGTTTTGTACTAGGTAATAATAAAAGGAAAAATCTGCTATAATTCTGCTTGGATCAAATGAGTTCAAACTCTTTAAATATTAAAACACTGTTATAAATCTCTAGCTTTGTTGTAGAGATCTGTATATAATTCTTGTAAGGATTCGTCGAACAACGCTCGATGTGACCTCCCCGTAAATTCAGCCATGCGACTAGACCAGAACTTGTCTTGAGAGAGCGGCACAGTTACACTAAAAAAAGAAACATTTCATAACTTAATAAAATTGTTTTTTCTTAAAATTACGAGAGAGATTGGCCAGGGTGAACTTAGTTTTTAAGCAGGGAAGTGTTTAATTGTGTTTCCCAAAACCAACACAAGAAAGTATGAAGACATTTCACCTTAACGCCGCAGAACGATGTGTCCATAAAACTTGCTTGTCAATAACCTCGCAAACTGAAAATTGGACACACAGAGATGTAATTGCTACTGACGGCTAACGCTTTTAGGTTCTGCCTACAAACGTCTTGATGTTTAACGCAGCTATTTATGGAAGCTCAATCAATAGACTATCAAATTCTTAAAAGAAAAGCAGTTAAATATGGCATTTTCTTGGGTTTCTTTCTAGTAACAGCGTTCCCAAGTCTAATTTAAACCATTCTATTTGTGTGACTATGTTAGCGCAAATCCGTGTAAAATAGTTAACACTTACGTGCAAATAGCCTGTGAAAATAGCCGACATTTCGCGAAGTCACCGCTGGTTTCCCCGCGAAATGACGTCTGAGAAATGAACACAGAAATTCCATATTGATGACGTGTCACTACCCAGATCTGGGTAGTGCTTATGATTGGCTTAAAATTTTCTTTCAGCCAATCAGAAGCACCACCCAGATCTGGGTAGGGACGCGTCATCAGTATGGAATTTCTCCGCTCGTTTCACAGACGTCGTTTCGAAGAGAAAACAGTGGTAAACAGGTTCGAGAGTGGATGAGGATAAATATCGTTATTATTTAAATCTGCGTTTCTGGCTAGCATAAATCCACCCGCTAATTCTTTCTAACCAGCTATTTAAGTTATCAGGTTACCTTCTATCTAGTCTAGTGCCTAGTGTCGGGTTCTGGGGGTCCTCAAATGATCTATCAAGTGATTCAAGTCGAGCATCATTTATCTCAGACCTGAAATCAGATACAAATAGCTCAAAGATAGCCTGCGCGCAGACGAAATTAAACTCTGGTTAACATCAGAGTTTAGTTATCGTCTGCACGCAGGCTACTCAAAGAGGGCTTTCCCACTCCTTTTTACGAGAATCTCGCAACTTGACTCGTTTTATCGCTATTCCGAATATAATTTTCTTTCCCAATCCGCATCCGTGTTCAAAGTTTTGGCGAATTCGCTTTCCGGGTAGCAGTCAAATCCCGCATCCCGTCAACATTCTCCCGAATCCCGCAATGAATTTTGGTCAAATCCCGGATCCCGGGATATAACCCTTCCAAACCCTGGTGAAACCTAGCGAGCAGTACAATCTTGTAGTGCCATTTATTACGCTCTACAAGGTGGTTCTAACTTTTGAGTAGATGGACGAAATCCTAAAGTGTGACCATTCAAATGAAAGCTACTGAGCAGTACTTTCCTGTGGCACTGTTTATATTAAAGCTGTACAAGGTGTTTTGAACTTCTGAGTTAGGATTTAATTCTTAAGTGTGACTTTTGAAATGAAAGCTACTATTGAGCAACATCTGTGTTTGGTTTTGTGTATTACATTTTTGATAGATGCAAATCTTGATTTTGAAAAGTACATTGTATCTCCATCTTTACTTTCTGTGCACTGGCCCCAGTTGTTTAAATACATATTGGAAAGCACTATCCACTGGATGAATCCCTAAGTCCAGTAAATAAGTAATAGGGAAACCAACAGCATTATCCACCAAAAGAGATTTATCCAGTGAATAGCGTTATTCACATCTCGAATAACTGGGCCCCGTCTATAGGGTGTTTTCACTCACGTGACCAGCATCTATGCAAATTTATTGGAACAAAAGAAAGAGTTTGCATAAGAAAAGAGTTCAACTCCCACAGGACCCGTTTGGGACACCAACATGGCTGCCGTTTTATTGTTTTGGAACACCAATATGGTCGCCGTGACGTCATGTGAAAACACTCTATAAGTTATAAGCAAACTGACCTTAATTCCTGCAAGGACAACATACTATCTGTGTCATCTTCTTCTGAATCAGACATCTCAGGTAGTTGTCTTGAGCGATAAGACTACAAAAATATAAACAGAACAAAAATAAGCTTGGGCCGTCAGGGTGCAAAGAAACTAAGGCTTATCCAAATTATCTCTTAAATAGGCCATTTTACAGTTATCGATGGAAGTGAGGCTGAGGGTGACCTTGTTTTGATACAAACTTTCCTGCTTTATTATGCAAATAAAGTTATTCTTATGCTTACTAGTATTTTTCAAGAACAATTTCCAAAACAAAGCAAAGAAGGTTTGTATCAAAAGAAGGTCACCCTCACCCTCGCTTCCATCCATAACTGTAAAATGGCCTGTTGGAGAAAAAAGAATCATACTTACAGGAACTGGAGAAGCGTATCTTGTCGTTAAGCTTCCGCGACTTGGTGAGGATAGAAATGAGCCATAACCATTTTCTCTTGGAAATATTCTCCTACTTCTTGGAATAGGTTCACTATAAGCCCTTGATTCATTCAAGATGTCATTTTCAGGTAAACGGGCTCGGACTCTTGGAGGTTCAGAAGCAAAACTAGTGTACGTAGGAGTTGAAGATGTCCTTCTGTGCAGCTCATGACCAAAACGATGCTTTAGAAAGTCTCTTCCATAGACTTTTAAGTATGCTTGGCAGACAACACAATCCTTGTGGGGTACACGGCAGTCAGGGCAGGGAGCTGCCATGTGAAAAATTTAAATCTAGTTTTAATAGTTTTTCAAATTACATATGAGACAATAATTTGAATTTAAATGAAGGGTTATGCTCATTGAAAAAATCTGCATAAGAATTGCAAGTGGCCTTTGACTCGCTAATTACAATGTGCTGCCTTTTTCTTGTGAATTGCAAATCAACAACAAAAACAAAAGAAAAGGAAAGGTTCACAGAGAGAAGGCTTGGCCTGTCAAATTATTGTTCTGAAACAATGATTTGATAATCAGATCAAGGTTTATTGAGTTAAAGTAATGAAATATTGATAATGTTTACAGTGGTTAAATGTGGGGTTAAGTACCTTGTCATGAATCACTGGATGAACTGGTTTGTTTTTCACTCATCAAAGAATTTAGCAAGGTTTCTGAGATTATATTAATTCCTTCATCAACATCATTATTTAGTAGCCTTTTTTTACAGCAAATTTAACAGGAGACAGCAGGTTGTTAGGCGAGGAGACCTCAAGAAACCACCAGGCTTATAAAGAGAGGCCACCTTGGCATCACAATATTATAAGAAATTAGGGCTGCGAAGAAGTGCTGCTAAACTAATTTAGTAACTACTTTAATAAAAACTCTAGCACTTTGTTCTTAAAGACAGAAAAGCTTGACAAGTTTGTAATAGATGCAGGAAGACAGTTCCAGATTCTAGGTCCTTGGTAAAGAATTGTGAATTTCTTGAATTTCTTACCGGGATTTCCCTCGACATAAGCAGTTCTACTTCTATGTCTCGATCTTCCGGGATTCAAAAAGTCTCGTCGAGAAATGATCCTCTCATCTACCTTGCCAGCTTTGAATGGGGGTCGAACTGAAGGCGTGGCTGACTTTGGTCGACGTGAAGGGGACAGAGACCTCGACCTTAAGGTCACTCTCCCATTGTTTTCTGGGCGTCGTGGACACTCACACACACAGTGATGTTCCCTTGCATACAGACTATGGCTGAGGTGTCTTGGGGTTGGATTCAGTATAAGTTCTTCCTCAGTCTCAGAAGTGCCTTCAGACTGCGAAAAATTAGAAACCGTTAGTTAACCCCCAAAAAATGGCAAATGGCACAGCATGCACCGTTGAGTTATGGACATATGTTGGAGATTTTCTACGCTCAAATGAAACACACAACGTGGAAAATCCTTGTACAGCCAAGTGAAAAGGCATTATTCATAATTTGTTCTAATTATTTTCCTGGCTATTAA
Source organism: Porites australiensis (assembly GCA_022179025.1). Lineage (NCBI taxonomy): Eukaryota > Metazoa > Cnidaria > Anthozoa > Scleractinia > Poritidae > Porites > Porites australiensis. The sequence goes on from BOPM01000193.1 coordinate 78,031, forward strand.
AAATGACTTTCTGCCATATGAAAAATTATTTCTTTCATAAGGCTGATAAAATGTTGGATATATCACTCTCATTTGGATAATGCAATATTGTAACACTTATCCACTGGCACATACTGATTTATCTGATAGATATTGCCATCCAATTTTTGAATAACTGAGGTACGGTCCAGTACTGTTATCCCTCTACTGCGCATTTCACAAACACATGAACTCTTAAGTCCAATAGCCACCTTCACAAATTTACTGTTTTTCACTGCCGTCAAGCATAATAATACGATCACAAGCAATGAACCTTGAAACACAGAAACACAAAATGGATCAAAATCCACCAATCACAGATCACAAACCATGATCTTTTGAACCTGTTTAAGAAAAGTTCTTTTTCCTAAGAGGTCAGCTAAGATGATTGACTGCAGTGAAAAACCCAAACACCAGTTGACTTAAGTTTTGAACTTCAGAGTTCACGTGTTTTTGAAAAGCGCAGTAAGTCCCAAGAGTGATCAACATCAAGTTTCTCATCACATTATCAAATCAATGCACAATGAAGAGAAAAGGTTATACACCAAAGAGAGTCAGAATGCTTTGATCTTTTATCAAATTCTCTCAACTTATTCTTGAAGGAAATGCACAGAAATCAGTATGGGGAATTTGCATGTGGATATTTAATAATTAGACTGTAAACTAAGGTAAACATCTACTTTTCTCACCTCAGAGTCAGATGCACTTTCATCACCACCAACGCTAATAAGCTCAGCATAAGTTCCAGGAACTGTTGTTTCATGTATTGTAGAATTGGAGGAAAATTCTAACTTTGGATCAATTCCCTACAACATCACAGAATTATTAGCACAGGGGAAAAAAGTTTTCAGTACTGCACTCTACACTAACTTTAGGGTTTAGTGCTACAGTTCAGTGAGTCATCGAATTCTCAAAAACCAACTCCTAATAAAGTTGTAAAATTGCATTGTTACTACAGAGGTTTCAATATCTCAATACCCTTACCCAATAAACTATAAAATTCGTCTAGCTGCCAATCGTGTTTTTAACACAATAACTTTTTCCCTACTAGACCTTATAAACCTTACTAAGGACCAAACATCTTAAAAATTATCCAGCCTTCTTATTGGCACAATAGTAGCTTTTAACTAATAATTATATAAGAATTATATGTGTGGGAAAACCATCATGTCTCCTGTTTTTAATCTGCTGAAATAATAACACAACTGTGATAACTTTCAACTTACAGTAAAATGCACTGTTCTGCTTAACAGTAGTTCCCTTTCAACACCATCTTTACCAGTGAGAGTGGGTGTTGGGTAGAGAAATTCTCTAGCTGATATTTCATAACGAGCCAGCACTTTTCCTCCTTTCAGAAGAAAATCAAAAGAACGACATGTAAAATATTGTAGAATGTAATACACGTCATATTCATGCTAAGATGCATGATGTCTGAGAAACGAGCACAGAAATTCCATACTGATGACGCATCACTACCCAGATCTGGGTAGTGCTTCTGATTGGTTGAATCAGATTTCCCACGCAGAACAACCAATCAGAAACACCAACCAGATCTGGGTAGTGATGCTTCATCAGTATGGAATTTCTGCACTCGTTTCTCAGGCTAACACTATAGGGTATAGCCCGGGGGGGGGGACTCCCATATGAAACAGACGGGGATGCTTGTCGGAAATTTTGAATTTAACACCTAAAGGAGACCATCTGGGCGTGGCTCTTACTTTTTGTGACCCCTAAAGGAGACCAATCTGGGCGTGGCTTAAACAAATTTTGACCCCTAAAAGAGACCGCTTAAAAACACACAAATATGACATGCAATGAGTTTTAATGATATAAAGACATGACAAACAAAGTTAAAAAGAAAATTGACTTCTGTGTCTCTTCGTGTAATTCTGTGTTTCTTCGCGGAACCCTAAAGGAAACCTTGGCGGCTTAAAATATCGGCGCTTTGCCCGGAACACCCTAAGTGAGACCAAAATCCAAAATTTACACCCCTAAGCGAGACGACGAGCATCC
>BOPM01000193.1:80071-91371 GCA_022179025.1 Porites australiensis
CTATATAAGAATTATATGTGTGGGAAAACCATCATGTCTCTTGTTTTTAATCTGCTGAAATAATAACACAACTGTGATAAATTTCAACTTACAGTAAAATGCACTGTTCTGCTTAACAGTAGTTCCCTTTCAACACCATCTTTACCAGTTAGAGTGGGTGTTGGGTAGAGAAATTCTCTAGCTGATATTTCATAACGAGCCAGCACTTTTCCTCCTTTCAGAAGAAAATCAAAAGAACAACATGTAAAATATTGTAGAATGTAAGTGTCTAATTGCCAGTAATACACCAAGCACTTATCACTTACATCGGAAATTCTGATTGGAAAATCTGCTCAGCTGATTTGGATATGCTTTGCAGTGTCAGTTCTCCCTTCACGTCAAATTTTAATTTTTTTATGTTTATGCACAAGATTTCCACCCACCTGGTTTTTGTAAATTATGGTAAGCACTGACTGAATCCCCATTAAAAATTTTCGGTGCATTAAAGTACAGACTTCTTTGTTTTCACAGGAAAACTGGGGAATGGATCACCATCTGGTATAGTGGTGAAGTGATCTAAAACTAGGGAGCATTCTCTCCTGGCATGGCATGACTGGTCGTATTCATGCTAAGATACATTCATTAATTCAAAAAGGACAAAGGGAAAATTCTCAAGAACATGAACTGTTCATGTGTAGACCAAGTCTACTAGTAGAGCTGTAGGAAGATCTTTGGTGACGAGCCCACTCTAGAGGCCCTCTTATGAGGGGGATGTATGTCCTAGTCTGAATTTCAAATATGGTTGTTTTGGCATTTTGGGCAAGGACATGGCTCTATCAGTATTCAACCCATCTTTACGTCATTTGTTTGCCATTTCATCAAGTTTTATGTCACTATTTCAAGGTCATGTTGTTTGTAGGAATTTAACTCTAACAGGGCCACACTGTTTGTGACACATATGCTAAATAAGGACTGATAATGATAAGATATCCAATAACAACTGAAGTCTGACTGTTTTACATCAGGCTGTTTAACCCAATAAGATCCAGACACAATGTTACTGGGTGTGCTGTTATAGTGCTGTAAAAATTTCAGCACAGCACAGACACGTGTAGACTTTCCATCTCAGGCTATGTACCCACTATAGTAACCTGAGAAAACAGCCAACATTTGGCGATGCTACCAGTGGATTCCTGCCAAATGACGTCTCAGAAACCAGCGCAGAAATTCGATACTGATGACACGTCACTTCCCAGATCTGGGTTGTGCTTCAGATTGGTTGAATCAAATTTCCTGAGCAGCACGACCAATAAAAAGCACTACCCAGATCTGGGTACTGACGCGTCATCAGTATGGAATTTCTGCACTCGTTTCTCAGGCTAACACTATAGGGTATAGCTTTTGCACTGGCATGAAAACCATACTGGATAAGGCATCCGTTCACACATGAGAACAGTGATTTTGGCATGATTTCTGTAACGGAGCGAGCCTGCGCTGTGCTGATCTTGAAAGTGGAGAGTCACATATTGGATAGGTGTTCATACTATAGCAGATAGTTTTCATGTCGGTACGAAAAGCCAGTGCTGTCAACTCTCCCAGATAATCCGGGAGACTCCAGATACTGGACCGTATCTCCTGGTCTCCAGGTTAGAGTCGAAAATCTCCCGTATAATGGCCAAAGTTTGCCATTTTTTGTAGACTCTTCTTTCTGACTCTAAAATTTTAATTTTTTGCATTGTTTGAAGTGTAATTTTACTGTTAACGTGGGACGTTCCTCATAAACTCTGGCATGCCACTGTAATTTAAGCAACAATGTGGCTTAATATGAACTGTTTTATGGGGCTTATATACATCGATCAGAGTCAACAAGCATTTTTTGCTCAAATGATGTCATGTGCCGTGTGATACGACGTCATCTATCATCCCCTCCCTATTAATTCTCAATATTTGAAGACGTGTGGGGGGTTGACAGCTCTGAAAAACTATCTGGTATTGTATGATTAGAGCCTAAAAGTCAAACAAGTTTACTATCCACATCTACACGTTCACTGCACGTACGTAAATGGGGTTGTGCAAGCTTTACCAAGAATATTTGACTTACCTCTATAGACATCAGAGTATTGTACCAGTTCAAACAACACATGCTCATCTATAATTTACCAAAAAAGGAAAAACATATAGTTCATATTTTGGAAAAATATTTTTCTTCTTGTACATAGAGAGCTAAGAAATTAAGCTGTAGGTATCTTGCCTTCTAATATTCCCATGACATGTGTAGGTTCTCGTGCATTCACAAAAGTCTGCAAAACAGGAGAAAAAAACCTTGTCAGTCATCTTCAAAGCAAGATATGTAGCTCGAATTAATCAATCTCTTCACCACGCTAATTAATTATTTATTCTCAGCGACAACAACATCTGGGTCGAAGCTTGTCATCAGATCTTTCAACATGAACACTCACCCTCTCGAAGTACATTCTCTCGTTCAGTGCAAGAGGAAAACTTGCGAACACTGATTTAGTTCGCTTGGTCTGCCCTAAAATGCACACCGACAGGTAAAGCATATTTCTGTCGTTCAAGTGTCGTGTTCCTGGACAGGTAATCTGAAGAAAAAAGACAATATGAACTTGAGAATAAAAGACACAATGAACTAAGTAAATTTCATTTTGCAAGGAGCATGTGAATGCGCCCGGAACATTCCGTGTGTTGAATGAACAATCCATTGTTCGATCTCTCACCTGGTATACATCTAACTCTACAGTGCAAGTGAGAGCTTTACGTGGCATTATGACAGCGAAAATAAAGAAAAACTAACGAAAAATTCTACACAAGTTTGGAAGTGACCGCTTCAGTTCGCTGGTGTCAAGGACGCCGAAAAAGTGACTAGCTACCAGGCCTCTTGCTAGTTGTTCTGGGATTTCCGCTGACCATACGTCGTGCATGTCGCAGCCGTTGCCTATTAGCCTGTACACAGACGTTGTTTTTGTTTTTCTTTTCTTTCTTTTCAAAAACATCGGCGCTGGCGGTCAATAAATCCCCTGCGGTTTATATTTTATCACCCGCGCTCGACGGACTTTGAAGAGAAAATAGAGGGTCTATGAACAGGCTGCCGTTACGTACAAGGGGTTTGTTTTCCAAAGTCTGAGTTTTAATCATTGCTGTTTTTTTTGGAAAATCTTCTTGGGAAAATTCATTGTAAACATATAAAATAGTTAGAAAGTCAACACCTCACCTTAAGATATTGGCTCTGTCCATTTTTCAGTCATTCATCCCTCCCCTCCCCTAAAATGAGCCTCTCTACGGGCCCTTAGTGTTGACGTCCCTCAGGTTCATCTCTGAACCGTCGAGGAACCAAGATGGCCCTTCCAACTCTGGATCTTTTTCGCGGTGAGGCGCCATCTTCAATATCTAGTTCTTTTTGCTGAGCATGAGTTGGTGATGTCAGAGAACTAGTTGCTGCTCTCTTCCGCTTTCGCTTGTCAGTTTGCCTCTGAATGCAGGGATCACAGGTCTGTCAATGGAATAAGTATAAGATTTTGTTCAGTTTTAATGCTGTCAAATTTCATAGATATAATACTGAACCGGCAGGGGTCTGTACGTTGGTTGTCCAGTGTCGTGGTTCATCGTTGAGGATGAACGACCCACGTGTATCTAGTCTGTCCCAGGCTCCAAGCGAGGTCGGCCTCAGGTGGAGGGAACTGGAGCCGAAATGCGTCGCGCAATGGTTTCTGGGATCGTTACTGGGGACGCACCAGTCAGTAGTAAAAATCCCAGAAGTCTTTGCGAAAGTTAACTCGGTTCAGTTTCCTTCAGTGGCGAGCAGCGTAGCTGGTAGTAGAAGGTTTATTTTGAGCAACCGAATGTAGCCTCGAAGGGATTTGATTCGTTCACATTCTTATCGTCGCGTGAGTTAAATCCGGCTAACGTTTAGAAAAATATAAATTTTCTTACCGCAATGTGCTCTTTGTCTTTTTTGTATGAATACCAGTGCTCCACACAGTCTTCGCGAGTCTAAAACAAGGACAGCGCTAATATATAAGTTTACAATTTTGCCTATATATTTCGCTAGTTCAATGTTTTTTTTTCCACACGGTAGTAGTATTAGTATAGTTGCCAAAAAAGGTTTGACATACCTTTCCTGGCATCTTCTTGGATGCTTTACCAAAATTGTGCCGCTTCTGTGCTAACCTGTCAAATTAGAAAGCAGATCCCACCTTTTAATTTCTAAATGCTTCACAGCACACCCTTCCATAACGTAACCCTCGAGCTCTTCCATGCTTATTTTATTAGAGACCGAGGATTTTTAAGAATGCGCGGGGAAAAAACGCTGCTGGCTTTACTAATGATCTCTGAGAGCAGGGTTTGGTTGTTATAAAAAGAGAAATGGATGGACTTAATTTAGTTCAGGTAGAAATTTCCATTACTTACGCAGCGCAAAGCTTTTTTTCCTCTTCGGCATTCCACATCCCTCGCTCCCTTTCTCGTCGAGCTCTTTCCTCTGCCATTGGGTCCTCGATAAGTTCTGAAGGGGGATATAAGGAGCATTTTACTTACCATGGGATATTTTATTAACAACGAGCACACCATTTTTGGCAAGCAAACAATAAAAGTTTGCGGACCTTTCGGAAACAAACTTCCCATCAATTTCAAGCGTTTAATCGGTCTAAAAATAACTTTGGTAAAATTCACATATCTCAAAGGATAGACTCTCTAAGTTTCCCGCTCTGTCCCTTCATACTCTTTTAATTCAATATCAACCCAGAACAAACAACAACCCACCCCTCCTTGGGGACACAAATTCACAATCTGCCTCTGCTTTTATTGTGAAAACATATTCATTACCGCACTGTTGCAAATCACCCGCCTAATTTGTTATAGAGACAACGTACCTTCCCTTAACTTCTCCTTGGCCCTCATTTTCTCCCGCAGTACAGGGTCTGCGTAGTATTCTGGGATAGTCGCCTGGTTTTCTTGAACATTCTATTGGAGAATGCGACAGATCACTTAGTGGTTAATTTGACGCGAGAAAGAAAGAATATGCAAGCTGCTATAAGAAGACTACAGCACATGATGCAAAAAGGGGGAACATTTGCCAGCTATATAGCTACGACTTACTTTACTGAGAATTCTTTAAAAACAAGACATAATTTCACAGAAAATTGAGGACGCCCCCCCCCCCTCCCACCCCTCACTCGGACCCATCCCTAAATCCGACGCGGCATCCTCATTTTATTAAAACATGCTTAATTAACCAAGCAATTGGGAACAAATCTGTATCATGGTTACGAAAATCTCTGATAAGCCAGCGTAGCATGTACTGCACTTGTTTTTCTACTAGTTGTAGCTGGCTCCTTGCTTATCATTGCCGTATAATGCCCCGGGCCAGCTTGCCTGCTAACTTAAGTTAAGACAAAAATTGAAGGAAGAAGTTTTCATACCTGCCAAGTCATGTAAGGTATGATTGCATTGGTGTAGTTGTCTTTTTTGAACTTTCTTTGTAATCTCCAGATTCCTTCACCTTCTTCCTCAGGTGGTAATGGTAGAAGCATGTCATCCAACGCATTCAAATCAATGCGATTTCTCCTTAATTACGAAAAATCAAAATGTGCCAGTAATTAGTACGAATTGGATTGTGACTGAACAGCTTCAAACCCTTTCCAGCTATTGTTCAGATTGTATACATGAATACAGTACTACGATGCTCTAGTTCGGATTAACGAGGCTCGGCTACGCAAAAACCAAAGGCTGCCAAATACTGAACAGCTTCACAATATTCTGACTTACCTTTCAGCTATTCTCTGGCGAATTCGTCGGGGAATCTGTCTAACTCTTGCCATTTTACTTAGATTTAGTCAGCAATGAAAAATATCTCGATCAAAATTAAGTCCGTAACCTCGTCTATAAAACGCGTACTACTCGACTGAAGACGTTTTCTTTACAAGCTGTTGCTGTGGACACGGAGTTATGTCATAAAGGTATAAGAGAAAAACGTCATTTTTCGAACAGGTGATCGCGCTCTGGAATTCTAATCTGAATCTAGCGCGCGCAACAAAAGTTTAGAATCAGGTTTTATCCATGCTTTTTATTAATATATATGACGGATATTTCAGTTACTAAATTCACTTTTTCTACAGAAAGCCTACAACAGTCAAGGTAATAAGAAAATGTATGCCTTTTTTCACTACTGGAGACACTAGAAAAGCGCACTCTCCCAAGCTATAACCCATGGGAATTTCAAGAAAATGATCAGCTTGGGACCAGGCTTCGCATTGGGGGGAAATAGAGAAAAAAATCGGCGTGGGAACGAGATTGCCAAGATTCTACTCTATTTTTCAAAGAGTAGAGCAAGCGAAAGACAGGAGACATGAGAAATCGGCTCCCCGCCATCCTAGCCTAAGAAAACAGCCTACATTGCGGGACGCCACCACTGGTTTGCCCCCGAAATGACGTCTGAGAAACGAGCGCACAAATTCCATACTGATGACGCGTCACTACTGAAATAAGGTCGTTCTTGGTTGAGGCAAATTTTCCACGCAGCCTGACCAATCAGAGGCACTTTCCAGATCTGGGTAGTAACACGGCATTGGTTTGGCATATCTGCGCTTTTCTTAGACATCATTTCGCTTGGACAACCAGGATGGCGTCGCGAAGTGTCGGCTCTTTTCTCAGGCTACTCCCCGTGCTCGTTGAGAGGCAATCCACGCTTTTCACTTGAGACTACTCAAGTCTACCTTGCTTCAATCTAATAGAGAAAAGTGTGACGTCATGTTACCATGGCAGCAAAATTCCTGGATTACCATGGTAACGTGACGTAATGACTTCTCTCTCTTCCAAAGCTGACATAAAGACAACTGCCACTTGTCCTTTTAATTAGAGAGTTTATTCAAGAATTCATAAATACAAAACCACCACTTCTAATTACAATAGTGACACTAGACATCTAAATACATGTTAATCGCCTGAGTTATTTTCATTCAGTTTAGCGAAGTGTTACCGTCCTGGATTATAAAGCCAATTAAAAAGCAACAAATAATTCCTATTTACAAGGCCACCCCCTACCCCACTAATGCATAACCTGCGAGCAAGCTCTTCAATTATCGTGAGCGAAGCCAGCCGCGAGAGAACGCGTTTCGCACTCGCGTCTCCTTTTGCGCGTGGCTCTCGCGTGTCTTCTCGTGACTTCCCCCAAATGGAGAGCTTGCTTGGAGGCTAAAACTTGAGATGCACTTTGGTCGAAGAAGCTAAGTCACAAGGATATTGCTGTTTTACATCAATTCAGAGCTGAAGTCATTACTTAGTGCTTTTAAACAAACATAAAATACTCCTTTAGTTACGAAGAAGATGTCCAAAAAAAATTCACCACTAGAACTATAAACCATACTAATTGTTTGGGCGAATTTTACAGGTATGACATTTGAACCTGAAACAGTTGGCCCAACATTTTCAAGTTTCAATCCATGTACAACCTTGCTATCAGTTTCAATGTCTAAATTTAGTCTTAAAGTAGCAAAAGTGTACCATTATTTTAACATATTGCTTTCACAATGTCTCGTATCGTGTACATGAAAGAATGCGTCAGAGGCTGGCAGAGGTCTCTCTCTTTCCTCTCCTTCTAACCATTTGCCATGAGTGACTGCTGCTAGCAAGGAAAAAAGGCTTCAACCGCAAACTCACAAGTTACAACCATCTTTGCTGAGGTCTGTTTGTCGACCATAGTCAAGCCTACATGCATATTACTGTGTCAACAAAAGACTAGATTTTTAAATCCCCAAAAATAAATTTAGAAATTCAGAATTCAATTTCAATTACTGAATATGGATTTGGTAAAACACTGTCATTTCTCTTGTTCATAAACAAATGAATGGCAACTGAAACCCGCAAAAAAAATCAAACTAAAGTAACTATAAAGGAATTTAATATCCAGTTACAGGGGTGTCATTAAGACGTGGGGGCCGGGGATTTCCCCCAGCTACTACGAACATGGCCCCTGGCTACGTTCAAAGGAAAATAAAAGAAAAATAGACCCAGCAGAAATCCCTAGCTGTCTAATTCCCCGCCTACTTGTTGTATTTACCCGGCAACTTGAAATCTTAGTGACAACCCTGCAATAATATTAGCAAAACACATTACATACAGACTGATAAAAGAAAAACATGTATGCAGAAACTCCCACATTTAAATTGAAAAGTTAAACAAGTTAAGAATTCTTGTCCCTTAAAGTAAAGTTTGATAAACAAAATTGTTATTTTCTCTCATCACAGAGTAGTTGCATCGATGTGCACTTTAACAGGCAGAGGGGCTGCTTCTTCGTTCTCATCGGCCTTGACCAGAGGCAACTTCTCCAGTAAACTGTCATCATCCAGTAACATGAGTTCACGAACAATGGAAGGCTTTAAAAAAAAAATGCGGAGAAGATAGAGTTAGTGCGCCACTCAAGCTGAGTACAGTGGGAGCTTGATAATTTTATAATGAAGGCCCAAGGAACAGGAAAAATCTGCTTGCCATAAAGAGGTTTTGTTATAATGATTTTCTTTTATATTTTACTATTTCAGGGTTGCCACTCATCAGAAAGTTAAAAATTGCATGACTTTTCACTGACCTTTGAACAGTTTTCACTGACCTTTCATTAATGAGAAACAATCCATGTTTACATTCGCTTTAGCTTTTTTTGCAGGCCATCAATATTTTTCTCTTCATTTTCAACCTCTCACTGCTATACACAGAAAGAGGAAGAAGGAATTTGGAAGAAAGCGTTCAGAGGGAAAACCACTGACCTCAACTACTACATGTGTCAGGCGTAGTGTGTCAAATTGATCACTTTGTTTGCTTTGCAGCACCCTTTTCACCTTCTCCGAAAGAATATTCATTTCAAAATCTTGAGGAAAACTTATGAACTATAAACCGAAAAACAGAATTCCTTGACTTTTCACCAACTTTGACAATATCAAAGATTTTCCCTGACTTTTCCCTGACCTTGAAAAATTTTCGTTTTTCCCTGACTTTTCCCTGACCGTGGCAACCCTGTATTTCTTGGGTGAAGAATATTGTTTGTCAAACGGAAGACTTAGTTATATTACATTGAGGTTCCACTGTCAGTAATAATAGGGACCTTATTATCTGACAACACCATGCCGGTGAAGCAGAAGACGAGCTGACTTTATTCTAACTCTCTCGCTAGAAAAGAGGGACACTTTATGCTATATGATATAATAAGTTTAAAAAAATCAAAATTTATTTTTCTCAACCTCCGCATTCAAATTTGAAGATGCTTGCAACATCTGTTTTATAAATATTACATTTGAAGCAAACAACAATCCAGAGATTTTGTCAGTCTTCTTTCACTAACCACAATTTTAACCTCTAAAAAATAAAAACCTAGGAATAAAGACAAACTGCTCCCAAGAATATACCTTGCCAACTTCTCTTGGTGCTGTGGTAGCTGTGGCACAACAGAGCCATATCAGGAAAAATATGGACAGGAAGAGGGTTGAGGTCAACAACCAGAAAGGAAGTCCAGATCGCTGAGACACACATCTTAACCACTGGTGACCTTTATAGACAACATCACTTGAATAGGAATCATCGCCATCTACAGAGCAGGTCAAATTAAATTAATATTGAATATCAATGTTTTTATTTATTATTACAATAGTTAAAATACTGTTGATAAGTTCAATATATAGAGGATATTACATGGTTGCGCGGAGATACGAAATTTCTCTTCGAGTGTTGAAAAATATTTCACGAGTGAACGCAGCGAACGAGTGAAATATTTTTTCAACACGAGAAGAGAAATTTCATATCTCCAAGCGGCCATGTAATGTTCTATTTATTATATAAACATATTATATAAACACCAATGAAATACCAAACCATTTCACTTTAATAGTTTTTCGGTGTGAAAGGCGCAATTTATTATGTAGCCATAGCAACAGTGATATTTTCACACGTGAAGATAACATGTTATTTTCACGTGTGAAGATATCAAGTTTTCGCGCGAAAGCTCACCTGGTATTTCATTCGTGTTTATATAATAAAACCAATTATTGCTTTGCATTGCAATAATAGTGACCTTATAAGTAGGAGAAGCATGATGGTATGGGTAATTGCAGTCCCAAACACGATTGTTGCTGACAGTGACTGACATTTTGACAACTTGTGCAGCAGTCATCTTCAGAGTCAAAGTGAGTTGTATCATTATCAGCTGATGGTATTAAACTCTGGTTATTGACCTAATTGGTCAATTAAGTCACGATGCTATTAGTCATCTCTCAGTTATTAAGCCATGATGTTATTGGCTATGAAGGCTGTCATTGGTGTGTTTCAATCCATCTTCGGACTTCCGCCACACGGTCGTATGATTTTGTTAATCACTCATATTAGAGACCTTTAGGTTCAAGGACGAGAACGACTACGAGTACGAGATTTGACTTAAAGTTTTTTCACGTATTCTCAAAATATAGACTCCCCGGAAAGCTTCATTTTACCATTTTTCGCTAGAAAAGTTAGTGCTGTTACCTTTCGTGAAGGAGGTTGCACCCTCTACTGATCGCAGTATGATAAAACTTCTAACATTTGATAACTTGTTTCTGCTACTTCAACATTTTAGCTAAAACTCATAGCAGAATGACGACAGCTACCATGTTTTCCCGCCAAAATGACGCTGGTTCATGCGTGAGCACCACTTAGTACTGAGAAAATCTTGTACTCGTAGTCGTACTTGTCTTAGAATCTAAAGCTCTCTAGTATTGCAGACCGAATTGGACTACACTCACTCCTATTGACATTACCAATGATTCATATTTTTCAGGTTCAAAAATTACATTACAGCAAATTACAATTGCTAACTGTAACTTGAATACTGGTTACTAACCACTATAGCTGCTATCCTGAGCATCATCATTCTCAACAAAGTCTACCTCATCAAATTTAGGAACACTGATGAACTCACGGGGCTGCTCATTAATTTCAACTATAAGACTATTGCTGTCACCGTAGTTATAATAGTATGAGGCTGACATCCTGTAGTAGTAGCCTACTCTGTTCATGAAGCCATGACAGTACTTGCTAAAGTCAAGAACAGGGTAGACATACACCATGTATGTACGGAAACTCCACTGATCAGGAAAATATTCCTAGAAGTTTCAAGAAAAACATAGAAAATAGACAGTTTCAAGAAATACCAACAAAATAAAAAAAAATACTGTAAATAATAATAATTTATTATTAACCCATTCGCCCCTGAACCGCCCGTAACCGCCCGTGCGGATCCAGGTCCTTTCTACCCTTTGTGACGTCATCAGTTTTAACGGTCAAGGACAACT
>BOPM01000193.1:91381-101552 GCA_022179025.1 Porites australiensis
CCCACAAGAATATACCTTGCCAACTTCTCTTGGGGCTGTGGTAGCGGTGGCACAACAGAGCCATATCAGGAAAAATATGGACAGGAAGAGGGTTGAGGTCAACAACCAGAAAGGAAGTCCAGATCGCTGAGACACACATCTTAACCACTGGTGACCCTTGTGGACGACATCACTTGAATAGGAATCATCGCCATCTACAGAGCAGGTCAAATTAAATTAATATTGAACATCAATGTTTTTATTCATTATTACAATAGTTAAAATACTGTTGATAAGTTCAATATATAGAGGATATTACATGGTTGCGCGGAGATACGAAATTTCTCTTCGAGTGTTGAAAAATATTTCACGAGTGAACGCAGAATGACGACAGCTACCATGTTTTCCCGCCAAAATGACGCTGGTTCATGCGTGAGCACCACTTAGTATTGAGAAAATCTTGTACTCGTAGTCGTACTTGTCTTAGAATCTAAAGCTCTCTAGTATTGCAGACCGAATTGGACTACACTCACTCCTATTGACATTATCAATGATTCATATTTTTCAGGTTCAAAAATTACATTACAGCAAATTACGATTGCTAACTGTAACTTGAATACTGGTTACTAACCACTATAGCTGCTATCCTGCGCATCATTCTCAACAAAGTCTACCTCATCAAATTTAGGAACACTGATGAACTCACGAGGCTGCTCATTAATTTCAACTATAAGGCTATTGCTGTCACCATAGTTATAATAGTATGAGGCTGACATCCTGTAGTAGTAGCCTACTCTGTTCATGAAGCCATGACAGTACTTGCTAAAGTCAAGAACAGGGTAGACATACACCATGTATGTACGGAAACTCCACTGATCAGGAAAATATTCCTAGAAGTTTCGAGAAAAACATAGAAAATAGAAAGTTTCAAGAAATACCAAGAAAATAAAAACAATACTGTAAATAATAATAAATTATTATTATTGTAACTTGTTTACCCATGCAGCAATTGAGAGTTCTTAAAAAAGTAGTTTAAACACGTCTGTCCATTCCAGATTGAATTGGAACTTGGAAGTGTTGGTTTTAAAGAGAGGGGAAAATCATAGTACTTAGAGAAAAAGCTCTCACAGCAAGAGCTTACCCAACCCACTTTATGATAATATTTTTGGTTGAAAGCCGAGTTGGAAAAAAGTTGGGCTCAAAGCGGTGTTGAATTGAACAAGGTTTTCGGAAAAGAACATAGTGAGTTAACACAACAGGACGGCAGAAAAAGGAGGATGGCAAAACGCTTGAGTGTGACAAACGTGACCGGGCTATTACTTGCATGTTTTGTCGGAATTCATTTAACATTGATGTTTTTTTTGCTCTTCTACAAAAAGATCTGTTTGAAGGAGTGTGAAGTTTGGCGGAAGGTTTTTTCAAACAAACTAATTGTCACACTTGTCACATAAGGTTAGCTGTCATCTTCCTCTCCCATCCTGTTGCCTAAGTTTACTGATGACAGAATGATTTTAAGGCTATAATGAGGTGGTCGTAAGGCTGGGTTCCTCTGTAGTGTGCAATTTCTAATGATATTATTACTTAATTACTTTTGAAATTGATGTCTTATGTAATACCTCTGAGTATGAGTCTGGTGATGGAATAGCATCTTGTGAGTTGCAGCCAACAACACAAGCATAGCTGTTTTCTTTGTCCCTATAACTTTCTGCACAGCCTGAAGAAAAACGAATATATAAATGCCAATTTTGTCTAAAAAACAATGAGGTAAGGAATAGTGAAGTCCTTTTAGTATAGGGTGGGGCAGGGGAGAGTCACATGTCGCTGGTCTGAATTTCAAAACCCTGTGTTTCACGTATTGATGTAAAAACCATGTCTCTGTCATGTCAGCGACTATTCTGCCTCTGTATTTGCATGTGATGGTATTTGTTGCTTGTGCAGCTTCAGTCCTGTTTTTGCACCATTTTTCACCACTTCAGCTGTCTTTAATTACTGTTTCAAGGCCATGTTGCTTGTCGGAATTAATCGTGAGCCTCTAGAATGTATTCATTCACCAAAAGTGGGGTATTCTTAGGTGAAAACAGTTTTATGAGAAGTAAGGACATGAACCTTTAAAAGAAGGAGAAAGTTGCAAACCTTCCAGTTCCCTGCCCCATTTTGCAGGGTTTTCATTAAGAATTCTACTAGTAGGAGAAAGTTGTAACGTTACAGGAGAATATTTTGAAAGAGGCTTCATGTCTGAATAAAAAAAATCATAAGCCACAGTCGGAGAATTATGCGATAATTCTCTGATCTCCGATGCCTAATGAACACCTTGTCTTGTATAGTGGAGGGGGGGGGTTACATTTTGAAGACGAAAAGGGAATGAATGCCATTGAGGGAATATCATATTTCCAAGCAACAAATTATCAAAGAATATTTCTAAAACGGACACTGATGAATTTGGGATCTAATCTATACTATTGCCTATGCTTTGAGGCGAGATCGTCTCTCTCCAGAACGCACCTTCCAGTAATCTTAGCTTGATTGGGTCTGGTTAGACGTTGAATTATTACCATACAATTCTTCACAAAGGTAATGTAAAATTCTACTTATAAGCTTTATACGTGTAATTATCGAATATTTATCGCAAGTTGCACAAGTTTAGATATTAAAAGATGTTCTCAGTAAACTTCAGTTTCAGGGGAGGTAAAAGAACTATTCGAGAAAACCAAGAAAAGTACGTTTAATCGGTAAAAAGAACGTATTTTATACCTGCTTTACACGCTTGAGTATAATTCTTTGTGGGGCCTCCGTTCAGCTGTTCGATCACAGATAGTCTACACCCTTGTTTACAAGCAAGCAAAGGCTCCTCCTATGAAATATAAGCATCAATACGATAGAAATCACTCCAGTTTCGGACAGAAAAAGAAAGAACAAACGCACGAAGTTGGGGATGTTCGTTGGATTCCATGTGTACACTGCATGGTTCGATATTTACAAGACAAAAAAATTGCACAACAAAACAACTTGGGAATGATTCTTCAAACTCACCTTTGGATAAGTGTGCAACGGGTAGCTTCGCTCACAACTCTTCTTACACTTATCTAAGATACCTAAACCCTCATCGGCGAAAACTTGCTCCGAGATCAGAAGCAAAACCAACGCGGATAAAAGACACAAACTTCTCGCCATTTTGTCTCGCAATGTTTCTTTCTATTCCCAATATATAATAGTCACGTGACTTAGCGAGGAGAACAGGTTTACAGTCAGCGGATTCTCGCTAAAAAAAATGGCGGATCAAAAAACTTGGAAAAGCTTATAAATATTCATCGCAGTCGCGGATGTAATTAAAAGTGCTCATCCGCAACTTGATTAATATATCGCGCATTTAATTTTCTTTTAGGTAGATTGTTATTATGTCGGAAGGAAAGCGGGCTCCTGGTCTGTTTTATAGATTAATAACGGCGTGTTTGTATGGCGTTTGTTCATTTTTTATTGTGGTTATCAACAAGACTGTTTTGACAACCTACAAGTAAGTAGATTACAACAGTTGAGGCTTAATGCGACCCTTGACACCCGTACTGATAATCTGTGTTGATATCTTTATTTTCTATAGATTTCCTTCTTTTCAATGTTTGGGACTCGGTCAGGTAAGTAAAGATTTCACAAGTTGAATTGTGTATGCGCTGGTTATACGTTTACCTAAATTTATTACTTCTCATTCATTCCGGGTCCTGAAAATTAATTTAACGTCTCCAATTTATATGTATCCTAAATTAACCGACATTCACTCTAAATTCGAAATTTCTTATCTTAAGAAAACAATTTAAAACAAGTCATAGAATAAGATTTTGTTCTTGTAAATTCAAACAGCCTGTTTAAATTACAGAAAAAGGAGTTCTTATCCTATAACTTGTTTTAAGTTTTTTTCGTAAAATAAGAAAACTTTTTCTTAAATCGAGAGATTCGGAGCAATCTCGAATTTAGAGTAATTAATTGACTTCTAGGAGAAACATTTACCTTTGGGCATGCAGTTACTAAAACAAAGTCACCCTATAGTTTGTGTGAAATTGTGTGAGATTGCTGCATAAATCAAAAAACTCGCCAACAATAGATTAGTGTTGGTAAGATCCCTGGAAAGAGGGTGGGGCCACAAGTACAAGAGCCGAGCATGTAGGGTAACCGTGACAACCCCGTGGGTAGCAACCACCAGGCACCATCATGCTGAAAAAAACAGTGAAACAATGTTACTTACCTCATACTTACCAAAGAGAGGGAGAGAGGGCAGGGAGTGAGGTTACAGGGCACAATCAGAACAGTTAAAGAGCGCCACGAGAGAATGAGTTGACCTCTACAACCGAGCTGTAAGAACACCCCCCCCCCTATCCCCCGCAGACCACTTGACCCATCTGCATGCCTGCTATCGGGGGGGTGGGGGGTAGAGAGCCACTGACCAGCAGTGTTTGCATTGTTTTACATTTAACATAGTTTAAATAATAACATTTAACCACAATGGTCTTTGTGGAAATCTGGTGAGAATACTGAAAATTAGATACAAGCATAGGCAAATGTTGGGGGCAACCTTGTTATACCATGTAGACAGAAAGGTTCTCTCTCCAACTCCTCCAAATTAAAGACGGCAATTTCAGTTTTCTCCAAAGCCCTTCATGGATGTATATCTGGTAGCTCCATAGCTGGTGATTTTAAGCTTTTTTACCTGGGAGGGTATTGTCTGAAATAGATGCCTTCTTGGCAGTTTTTTCAACTTTTGACATGACCCAGGTAGTAAAAATCTGCAAACACTGCTGAAAAGACAGCTTTAAAATGATAAAATTAACAAGTTTGATAGTGATCTCGCGAGTAAGAAATATGAAGACACAGCTATGCAAAGTTGTAAAATCTTATAGAGATTTGTAAGGTGGGGGAAGCTAAATAGCCCTTCAGCATACAAATTTGTCGCTTTGCAGAACAGTAACTTCACTCCCTTTAGATGTATCTTTTTCAAACTTAGCATTTTTGTTTGTTAATGTCCAGGCAGTCTTTTCAGCATTGTCGATTCAATTTCGGCTAATGATCACCATCAAAACTTGAAAAACCATTGAAGGGTCAGCTATTGTAATGTAATGTGGGGTCTGATGAACATTTGCTTCTGATAGGTATAGATCTTACCACCTTTTTTAAAGCTGATCAAATCATCAAAATTTGAATCCGAATAAAATATTCTCAGTGATGCTCACTGTCAAGTTCAGTGCATTTATCTCTTTTCTTCACCGACAGATGCTTGCCACAGTCATTGTCCTGTACATCCTTAAGCTAGGTGGCATTGTCAATTTTCCAGGTTATTCATTGTCAATTTTGTACAAGGTACGTGTCAATAGTGAATTTACTCAACAGGATAGGAGAGCTAAGGAAAGATGACGGCAAACCTTGTGTGACAAGGATGACAATAAGTTTGTTTGAAAAAACCTTCTGCCAAACTTCACTTTCTTTTAAACAGATCTTTTTGTAAAATACCAGAAAACATTCATGTTAGTGAAGATCATGACAAGACACGTAAGTAATAGCCTTGTCATGTTTGTCACGCACAAGCAATTTGCCGTCCTCTTCTTCCTGCCATCCTCTTGCATAAACTCACTGATAATACTATTTATAACAGTGCATTCCATTAGGATAGCCTGGATCAGGATCAGTGATTCAATATCACTCATATCATAGCACATCAATGGAAATGACGAATGCACCCTGGGGAAGGGTGAACTCATTGGTTCATTAAATGTACCACCCTCATCCAAGTGATCTTGGATCACTGATCCTGGTGCGGATGAACATAAAGAAACACACCCTAAATCAGTCCTTGTGGTTAACCCTTTAAGTCCCAATAGTGACCAACATCAATTTTCTCCAAACAATATCTATACAATGTCAAGAGATTAGGTTATGAGAATTAATAAAATGATCACCTAAGAGAAAATGCTTTTATCTTTTATCAAACTCTCTCAACTTATTCTTTCAAGAAATGTATAGAGATGAGTTTGGAGAATTTGCTTGTGGATATTGAGGCTTAAAGGATTAACCCTTTGACCTGTAAGAGTGACCAACATCTAACTTCTCCTTGTGGTAGCAGCAGGGTTTGTACGCATCTTGAAAACCCTTGAATTTTAGAGTCCTTGAAATTCTCCTGTATTCATTTTGGTCCTTGAAAGTCCTTGAATTTTAATTGAGGAACATTTTCAAACCTCCAAAAAACTTTGGCAAATACCAGCTTGAAGCCAACAGCATAATAATAATAATAAAAACAAAAATTTGGAGTATGTGTTAAAAGTAACAAAGTAGGTTAAATTGAAATTTAAAACTCAGTGTGGTCCTTGTAAGGCCTTCAAATGTCTTTTTATTTTATATGGAAGAAGTGTACAAACTGTGTAGCGGGGCACATGAGAGGAGAGGTTCCATAACACTGTGGGTGGAGTTGTTCAACACCCAGTTACCAATAATCTTGGGTTAACTGCAAGCAGAGTGTACAAGTTGTTATGGTAACCAAACCTTGATTTGCACTGTCTTTTGAACAACTCACCCCAGGCTAGAGTATATAGCTGTGATTGTTTCTCAACCTGTATCCTGGAGACCCATATAAGTAGCAATCTTTGCAGACTTATAATTGCACTTTCTGAAGGTCTCTTGTAGCCGCATGAGGTTGTTTTGTCACCTCCAGAAGATTTTTCTCACTTGCGGTGCACCAATTTTGAAAACCCAAAAGGGTTCATGAAATAAATTCTCTCTACAGCCAAATGCCATCAACATTGCAAATACATTGTCAAAAAAAATTTTCACCCTACTTTTGTCACCTTTGAGTGATCAGTCAAGCAATCAACAAAGCATTGCCCTCTGACTTTGATTTTGGTGGGAAATTAATTAAAAAATCCTTCATGTGGGGCAGGTTGACCTCTTGTGACTGAGTCACCCCAGGGGGTGACTATAACCAGCAGTTTGAGGTCTTTACTAAACTAATATACCCTGACATTGGGCTAATCTTGACTGTAGATTGTATTATTGCAACATTACTGATAAGAGAAAATATTTACTGGAAATGCATTCTATCTTTAGCCTGTTTCAACTTGATATTACTTTGTTTCAAAGATAGCTAGTACTGAAGAAGAATAATTACATTCAGCTATTTTTTATATGTGCAAATATTATTTCAGGTGTGGCCCCTTCCATTGTTGTATGTTGGAAATCTTGTATTTGGATTAGGAAGCACAAAAAGGCTTAAGTAAGTTTTTAGTGAAAATTTGAGGTAATAGTAAACTAACAAGTTAACAATTATTATAGTTTGAACTTCAAAAAAATAAAATCAAAGATGATCCTTTAATACAGACAGTGGTGTGTGCTGAATTTTGTATTTTATGACAACTTTTGAGTTCCCATGAGATTAAGTACTCATTGGCCACCATAGATATACACAGGAGGTAAATCCTATTGGGCACAATAGCAGTTATAACAATGACATCTTACACATGAAATTTTTAGAATTTTCCCTGTGTTTTCACAATTCTTGTGAAAATTGACATTTATTTTCTCAGGCCCCCACAAGAAATAGTCTTTATTACAGATTATTATATCTATAGCCCTTAAAAAATGTAAAAAAGAATGTGATATTGTTTAGATTATTCTGGTACAAGGTTTTTGTCCACTGAAAATTAAAATTACTCTATTTCCTTACGGATTCCATCTTAAAGGGTAGCTGCCCAGCAAGAAAATCTACTAGTGCCAGACAACGGGGCACATTTTTGTTTGAGCCCTAGCGCCCAGCTACTGCTGGTGCTGCTGTAGCTGCTGTTTTTAATATTGTTGTGATAAATAGCTTGTTACTCAAACTTTCTTCACTTCAGCCTTCCAATGTTCACTGTTCTACGGCGTTTTTCAATTCTTTTCACGATGTTAGGAGAGACATTTATTTTAGGGTAAGTTACTAGTTAAATGTTTCTCAAACTTAAGTATTTTTGGCTCATCAAGTAAAAAGTATATTTAATTTATGTGTTCAGTGTAATTTGCATTGAAATGCGGTCTGACATTTTGTCTCCCTTTGTTTGTAGATCAAAGGCTGAACCACGGGTGCAGGCCACAGTGTTTCTTATGATACTGGGTGCTCTCGTGGCAGCAAGGTAAATAACACAGCCTGAAAGACAGAGCCAGAGGGCTTTAGGGACTATAGCACTCCCACTTTCCTAAGAATGAAATTTTCTTTTGTTTTGGGAAACAAACCTGACAATTATTTAAGGAGGGAAAGAAAGGATTATACTTATCCCAGTCATCTATTCATCCCAGTCATCCTAGCCATCCCAGTCATCCCAATCATCCTATGTTATCCTGATCATCCCAGTCATTCTAGTCACCTCAGTCATCGCTGTCATCGTGCTCATTCTACACATCCCAGTAATCCTAGTCATCCTAGGCATCCAGGAGTCATCATAGTCATCCCAGTCAATGCTAGCCATCCCAGTCATCCTAGTCATCCTAGTCATCCCAGTCATTCTTGTCATCACATACAGTTATCCCAGTCATTCCAGTCATCCCAGTCATCCTTGTCATTCCAGTCTTCCCAGTCATCCCTGCAGTCATCCTAGTGACCCTAGCTCATCCTTGACATCCCAGTTACCCTAGTCATCCCATTCAACCCATTCAACTCAGTCATTCTGGTTATCCCAGTTATCCTAGTCTATCCCAGTTATCCTAGTCATTCCAGTAATCCCAGTCATCCCAGTTGTCCTAGACATTGCGGTCATCATAGAGTACCGAAGTGTGACGTCTTAGAAAATGAAATTTGTGAAATTATAGGATTTGTTAAGATATTCTGAAAGAACAACGTTTAAGACGCCTACTCGCCAAAAATTAGCAATTTGGGGCAGATTGTCTCTGAGATATTAGCCCCTTTATGCTCCGATGACTCCATACAAATCCTTCTAAATCTTACCTGGTTCCTAATCTTATGAACCAAGCCAAATTTAGAAGGATTTGTATGGAATCGTCACAGCATAACTGGGCTAATATCTCAGAGACAATTGGCCCTGAATAGCTAATTTTTGGTGAGTAGGCGTCTTGGACGTTGTTCTTTCAGAATATCTTAACAAATCCCATAATTTCACAAATTTCATTTTTATGACATCATCACTTTTGTACTCTATAGCCATCCCATTTATTACAGTCATCACCCTTTGTCCCCTGGATGGCCCTGAGTGCAAACGCTGCTTGTGATCCTCGGCAAATTCTGACCTTTTTTTTTTTGTGGTTTTAGTGATGACCTTGCATTTGATGCAACAGGTTACACATTCATTCTGATTAACGATGTCCTTACAGCAGCAAATGGTAGGAAGTATTTTATTAACCCTTGAAGCCCCAATATCCACAAACAAATTCTCCAAACTGATCTCTATACATTTCCTTTAAGAATTAGTTAAGAGAATTTGATAAAAGATCAAAGTATTTTCTCTTGGGTGATCATTTTATTAATTCTCATAACCTCATCTCATGATAATGTATGAATATCGTTAGGAGAAAATTGGTGTTGGACACTACTGGGACTTAAAGGGTTAATTCACCTTTTTTATTTCTTATAAAAAAATGTAGTTGATTTATTCAATTTATGTCAAGCACTATTGAAATTTCATGCCCTATTATTTTAGTTATAAGAAGGGCTGTCACTAGATTTCCAGTTACCGGGTTAATGTTATTTTATAGTGATTATAGTCAGGGGCGGATCCAGGATTTTTTTTAGGAGGGGGTGCACTCGTCTCTTGCGCTACTTCAACACCAATAAACCACATAGTTTTTCATTTTTTGCAGAATACCTGTTTTATTAGAAAACCGCAGGTCATCTCGAGTGGGGGGGTGCGCACCCCCTGCACCCTCCCCCTAGATCCGCCCCTGATAGTGATCAGCATCAAATTTCTCTTTGTAATATCAATACTTCGTTAAACAGAGTGGTCATGAGAATTAATGACATGACCACACAAGATGAATTTGCTTGATATTTTATCAACTTCTCCCCACTATTTCTGTAGGAAATGAATAGGGGCAACAAATGAGAATTCAGATTTTGATCTTAGGGTTCAAAGGGTTAAATAGCTAGGAAGTCCCTTTGGTTCTACTTTCCTCTTTTTTTCTAGTATGAAAGTATTCGAGGGTAATGATCTCACAGGAAACCCCCCTCCCACCCCCC
>BOPM01000193.1:106399-126791 GCA_022179025.1 Porites australiensis
GAAGTTTGGTCATAAATAGGGGAAGGGGTGTGGGGAGCGGGCCGCCCACCCCCTACCCAATTTTTCTGCGAGTACCCCCCCCCCCCCCGGGAAGTATACTTGCCAAGCATTATATCAGACGTTACAAGCAACAAGGTGAAAAATAAAAAAAAACTGAAAAACTGTTAGGCTAAAAAGTTTTCAAAAACCCACAATTTCAGTCCGTTTTTATTTTCTTTAAATGCGTCCATCTGTGCCTACTCAGTTTGTATTATCAATACCTTCTTTGAATGTTTTGATCGATTATTTTTCTGTTTGACTCAATTTGGGTGGCAGTTCCTAGTGTTCCAATTTTGATAAAATACGTGTTAAGGGTACCGACTTGAACCTTCAAGAGGAAGTCAAATCGTCCTCGTTCCTCTTGCAAGCAAAACACCTGCCCACTTGAGAAAATATCTTTTCCTGCATACTATAATTCAACTTGATGGAGACGCCAAGAGAACAATATACTTGAACACTGGGGGATGAATACTTTTATTTCTGCTCTTTCTTTCGGTGTTCTGAGACATCACAATAACGTTGAAAATTTAAGTCCCTAAAGGGGCCGATTAAAGGTATCGAATGCTTGATTAAACCCATCTATTAAATACGAAGCAGAACGTGCCCGGAAACTGCCTTTTAGAGCAACTGACGTCAATGTCGACGTCGGAAACCAAGCTGTTTCCGGCAGTCAAATGAACAGCGTGGGGACAGCTTTTATTCCGTGGATCGGAAACTTTTCTCTCTTTAATTTTGACCTTTTAATGTTACTGAAAGCATTTGTTCCTAAAACGTAGGCGTTTTTTAAAAATATGTGTGAAAAATACGTCCTTTTTTTGCTTTATGCGCGACAGAAACTGAGGACAACCCTGATTGTCTTTTTCTTTCGTGAAGGTCACTTTTTTTATTCAAAAAGCAAAAGTAATTTCGAGTTGCGTTTCACCATGTGCGACTTTAAGTGCGAATACAAAGGACTCGATTTATCTCTAGAATCAACACTAGATCACCAAACTGCTTAGCCAACCGGAGGATGGAAAAGAGGAAACGTTTAGCTCCAAAATGAGTGTTTGTCACCGAGCTGAATAAAAACACGGAAGTTAAATTCATCCTCCAGACTATAAGTGCCCCGACTGACGAAAAAAGTGCCATTAACGCAGTTAATCTCTGTGTTTACGGTGCTTTTAACTGAGTAATTTTCAATTCAATTTCCGAATCGGAAAACACTATGATTGAATTAACCTGCCTGCTAATAATTCTCAGCTTTCGAGATTTTAGAATGAATTAATTTGTAAGTTCGTTTTTTTATAGGAAGTATAACTGACAAAACTTAGGACTTGTTCATGAGAAGTAACTGATATGTGTGATCCGTTTGGTTATGAATCAGAGGACATTGCTTGCAAATTCATGCGGCAAAAATTATTCAAAGTAACCTGAAAGCATCTCACTCTAATGTGTGCCGGCTGTATTAAAATCAGTTTTGAAGACGAAGGATATAACTTTTTGTTCGAAGTCACTGCAGCGAAAATTAGGATCGGAGGGTTTCGAGGAAATTATAGCTGATTTCTTAGGTTAACCCTCCATACCATAGAGAGCGCTTGACCCGCGTGGGCTGAGGTAGGCGTAAAAATTGTAATTGAGGCTAAAACAATTTGAGCGGTCGAGAGCCTTCTTAAACAACTCTCTAAAATCACTTTGTCATCTTTGTTGAAAACGACCGACGTACATGTCATCAGATGTCGTGTTGGGCTCAAGAGCTTTTAAAAGAAAGCCCTCACCCGATGCCTTCAACAGCTTCTTCAGTCTCTCCCTTTTTGGATAACGAAAAAGAACATTGAGATTTCTTATTACCTAACGATAGACATTATGCGATCACGTTCTCCAAGCTTGGTTCAAATGACGATGGTTGTGATTCTTTTGGGATTGTTGTTTGCGGATGAAGTTATGTCCAGTCCTTTTATATATAGCCAGGAATATTGTCAACTGAACCCGGAATACTGCAAAAAGAGAAACGCTGAGATTCCAGGGAAGGTACGTGTCCTACATATTGTTAAAAAAGTAACATACCAAGTCGCCATGTCGGAAAAATAGCTTAACTGTGATGAACACAATACAACTAGTTGGTTATCTTATTCTAGAAAAATCATCTTTCAGCCATCCTTAGAAAAACACCTGCTTAATTACCGTGCTAAAGTGTACAAGCAGGAGTTGAATTAGAGGTTCCACCTTCGTTTTTTCCCAGGGGTGAGAGAAAATACGCCCCACCACACACCCCCATCTCCAATACCCTTAATGTACAATTTGTGCAATAACAATTTTAGCTCTTTGTTTATTTATTGAGGCACATTTAGGCAAAGTTTAATTTAGGCCAGCACTCACCTCCTGCTGTCTTGTGTCAAGGACACGGCGGTTCGTATGGGTTCGACAGACATTAGTGCTGAAAGCAATTCATAAATTAACCATATTTGTTTTAAGGGATATTGTTATAGCCGGGTTACCTTAATCGGTCGGGTACCAGCCTTTAAGGCGGAAGGCCCGGGTTCGATTCCCGGTCGAAGACAGAGACATACACCCCGGTGGTACGGGGCACCTTTCATGGATTGGGAGTGTGATTAAAGGGTGAATATCAAACGGGTCACAAGTCTCGTTTTTTCCCCAGCCTGTGACACACGCTGTTCTAACATTTTTTGGTCGATAACGCACGTGGATTCGTAGGTTATTTCATGCCTTAACATCCATTTCTGCATCTTTCAGGGAGAAAATAACATGCCCGATGTAAGATATATATTAAAGAAGACTCAACCTAGCAGCTCACCACCTCCACATCTTACAAGAGGAGTTTGGTACTGAGGAAATTCAAATTAAAAAGCAGAAAGAGACTAGAAATTAACGATTCTCGACTTAATGCCCAGAAATGCAAAAGTGAATAATTGTAAAGCTCTGTTAACATTTATTTGCGGATAAAGGGTGGCACGTAATTTATTTATCCTTAATTTAACTCAGGAATTTATAGAATAAAGGGCTGTTAATGGGAAATAATAAATTCGCTTCTTAGTGTATCTTATCTTGGCTACTTCTTCATTTGTTTACTAAAGTAATAATTTTCCTTCTTATTAACTAAAAGATAGCGCCCTCCGCCATAGGAACGGTTTTCAGGGGTTTCGTTTTAAGCCGAGCGCAGGACACTGTCTGGTTGTTAGTATAACATCCGGTAGTCCACACACAAAATAGTTATTTTTTGAAGTGCGAAAATCGTTTCATTTTTTCATTTATTAATAATAAAAGTGAAAAACAAACAACTGCAAACCGACGATTATAATTACCAAATCAAATGTTTCATTTTTTTGTGAGCATTTTATCAATGCCTTAAGATACCTTGTCGGTTAACCGATTCCGATCCAGAGAACGCATGAAATTGCATTGCATTTTAGTGAGTCCAATTATAAAAATTTCCGCGCGGAGGATGCCCCCGGACCCCCCACCCTGGAAGTTTTTTACTCCGGTACTCAACATTAACACCTGCGGGCTGCGGTGCGAACGGTGCGAGTCCGCCAGCTGAACCTCTGCATACGGTACTTCCAAATGCTACCGAAATCCCTGCAGTTTTGGCTTATATTTTTTGCCAAGTTTTCCAATTTTAATTTTCAAGCGTCTGTAAGATCACAACATTGCAAAATTGTAAACTCTACTCAAGGTAACGGGGTGCGGGTTGTTACGTCATAATTCCAAACGTGCGCCATCTTAGATCAGCCATATTGGATTTTTTTGCTTTTTTTGCGTACTGACAAACGCATTTACATAAATTTTGACACCTTTCTGCACTTATCTTCGAAAAAACAGCAAACCTCTAATTAGCACATTCCACGAAATGTGTTTGTTTGCCCCGTTCTCCCCCACCTCCCTGAAAAAAAAACTTGCATAAGCATTGTCATCCAATTCTCTTGGGCGACTGTAATGTCCAGGATGAATTAGAAGCCAAAATTCCAAAAGGTATGCAACGTTTTTTTTTTTTTTTGGGGGGGGGGGGGGAAGAGGTGGGGGAAGGTATATTAAGGGAGATGTGTGACAAATACGCTCACAACCGCGTGTCCTCCCGACCAAACTGCCAAGTAACTCCCCCCCTTGAGAAAGTGCCTACTTCCTCTCCCATCACAAAATGTAGCCAAAATGAGTTTTAGCACCCTCCCTTATGGCTGAATTGTCGAAAAAAGTCCTGTACTCATATGAGGAAGTGAGGACTAATCGAGATCCAAGCTGGCGGATTCAAAATGGCGATCATCTGTAGGCATTAATTATTAAATACCACGTCATATGACGTCACTACAGCACGTGGACACAGTAAGAGTTTACAAGTGACGTGCTATAAGTCCTCATAGTCAAAGCTTTCTTATTAATGTTCTGGATTGAGGGGTTTGGAATCTGCCACGCCTGTGGGTCTAGCATAGACGACCCAAACACCATTTTTGTTCTCCGATGCACCGGAGAAAAAAATTGCATCCTGACGGATTACTGTGTTTTTGAAAAAGACAGAGTGTTGGGAGAAATGAGAGTGATCGCCATGTTCTCCACTAGTTATAGCACGCACTTCTTAGAAGCCGTCCGACAGAAGCTTGCCCTCAATTCTTTTAAAACACTTTCTGCTCGTGTTTGCCGCACCCCGTCAAAATGGAGATTCGTTTGTTGCATTTTGCGCATCACTGTGAACTCGATAACAGAGACCTTTAGAGATCTTAATTAGATTCCAAAATGATAAAACTTCTAACATTTAATAACTTGTTTTCACCACTTAGCTACCACTTCGACATTCCCGCTAAGACTCGTGGTAGAGTGACAAGATGTGACGACGGCTACCACTTTTTCCCGCCAAAATGACGCTGGTTCACGCGCGAGCACTACTTAATTAGTACTGAGAAAATCTCGTACTCGTTGTCTCTTACTCGCTGGAATCTAAACCTCTCTATTATAACATCAAGGACAAAACGTCATGTGTTACTAGATAACAGAAAATTTTTATTGCTCAGTTGTAGTTGTTGGTTTTTTTTTTGTTATGTTTTGACCTCAAGCATTTTTTAAATTTTTTCCCTGGACTGCTCTTTGTGATCACTTCATGCCAAGATTTCTTGAATCTTCACTTTCTTCGGGATCAGTGGCGCAGTACTTGTTCAAAACTTCACAAAAAATGTTCTTTTTCCGTTGTAAATGTAGTTGGTATGTTCCCTGAAATGAATTAAGTCAAATTAATTACCAAAAGACGTGTCCCTTGCAAGTTATAACAGGACACTACAAAGAAAAAATCGAAAGAAAGGCCAGTTACTATAATCATATCAGTGCGAAAGAACAATCTGCAAGAAATCTTTGCTCAGTTTCTTCACCCAGTATGCCTAGCGACGAATGATGCATAAAGTTCAGTGTACATGCATATGCTAACAACAGGGTGTGGTGCGATTTGGCAGATAAATCGTGCAAAAAGAAATAATTTATCGTGAAAAACTTTCAGTCTTAATTTATTCGGGCCAAAGTATATAATTCCTTAAGCGTAACAATAATCTTGCCCTAAACTTAAACCAAACTTTTAATAGATGCATTTTTTGGTGGCTTTAAAGCACAGCATTATATATTACAATGATCTCCAGTGCAGTGACTGAGGTTATATGATATGCATTTAAATTGAATTTAAAATGAATTTAATTTGTGTGGCATCAATTTCTTCAAATGGATTCCCAGGAAATAGAACTGTAGGCTATCAAATTTCCCCTCCTTGATTTCACGAGAAATTTTTAAGTGGAATCGCTAAAATTGCGAAAGTAAAAGTAAAAATAAGGAATTCGGCTGTATTTTTTGGTGGCAATAGCACGCTTCGTATTTCAGTGATCAGACAAAGGTTTCAAAACTTTAGTAGTGAGGTGTAATTTAACTCCTATTGTAACGTAAACTGTCCTTTTTTTAAAAAAACAATTTTTTAAATAAGGACTTTTAGAAAAGAGAAATCAATTAGCATTTTCTGTTCATAAATTCCTTTTTCCAAATTTCCCTTCACTTGGCCCATGTGGTCCAAGCCAAGATAAAAGAAAAATTTCTAACCGTATGTTTTGAAATTCTGACAAACGATGGTACAACTTGACGGAACTGTCAGAGAAATTTTATTTAAATAGCGCATCATAGATTTTCGTCTACCAATGCAAAAGCTAAAGCTTCATTTATAAGATATCCTAAAACCGCTGGACAGTAAAACGACAAGGGAAGCCCTCCATACTGACAATTTTTCTGTGTTCTTACAGTTGATCAAACTTATTTATTTTCAAAATGTCCATACCTTAGCAGTTCTCTTCTTCCCATATTTCTGAAACATTTCGCCAGCTCCCAAACTTTGGCATTCAACCACAAGCACAGCTAAAATAAATATAACGAGAGTCGTTTTATGATCCATGCTTTTTTAGAGCTGATGTTCCCGCTGTTTCGAAGTTACGATCCAAGGTTCTTTTATCCTGTAGCGAATGTGTCTTCCTGAGTTTAAATTTCATAATTAGCAAAAATGCCCTTCACTGCAGCGAAACACTCTTATGATAACAAACAACACGTTTAAGTGCTCATTTCCTGCAAAGTACGGGTAAAGTGGATTGAAGCACTTTAAAAGTACGCTATGTTTTGATAATCAAGAAGACACATTCATGAGCACCCACAGCACCCGCGCGTGGTAATTCTTTTTATATCAGCGAGAATTCTCTAGCATAGAAAATTATGATTTTCTTTGTCAGAAAATAGAAAATATGCAAAAAACGTTAAAATACTGCACCTAAAAATATATTTAAATTTGCATTTTGAAATTTAATGGTGGGCAAGGAGTTTGATGTTTTGATACATGAACCATAAGGCCCATGAATAAAGTATTGCCCTAATTTGAATTTCTGTTTCAACTTCAACCTTACCAAAAAATATCTTTTTTAATCGACTATTTTATTTCTTTTCTGCGAAAAAATAATTTTGCAACTAAGTTTCTAAAGCAAATCGTTTTTGTATCTTAAGTTTTCTCTTACAAGAATTTCCTGGGTCTTAGAATTTCGGAAACTGTTCGAGTAATCCTCATTACATCTGCGTTAACTACTTTCACCCAGCTATTGTTTTTCATGGGATCTGGTGTTTGAATATATCCTTAACGAGAGAGACATTCACTTGACCAAAAACATGTGTGTCATATCACCTTGATGTAAACTCCTCTATAGACATTATTCTACATATCATGCATTCTATACAATATGGAAATAAATGTGATTGAAAGATTTTGAAATTGCAAAGGGACAAAGTGGTTTTATTTATTTTTTGTTCTGCATAATGTATCTATTTCATGCTTTAAAAGCTAATTACGTCCTTTTTAGCATCCTGACGACACTGGTTGCGTCCTTGACATAAATGTTAATCCTGAAAAATGTTTTAAGCCTTCGGCAATAGAATAATAATAATTCTAAACAGAGTACTAGCTAAACCTTTTACAAGTAGACTTCAAATCACTGGTTTTAAAATGTGTCGTGGTCTTTACGGGAGTGGCAGCTTTTTATGTTGAGGGATGATGGTTCCAGTGAGTGTTTGCACGACATCCTCAAATGTGACCATTCAGTTAAAGGCTGCTGAACGATGCTTTCCTAATATTAAAAACGGTCGGGGAGGGAAGGAGGAGGTATTCGTGTTAAAGAAGGCGGTTCTAACTCTTGAGTCTGTGGATAGAGTTCTTTAAAAGTGAGACCTTTCAAATGAATGCTAGTGAATTGTACTTTCCAGTGGTACTGTAATACTCATCAAGTGGTTTTCAAGTTTTAAATTTTGAGTCTTTTTGGGTGAAATCCTGAAGTGTTACCATTCTCTTAAGCAGAATTTTTGGGTTATTTTCGATACTTGTTATGCTGAAGATATTTACTGTTTCTAACATTTCAAAAGCGAGCACACTCACTGTCAGAGCGTTTCTAAAAGTTGGATGTTAGACAAAATTTTCCATTTTTCTGAAAACCCAAAACCTAGCACGCTTTGAGAGAAGGAGACTTTTAACTGTGTCCTGTAGATTATTTTATCGTACTAAATGAGCTAAAACCGTCCGCCATGCGGAACTGGGAGTAGCTAAATATGACACTAGAATTATCATATCAGCTGAAAAGGAGGAAACCGCGAGTCTTTTTCCTGATTTCTTAAAAGCCTTTGCTGACCTCACTTATCGACAAAATACGGAAGTTTGTATCACTTAAACTAAAAGAAATGGAGTCATGTAAAATTGAATTTAGACTTCAAACTTGAGCGTTAATACTTCTACTAAAGTCATATACTAAAGGTGAGAACGAAATACATTTTCAGTAGCAGTGTTGGCGTGCAACACTTTACCGTGTGGTCCAAATTAAAACAATAATTAACTATTGAAGTGTTTGATACATTTGTTACGGGTAGATAAACCTTCATTGATGACTAATTGAAATTTTAATTTTTACCAGAGAAACGGGAAGTTGAAGCTTTTTTTAGCCAGCCTCGTGGGTTTTTCAGGTAGACTCAAGGAGGGAGGTCTCAGCAGTTATTTCTACTTCCTAAAATAAAACGGATTCCCCTATAGGACCCTGGCAAGGGGCCCTAATTTTCGAAAAAGCAAACTATGGTTAGACACCCATCAATAATTTATGTGCTTCAAGAAATACTAGAAAAACGACGCCAAAAGGTTATCTGCAGATCGCTTCACCCAAAAAGGTAGGCTCGTTTTTTCTTTCAATCTCAACGCCAAACTAAGTTTCTGCGTCTTGAAACAACGGGTTTTCGCATTAAGATCATGACTTTGTAATCTCGCATTTTTTTTTTCAAGAGTTTACTACACTTGCTTCCCGGCCCAAATGCAGTATTTCTAGTAATGAAAATAACAGCAAAAAAATACTCTTTTGTTTGAACATGAAGCCGTATGATAAGTTGTGGGTTGCAAGAAATTTCCATCGATCGATGTAGCAAACTGATAAGTTAGGAGATAAAGTATAGAGAGATATATTAATCTCGACTTCGAAAGTGAATTTCAAAAACTCGTTGCCAGTTTGCAGCTTCGACTTTCCCCAAAAAATTTGGTTCAAAGGGTTACGTTTTTCTTTCGATCATCGGGTGCTCTCAGATATCGTTTCGATAGCTTTACTGACCTTCACCTTTTTCTTTTACAACCGTTAGCGTAGTAATTCTCTAGGGTTAGCATTAGATAACATCGGGTTGGACACCTTATGGGGTTTACACAATGCATTATTCTGTTAACGTAAGTATAAGAACAGAAAGACACATGACAGAGTTTTTTTAGCAGGTTTTTAGGAACAGTACATCGATAACACCTGGCCAGCTAGCCGTGATGTGGGAACTAGCTACATTGAGCTAGGTCAATTTTTCCATGCGAGGGTATCAACAAAAACTTTGTAAGTCCTAAAGGCATGCAATTTCTAAGTACGAATGTTTTGTGCCTAATTTTAGGTAGATTCTCCTCGCTCAAAGATCAAACAGCTTGGATGCAATTTTGCGCAAATTGAGCATGTTAAATTATTATTTTATTACGTCCATTTTAAAATCAATGGCTATCGTTGGGCGTGACATGCCTTACGAAGAGCACCTTATTGGTCTTCAAATGACCAACACTTCAACAAAGAAGATTATTCTCTTCGCTCACGTAGTATTATATAGAGGATATTACACGGTGGCGCGAAGATATGAATTTTATTTTCGAGTGGCAAAACAATATTTTACGAACGAGTGCAGCGAGTGAGTAAAATATTGTTTTTGCCACGAGAAAATAAAATTCATATCTTCAAGCCGCCGTGTATTAAATGTTCTTTTTATTATATAGACAAACAAACGTCGATAAAATAATAGATTTTTATTCGCGCAAAAAGTAATTGTGACGGCTCAAATTTACAGTGCAGCAATATAAGACATTGTTTACAATAATCTTGAGAAATAACACTGAGGTGAATAGGACTCTACAATGACAAAATATAAGCAAAGCCTTGAAAAATGTGTAAGTAAAATTCAAAAGACGCAAGACGCCTTACAAATTTCAAAGGGAAATTACCGAAATTATGTCATCGATAAACTCACGTATGGAAAATAAACCACTCGGGTCAAGGATGTAGTTTTTATGAATTTTACGAGTGGTATATTTTCCAGTAAAACACTCGTGTCTATATATTATAAGACAATAAACAGCCTTACGTTTGCGCATGACTTCCGTCCTTTAAGAGCTAACCACCGCTTTTAACTTAAGTCTGTTTTACGACTTTCAGTAGGTTTAACATTCTTTTTTTCTTTGCATAATTGATAAATGGAATAATTTACCTAAAGAAATCGCTGAGGTGGAAGACTGGAACATTATATTTGTAAGAATAAAATCAGGCGTCATTTTATAACCAGTGTTTCAGCGGAATGTGAAATTATCTAGGCATGTCCAACGGTAGAATACAGAATGTAAGTAGATTATTAATATTTAATTTTATTTTATTCATATGTTTTTGGAGATGAACTAGAGAGGGTTAACCTCTTCATCTCCTTCAGTTTCCTTTGTGAATAAACAGTTATTTTTATCCTCGCAGCCCGGGGGCCCGGGCCTCGCAGTCCAATGAGCTCTCAGAAGAGTGATCTGGCACGAATTCCGATCGTTTGGATCTGAGAACGCATTTAATTTATGTTTCAAATCACAGCATTTCTGTTTTGCACTAGTGAGACGTAAAAGGGTTTCCAGTTCCACTGTTTTCAGCTGAAAACCCTGATATTGGCGCGGCTGACAAAAAGCCTGTACTTGCGCAATGATTAAATTAAGTGACTTCATAATAGATTTTAGAAAGTGCTTGCTAATTGAACTTCTTTCCGTGTAATTTTGGTCTGAAATATTGATTTTTACAGACCAATATTCCTCTTAATTCAATTGGGATTATAAATTATACCTATACCGTTATTGAAAAACAAAATACGGTCAAATTTCACTTTCCAAGCTGTTCACAAGAATAATATGCTAATTTAAGAAACACATTCTGTCAAAGCCAACTCAAAGCCAAGATTTAAGTAACAGTCTAAAAATAAGGTTGAAATATAATCCCCTTATTTCCCTATATATATGTGAGTCAGATCTTGTGAAGCCATTTGAACCCGAAGACAAATGATGGCGACTGCAGGGAAAACCGAGGATCTACACGTTATCTTCAAGATGTTAGGAGATCGAGGACAAGAGGGTGAATGTTGGAAGAAATACACTGAGAATGTATTGGTGAACGTGTGCCACCTGATACCGGAATATCTCAACCATGCCCAGCTTGACAATTGCTTTCTGTTTCGACCTTATGGAAGCGCCGTGGAAGACCTGAAGAGCTTAGCAGCCGATGATATTGGAGATCTGGATATTGTGATCACCTCCAAATCGGAAGATTTGTTGATTCACGACGAAATGATCGAATATTTACCCCAGCACCCTCTGCATGTTAGAATTAAAGGAAGGGATCATCCTCTCTTACAGTCCTGTCTTGTGGAAGACACGCCCTACATCGCCACTTCAGCCATCAAGAATTTGCATCCCTTAATTTACGGAACATCAGCACCCTATTTCTTTAAGCTTATAGATCGCTTATGTCAGGCTGCAAGTGGACGGAAATTGTGCCAAAATGTCGATGCGGAATTTAAAAACAAAGAGGCCCGTCCGGCTGCTCAGGTGGAATATACGCAATGGTTTGGTCCTCTTTCTGGAAGGATGGAACCTGACATGTCTGAGTTGGATCCTACCGAATATGAATGGGTTATTCACTATTTTTTAGCGGCCAAAGGACTTAAATACACAAAAGAGATGGCTGAAATTTTCTACGAGTACATAGCATTTGTTAATGAGAGTAAGACGTCCTGGCGTGAAAAGGGTCTCTTTGACGATCCAAGGGCCTTGATGCTAGACATTTTATCAAGCGATCGCGGTTGGCACCTCTTGACAAAATTTCTCGAAATGCAAAAAAAGCTAACACAAAACGAAAGCAAAGGGAGTGGAGATTTCAGCCAAAAAACTGCCAAGGAATTAAAAGCCATCGTAGATCAATCAAAAGCGGGAGGTTTAGCACAACTGTGTCAGGCCATGCCAAAGGAAGTAACTGAAATACTTCTAAAGAAGGACGAAGAAAGGAGAAAGAAGGATTGGACTGACGACAGCGAAACTGGTGAGAGTGAGACGGCTGACACAGAACAACAGCCCTTATCAGAAAAAGGCAAACTAAGCCATCCGCAGTTTATGAACGACACTGAAACAAAGACCAGCGTCCTTGTTGACCATCTGATTGGACTGGATAAAGAAAGAAAGGCTTCGTGGAAGGAAACAGATGCACAAGGAGCGAAAAATGAACCGATTGCGGGTGGATTGGATTTCGTCCCTGCCCTCAGGTGCACCGGATGGCCGCAGGTTGCACGACATTGGCTCAAACGAGAACGAAAATGGCCTTCCCATCACGTGGTCGACAAAGTTGTTCACGACGGCTTCCATTTAGTGGTAAAGCCTCCAAAAGATGGCGGAAATCCAAAATGTGACTTCAGAATTGCCTTTAACCATGCAGAATACCTGTTAAGCCAAGCGATGAATGACATTCAGCGCGAGTGTTACCGATGCCTGAAGAAATTTCATCGTGCCTTTCTCAAGGATCCAAAGGGTTTGCTGACATTTCACTTGAAGAACCTACTTCTGCAAACAATCGAGGAAACCGGTGCCGAACTGTGGATCGAAAGTAACAGAGTCGAGTGCGTGGAGAAGCTCTTAACAAACCTCCTGCAAGCTCTCAGGAAGAAAGAATTACCGCACTTCTTTGTAAGATCTTACAACTTATTTGGTGTTGACTACGTGGATGATCCCGAGATTCTTGAGATACTGGCAAGAAAAGTTGAGGCGATTTTGGAAAATACGATGCAGTTCGCGAAGGAGCTGATTCAGAAGGAGGCGCTTTCAAATCAACTAGAAAAAAAGGAAAGCAATTTAGCCAGCAAACCAAAGGCCAAAACGGCTTCAGAACAAGGATATGGGGAGGAAGCAGAAGCACTCAAGGACGACACCAATTCAGTAACCATCGCAGGTCCAAGCAATCGCTTTCACGATTTGAAAGATGAATATCTGGGTATAAGCCTTCAGGTAATCAGTTTAGCTTTCGACGCCCATTTCGAAACTATTGAAGCTCTCGAATCTGTCGAAAAAATCTTAGTTTGGGATGTCAAGGAAATGATCGCAAAGCACAACTTAGACGATATGGAGCTTAAGGAGGTGCTTGAAGGGATGTGGGATGTGATCTACTTAAAGGTCCGGCTGAATCCTGAGCCAAACATGAGACACCGTATGCTTGATGCAATCAGAGGTGTGGTTGAAACGATGAAATACATAATGAGGCAAGAGGAATTCCAAGCAGGGGACCTGGAAGCCCTGGCTGGAAAAATATATAATCCAGGCTCTGAAGATCCTTTCGACTTTAACAACCTGTGGCCAGCTGGCATAATGAACGATGCTTTCATGGAATTTACGAACAATGGTTTTACTCCATGAACTGCGCATGCTCAAACACAAGGTGTTAGCCTAGACAAAAGCCTAGACAAAGACATTCCATTGGACTCAAGTGATGTTTACGCAGAAATCGATATCATTGCCGACTTTGCTTTTAAATACAGTGCCGACATTTATGTCGGTTTTGAACGTTTTTATGAAATCAACCACGAGATTCTTCAGGTTATATTGCGCTTAAAAAAATGTAAATATAAAAAAAAATTGGAGCGCGTTATTTAAGTTTTCTACTGACCCAAGTTTACAAGAATTTCACAGTTTCATCTTTAGAATTCAAATAACTTGAAACTATAAAAACATTTTTAGTGGACAAACTTAAGTTTCTCTAAAAGGGTACCGCAGTTATATCGAATTATAGACTGAGGTAAACGCCAAAATAGTTAAAGTTTGGCTGTCGAAAGAAACAGTTGAAGGAGCTAAAAGGAGTTGAGGCAGGGACTGCTTTAGATGGACAATACTTATAAGCCCTGTTCGCACTATACGCAATTTTGTTTTGTTTTGCCAAAACAATTTGTATTTGTCAACAGGAAGCCCGTTCAAGTGAAAACGATTTTTTCACCTACCAAAATTTTCTCAATTGTCACTAAACTTGAAAGATTCCGTCGAGAATATTTGAACGCCTACAATTTTTTTATCAGGCGACAAAAGTCCTCTGCTTCGTGACAGCTTTCCTTCGTCGGGTCATCAGTATTTCGCGAACATGACCAATTACAGAATTAGAGTTCCTCACCGGCTTTTATTGACATTTCTGGTTATACCAAAAATTTCGTTGCATGAACAAGGTTGCAAAAACAAAAGATTGGTGATTAAAAAATTTTGTACAGACGCCAAACTCTAATTTTCGTCGTATTATTGCGAACAGGGCCTGATCTTCATTAACTGGTCTTAATTTAGTAGCCTGATGTTATCAGTTAGTGGGGTGCGTCAGACCAGAAGAAATTTTGATGTTTTGTTTGTGCTTGCAAAGCAGGCGAAAAACATGGACTACCGTATTTATTCGAATAAGCGCTCAACCTCGAATTAGCGCCCACCTCGAATAAGCGCTCATCCTAAAGGCAGAAAAAGTTAATAAGCGCCCACCCCACCCCACCCTCCTTTCCCCTTCCGCCCCCCCAAAATTGAAAAAGTACTAACAAGAGACTTCCCTGAAGACGGAGTTTTCTTCAGAGTATTTTACAGAAACCTTGCTTTGTTTCATCTTCGAGTTTTGTCATTGCCATTTATTGTTTTGCTGCAAAATAAACATACTACACTTGCTGAAAATGTTGAAAATTTAATAAGCGCCCAGCCTCGAATAAGCGCCCACCTCGAACAAGCGTCCACCTCGAACAAGCGCCCACTCTCAATGTCGAAAAATTTAATAAGCGCCCAGGGCGGTTAATCGAATACGGTAATATTATTAACAATGATTTCGTCACTGCCCTTGGGCGGATTTAGGGATAGTCCTAGGGGATAGCACCCCCCCCCCCCTCCCCACTGCCTTTTTCTTTGAAATTTTGTATCATTTTTATAGAATTCTCAGTAAAATAAGTAGTAAATTATAAAATTCTGAATTTTCTGGATCAACAAATTATTAATTGCAAATTAAAACAAAAACTTTCGGTTTTCAAAATATCAGCTGCCAAAACAATGTTACTATGTCTTTTGGCAGAACCTTCACAATTTTTTTGGAGTGTTTAAATTAATAATGCAAGCCCATTCTTCTTCAAAGATCGAGCGCGAGGACCGTTGTTATGTTTTGTAAAAATCTGTTTGAAAAGATGCCCTAATCTAAGTTCATAGTCATTAATGATTTACAACCACTCAATTTAAAAATAAAAAAAAAACATTATCGCACGACAAAAGTTTATGAAGGGCTGATAACTAAAATCCGCCAATCCAAAACTTTGGTTTCTCGGTTTGACACTTTCCTATCGCCCGACAGTAAAGTCTTGCATACAGTAAAACTGTAATTTCATCAAAATGTCGTGGAAATAAGTCACAGAAAACATCTTCAGAACATTTCGTTGACTTATCCTAAATTATGGATAGTCATATTGTTTCGTTAGTTTAGATTACATGTCGATCCTTGTTTTGTTTGTGTGTAACAAAAGAACCCTTTTTAACTACTCCGTTAAAAATTCATTTGTGTTATCTTTGTTTTATTTCATTTTTATGTGAAACTGAAGGCTTAGCAATAAATATAACAAACTAAAAGCAAGCTATTCAATTATTTGCCAAGAGTAGTGAAAACATAATTTCATGACGAAAATACTCTTCTTAAAACAAAGAGGGCGAAAAAACTCTTGGCGCCCGACGAGTGGAAAATTATTCCAGGAAACAATAGTTTAAAAGTTTTTGTCTCAGAAAAAATGCTTAGTTGGTTAACAAAGTATTTTATTCCTTCAGAAACGAAGAAATATTTTACACAAAGCTCCAGCAGTGCCTAGCTCTAACAAGACAGAACGGCATACTCTGGAAACAAATGTCACTTTTGCTCTTTGAGATTTCACTGAACTTTGTAGAGTGTTAAAATTTAATAAATATAAGTGCAAAATGCCTTTATGTGAAGTCTTCACTATAGCCGGAATATAATACAGTTTTTATCAAAGGAGCTGGCATAAACAATAAAGCTAATTTCCGCCCACCTGATCTGCCCAAAGCGAACATGTCTCAAACAATCCCTTTCATTTCAAAACGCATCCAAACACGAGAGACCAACGTCGTTTCTTTTTAGTCAAAAGTTAAGGAAGAGAAACGAACGATTTTACAAATGAATCTGCGAGGTTTTTTAATCGCTGTGGTCTTGGTATGGGCGACCATTCAGGAATCAGTTTCTTTTTCGGCTGGAATTGGAAACATGGGATTAGGGAAAAAGCGTGCGTTCAATCAAAATTGGAAAAACCAGGTGTTGAAGGTAGGAGTTGACTTGCTTCAGTAATGAAAATGATTCAGTATCTGGATAGGGTGACAAACCAGTGAATGGAGAGACTCGATCTCGATCGTTTTCACGATACTTCAGTCAGTAAAAACGAGATAAAATGCGTTGAAATAACTTGTAAATAGAGAACCATGGCAAAGCTATTAAATAAATTTAAGCTGTTTTCTCGTGAGGACAGTTTTTATTAAAAGTTTGTTCACTTTTCTTATCAGTAAGAAATAATTCAGAAAAAGGTAGCGGCCGGCCGATACAAATCAACTACTTCTCAAAACAATGTTCATGTACCAGTTGTACTAACACTTCCAATTTAATTCCCAAGGAAAAAGAATGTTAAAAAGTGCCTTCACATCGGTCGTAATAATCTAGTAACACAAGCTCTGTATGTACACACAGATTGCCCATCGGTAAAATCGTTGTAAATAATTTCCACCTACTTTATTGTATTTTTGTTACAAATTAGTGTCTGAGTTCTGACTTTTATCCGAAAAAAATTCGTGGGAAATTCAGTCGGTTTGTAGATACAAAATCATACTGGGATAATAAGGAAAATTCCTCATGAAAGTTGAATATTTCTTTATTTCCTTTCTTTTTCATCAAGGGTTTCTCGTCCGGTTTATTAAAAATTTCATTGACTTACGGACGTTCTTTTTTCTATATTTGTTGTCAAATTCGATTAAATGGATGAAACAGTTTGCTGAAAGTGTTTTGTTAAACTACATCACCAGTCAATAAGGCAACACCTGCACAAATTCCCAAAGACATGTCTTTAATTATAACCTCCTTCGTGAGTGAAAAAAACATCATTTACAGCTGAAGATGGTTATCAGCCTATCGGGAAAAAAAACGCTTTGTATAAAATTCGCGAATTAGTGGAAAGTCAGTTAAAGGGAGTTGTTTAAGTTACATCGAACCTAGGCACTGAACGTATCAAGATGTGTCAGTTCGTTTGGTGGCACCAATCCAATGAAACACAGCTTAAAAAGAAATTCAGACCAAAGTATATGCAGTAGACAGACCTTGATGAGATTCAGTGGGCGTATTCGATCTAGTAAAGGCGAAACAGCTGTGTACGGCTCTAATCAAGCTATTTGCTGAATTGCTTGTTTGTATTCGCCTCGATAGTAACGGGTCTTTGAAACACGGGTTCGCTCTTTCATAGAACTGAAGGCTATGCCATGCTTTTGAGCTCAAATAAAACAGCTGTTCATGGCTGCCATTGCCCGGGTGATATAGCTGGACGCATGCGTAAGATACTGGCCAGGCCGTGGGTTGGTGAATGTTTGCCCCTTTCTTTCAGTTTGCCTTCTTGATATATTTTTCTTCCACACACGAAGTTCAGAAATAACTTATCTCGGAAGTAAAGACTTCTTCGTTCCTAATTATTAATTTATTGTTAAAACCTTACCGATTTGAAAGTAAGAGACGTTTTTTTAGAGATCTAAAACAAAGAATGTCGACATGACTGTAAAGTTATTTTTCTTTCTTTGTCAGACTAGGAGAAATCTTGAACTGTTGTGCCGCTACATCGGGGCCAGAAGTGATATGACCCACAAGAGATCTGGGGCGACGACTCCATGGCACATAAGGGAAATATGTGGATAATGACGTTGGAAACTGTGGAACTTGAATGATCAAGATGTAGTACAAGAGAACTTAACACGTTTAAATAATTAATACAACATGGCTCTGTCATAATCATCTACCCAAGCTACATAAAGTATAATTATAATTACAATAAAAAAAGGCAAATCGACTGAAGGGCAGATAAATTTGTGAGAAAACAAATATCAAGGAAAGGGTATTTTCAATAAACAAGAAGTTCACTGCCATTGCTAC
This sequence comes from Porites australiensis, assembly GCA_022179025.1. Classification (NCBI taxonomy): domain Eukaryota; kingdom Metazoa; phylum Cnidaria; class Anthozoa; order Scleractinia; family Poritidae; genus Porites; species Porites australiensis. The sequence continues at coordinate 124,726 of BOPM01000193.1, forward strand.
GGACTTTCCTGACTGACACTTAATTATTTAGATAGCATTTAAATTTCTTCTTCTAGGCCTCGTAGGAACAGTTGTTCGTCTAATCGGGAAAAATACGTTAAACCTTTCACTCCTAGAGTGCCTGGTCCGTGCACGGTTCGTCCACTCAATATTTTACATTTTCTATTTTATATTCAAAAACAGGAAAGGCCAAGTCACACTCTTATTTTCCTTTTCCTTTTTAAAAATCTATCGATGCAGAACCTTAATTTATGTAAAACACACCGTTTTACTGAATTGTTAGTTATAAGATCACCTATGCCTATTTATATACGTAAGAAAAACGTCGAAATCTTTAAACTTTAACAAAATTGTAGAAATGACGTTCAGTTTAATTCTAGCCTAAGAAAAAAAGAAAAAAGACAGTTATTTTCTTTTTTTTTCGTTTTTCGTTTTACTAACAAACAAATACAAAAAAAAGAGTACGAAAATCTATTTCCGTTTTCCCTTTTTCGTTTTACTCGCAAAAATATACCAAAAAACAAAAAGCAAAAACCTACTTCTGTTTTCCGTTTTTCGTTTTATTTGCAAAAAATACCAAAAAGAACGAAAAACGAAAATCGACTTTCGTTTTTAGTTTTATTTACAGTCCAAACTAATTCTTGTTTTCTGGATGACGGGTCGGGGATATTTGCGATTTCAGTGGAAACTTATAACCAGTAAGAGACCCTCTTAGGTTGAGCTCTTTATATCGCTGTCGCTGATTGGCTGCAAAAATTTGAGAGCGATTCTTCATAATTTGAGCGCAAATTTTAATTTTTTGGAATTTTTTAGAACTTTAGTTTTCAGATCTCAAAATCTTTCTTTTCTATCCAGAATATCAAAAAATGTTCCTTACTCGCGTTCTAAGCTCAAAAAAATAAAAACATATGACAGAAATGTCTATTTTTTGACAAAAACCATGTACTAACCCCTTTGCAAAATGTCGATTTTATTTACTTTGCTAGAACTTCACTTTTCAGGTCTAAAAAGTATTCTTTACTATCCAGAATATCAGAAAATGCTTCTTTCTGGCTTTTTTTCAAAAAAGAAATATAAAAAAAAGGTCAATTTTTTGACAAAAACCATGGACTAACCCCTTTGCAAAATAACGATTTATTGACATTGCTAGAACTTCACTTTTCAGGTCTAAAAAGCATTCTTTACTACCCAGAATATGAAAATATGTTTCTTTCTGGCTTTTTTTGCTCATAAAAAACATATAAGAAAAACGTCGATTTTTTGTCAAAAACCATGAACTAACCCCTTTGCAAAATGTCGCCTTTTTTCGACTTTGTGAGAACTTCACTTTTGAGATCCAAAAAGCTTTATTTTCTATCCATAATATCAAAAAATGTTTGTTTTTGGCTTTTTTTCCTAAAAAAAACATATAAGAAAAAGGTCGATTTTTTGACAAAAACCATAGACTAACCCTTTTGCAAAATGCAGATTTTTTAGAGCTTTTTTAGAACTTCACTTTTCAGGTCTAAAAAGCATTCTTTACTATCCAGAATATCAAAAAATGTTTCTTTCTTGCTTTCTTTGCTCAAAAGAACAGAAGAGGAAAAGGTCGATTTTTTGAGAAAAACCATGGACTAATTCCTTTGTAAAATGTCGATTTTTTCGACTTTTTAAGAACTTCACTTTTCAAGTCTAAAACGCATTCTCTTCTATCCAGAATATCAAAAAATGTTTCTTTCTGGCTTTTTTTGGTCAAAAAAATATATATAAGAAAACGGTCGATTTCTTGACAAAAACCATGTACTAACCCCCTTGCAAAATGTCGATTTTTTAGAGTTTTTTAGAACCTCACTTTTCAGCTCTAAAAAGCATTCTTTACTATCCAGAATATCAAAAAATGTTTGTTTCTTGCATTTTTTGCTCAAAAAAAATTTGAGGAAACGGTCGATTTTTTGACAAAAACCATGGACTAAACCCTTTGCAAATTGTCGATGACAAAAACCATGGACTAACCCCTTTCAAAATGTCGATATTTTTTGACTTTCTTAGAACTTCACTTTTCAGGTCTTAAAAGCATTCTTTTCTAT
>BOPM01000193.1:131906-181906 GCA_022179025.1 Porites australiensis
AAAACATATAAGAAGAAGGTCAAATTTTTCCAAAAACCATGGACTAACCCCTTTGCAAAATGTTGATCTTTTTCGACTTTGTGAGAACTTCATTTTTGAGGTCCAAAAAGCTTTATTTTCTATCCAGAATATCAAAAAACGTTTCTTTCTAGCTTTTTTTGCTTAAAAAAAAACATATAAGAAAAAGATCGATTTTTCGACAAAAACCATTTACTAACTCCTTTGGAAAATGCCGGGTTTTTTTTACTTTGCAAGAGTTTCAGTTTTCAGATCAAAAAGGCATTCTTTACTATCCAGAATATCAAAATATATTTCTTTCTTGCTTTGTTTGCTCAAAAAAAACATATAAGAAAAAGGTCGAATTTTTGCCAAAAACCATCTACTAACCGCTTTGCAAAACGTCCGTTTTTTTGACTTTGCTAGAACTTAACTTTTCAGGTGTAAAAAGCGTTGTTTACTTTCCAGAATATAAAAAAACTGCTTCTTCTTGGCTTTTTTTGCTCGAAAAAGAATATGAGGAAAAGGTGGATTTTCTGAAAAAAAACCATAAACTAACCCCTTTGCAAAATGTCGATTTTTTAGAGTTTTTTAGAACTTTTTTTTTGTTGTCTAAAAAGCATTCTTTTCTATCCAGAATATCAAAAAATGTTTCTTTCTGTCTTTCTTTGCTCAAAAAACAAGATCAGGAAAAAGGTCAATTTTTCGACAAAAACCATGGACTAACCCCTTTTCAAAATGTCGATTTTTTCGACTTTTTTAGAACTTCACTTTTTACGTCAAAAAAGCATTCGTTTCTATCAAAAAAAGTTTCTTTCTTGCTTTGTTTGCTCGAAAAAAAAAAACATATAAGAAGAAGGTCAAATTTTTCCAAAAACCATGGACTAACCCCTTTGCAAAATGTTGATCTTTTTCGACTTTGTGAGAACTTCATTTTTGAGGTCCAAAAAGCTTTATTTTCTATCCAGAATATCAAAAAACGTTTCTTTCTAGCTTTTTTTGCTTAAAAAAAAACATATAAGAAAAAGATCGATTTTTTGACAAAAACCATTTACTAACCCCTTTGAAAAATGCCGGGTTTTTTTTACTTTGCAAGAGTTTCGCTTTTCAGATCAAAAAGGCATTCTTTACTATCCAGAATATCAAAATATATTTCTTTCTTGCTTTGTTTGCTCAAAAAAAACATATAAGAAAAAGGTCGAATTTTTGCCAAAAACCATCTACTAACCGCTTTGCAAAACGTCCGTTTTTTTGACTTTGCTAGAACTTAACTTTTCAGGTGTAAAAAGCGTTGTTTACTTTCCAGAATATAAAAAAACTGCTTCTTCTTGGCTTTTTTTGCTCGAAAAAGAATATGAGGAAAAGGTGGATTTTCTGAAAAAAAACCATAAACTAACCCCTTTGCAAAATGTCGATTTTTTAGAGTTTTTTAGAACTTTTTTTTTGTTGTCTAAAAAGCATTCTTTTCTATCCAGAATATCAAAAAACGTTTCTTTCTGTCTTTCTTTGCTCAAAAAACAAGATCAGGAAAAAGGTCAATTTTTCGACAAAAACCATGGACTAACCCCTTTTCAAAATGTCGATTTTTTCGACTTTTTTAGAACTTCACTTTTTACGTCAAAAAAGCATTCGTTTCTATCAAAAAAAGTTTCTTTCTTGCTTTGTTTGCTGAAAAAAAAAAAAAATAAAAGAAGAAGGTGGAATTTTTGCTAAAAACCATGACTAACCCCTTTGCAAAATGTCCGTTTTGTTGACTTTTCTAGAACTTAACTTTTCAGGTGTAAAAAGAATTTTTTTCCTTCCAGAATATAAAAAACTGTTTCTCTCTGGCTTTTTTTGCTCGACTGAAAAAAAATATGTGGAAAAGGTCGGTTTTTTGACAAAAACCATGGACTAACCCCTTTGCAAAATGTCCATTTTTTCGAATTTTTTAGAACTTCACTTTTCAGGTGTAAAAAATATTCTTTACATTCCAGAATATAAAAAACTGTTTCTTTCTGGCTTTCTTTGCTAAAAAAAAAAACATGTAAGAAAAAGGTCAATTTTTTAACGAACTCCATGGACTAACCGCTTTGCAAAATGTCGATTTTTTTCGACTTTGTGAGAACTTCACTTTTGAGGTCCAAAAAACTTTATTTTCTATCCAGAATATCAAAAAATGCTTCTTTCTGCCTTTTTTTGGTTAAAAAGAACATATAAGAAAAAAGTCGATTTTTGGAGAAAAACCATGGACTAACCCCTTTGCAAAATGTTGATCTTTTTCGACTTTGTGAGAACTTCATTTTTGAGGTCCAAAAAGCTTTATTTTCTATCCAAAATATCAAAAAACGTTTCTTTCTAGCTTTTTTTGCTTAAAAAAACATATAAGAAAAAGATCGATTTTTTGACAAAAACCATTTACTAACCCCTTTGAAAAATGCCGGGTTTTTTTTACTTTGCAAGAGTTTCGCTTTTCAGATCAAAAAGGCATTCTTTACTATCCAGAATATCAAAATATATTTCTTTCTTGCTTTGTTTGCTCAAAAAAAACATATAAGAAAAAGGTCGAATTTTTGCCAAAAACCATCTACTAACCGCTTTGCAAAACGTCCGTTTTTTCGACTTTGCTAGAACTTAACTTTTCAGGTGTAAAAAGCGTTGTTTACTTTCCAGAATATAAAAAAACTGCTTCTTCTTGGCTTGTTTTGCTCGAAAAAAAATATGAGGAAAAGGTGGATTTTCTGAAAAAAAACCATAAACTAAGCCCTTTGCAAAATGTCGATTTTTTTAGAGTTTCTTAGAACTTTTTCTTTTGTGGTCTAAAAAGCATTCTTTTCTATTCAGAATATTAAAAAACGTTTCTCTCTGGCTTTTTTTGCTCAAAAAAAACATAAGAGAAAAAGGTCGATTTTTTGACAAAAACCATGATGGACTAAACGCTTTGCAAAATGTCGATTTTTTTGACTTTGCTAGAACTTCACTTTTCAGGTCTAAAAAGCATGCTTTTCTATTCACAATATCAAAAAATGTTTCTTTCCGGCTTTCTTTGCTCAAAAGAACACATAGGAAAAGGTCGATTTTTTGAGAAAAACCATGGACTAAACGCTTTGCAAAATGTCGATTTTTTCGACTTTTTTAGAACTTCACTTTGCAGTTCTAAAAAGCACTCTTTTCTATCCAGAATATCAAAAAATGTTTCTTTCAGGCTCTTTTTGGTAAAAAAGAAACTTATAAGAAAGCGGTCGAATTTTGACAAAAACCATGGACTAACCCCTTTGCAAAATGCCGCTTTTTTTTAACTTTGCTAGAGTTTCACTTTTCAGGTCAAAAAAGCATTCTTTACTATCCAGAATATCAAAATATGCTTCTTTCTTGCTTTTTTTGCTAAAAAAAATATATGATGAAAAGGTCGATTTTTTGACAAAAACTATGGACTAACCCCTTTGCAAATTGTCGATTTTTTTCGACTTTGTGAGAACTTTACTTTTGAGGTCCAAAAAGCTTTATTTCCTATCCAGAATATCAAAAAATGTTTCTTTTTGGCTTTTTTTGCTTTAAAAGAAGATATAAGAAAAAGGTCGATTTTTTGACAAAAACCATGGAATAACCCCTTTGAAAATGCCAATTTTTTTGATTTTGCTAGAGGTTCCCTTTTCAGGTCTAAAAAGCATTATTTACTATCCAGAATATCAAAAAATGTTTCTTTCTTGCTTTGTTTGCTCAAAAAAAACATATAAGAAGAAGGTCGAATTTTTGCCAAAAACCATGTACCAACCCCTTTGCAAAATGTCCGTTTTCTGACTTTGCTAGAACTTAACTTTTCAGGTGTGAAAAGCATTGTTTACTTTCCAGAAAATAAAAAAACTGGTTCTTCCTGGCTTTTTTGGCTCAAAAAAAAATATGAGGAAAAGGTTGATTTTTTGACAATAACCATGGACTAACCCTTTGCAAAATGTCGATTTTTTTCGACTTTGTGAGAACTTCACTTTTAGGGTCCAAAAAGCTTTATTTTCCATCCAGAATATCAAAAAATTTTTCTTTCTTCCTTTTTTGCTCAAAAAGAGTCTTATAAGGATAAGGTCGATTTTTACACAAAAACCATGGACTAACCCCTTTGAAAAATGTCGATTTCTTAGAGTTTTTTAGAACTTATCTTTTGTGGTCTGAAAAGCATTCTTTTCTTTCCAGAATAACAAAAAATCTTTCTTTCTCGCTTTTTTTGCTCAAAAAAAAAAAACAAATGAGAAAAAGGTCGATTTTTTGACAAAAACCATGGACTAACCCCTTTGCAAAATGTCGATTTTTTAGAGTTTTTTAGAACTTCACTTTTCAGGTCAAAAAAGCATTCTTTTCTATCCCGAATATCAAAAAATGCTTCTTTCTGGTTTTTTTTTGGTCAAAAAAAAAAAATATGAGAGAAAGTTCAATTTTTGACAAAAACCATGGACTAACCCCTTTGCAAAATGTCGATTTTTTTCGACTTTGTGACAACTTCCCTTTTGAGGTCCAAAAAGCTTTATTTTCTATCCAGAAAATCAAAAAATGCTTCTTTCTGGCTTTTTTCGCTTAAAAAAACATATAAGAAAAAGGTCGATTTTTTGACAAAACCGTGGAGTAACCCCTTTGCTAAATGCCGATTTTTTTTTTACTTTGCTACAGTTTCATTTTTCAGGTCAAAAAAGCATTCTTTACCATCCAGAATATCAAAATATGTTTTTTTCTTGCTTTGTTTGGTCAAAAAAAAACATATAAGAAGAAGGTCGAATTTTTGCCAAAAACCATGTACTAACCCCTTTGCAAAATATCCGTTTTTTTGACTTTGCTACAACTTAACTTTTCAGGTGTAAAAAGCATTCTTTACTTTCCAGAATATCAAAAAATGTTTGTTCTGTCTTTCTTTGCTCAAAAAACAAGATATGAAAAAAAAGTCGATTTTTTGACAAAAAAACTGTTTCTTTCTGGCTTTTTTTGCTAAAAAAAAAAACATGTAAGAAAAAGGGCAATTTTTTGACGAACTCCATGGACTAACCCCTTTGCAAAATGTTGCTTTTTTTCGACTTTGTGAGAACTTCACTTTTGAGGTCCAAAAAGCTTTATTTTCTATCCAGAATATCAAAAAATGTTCTTGTTGGTTTTTTTTGCTAAAAAATAGACAAAACAGAAAGGTCGATTTTTTGACAAAAACCATGGACTAACCCCTTTCAAAATGTCGATATTTTTTTACTTTGTTAGAACTTCACTTTTCAGGTCTAAAAAGCATTCTTTTTTATCCAGAATCTAAAAAATGTTTCTTTCCTTTTTTTTTTGGCTCAAAAAAAACATATGATAAAAGGTGGATTTTTTGACAAAAACCATGGACTAACCCCTTTGCAAAATGTCGATTTTTTAGAGTTTTTCAGAACTTTTTTTTGTGGTCTTAAAAGCATTCTTTTCTATCCAGAATATCAAAAAATGTTTGTTCTGTCTTTCTTTGCTCAAAAAACAAGATATGAAAAAAAGTCGATTTTTTGACAAAAACCATGGACTAACCCCTTTTCAAAATGTCGATTTTTCGACTTTTTAGAACTTCATTTTTCACGTCTAAAAAGCATTTGTTTCTATGCAGAAGATAAATAAATGTTTCTTTCTGGCTTTGTTTGCTCAAAAAAACGTATGAGGAAAAGGTCGATTTTTTGACAAAAACCATGGAGTTACCCCGTTGCAAAATGTCGATTTTTTAGAGTTTTTTAGAACTTTTCTTTTGTGGTCTAAAAACCATTCTTTTCTATCCAGAATATCAAAAAATGTTTCTTTCTGGCTTTTTTTGCTCAAAAAAAAACATATGAGAAAAAGGTCGATTTTTTGACAAAAACCATGGACTAACCCCTTTGCAAACTGTCCATTTTTTCGAATTTTTTAGAACTTCACTTTTCAGGTCTAAAAAGCATTCTTTTCTATCCAGAATATCAAAAAATGTTTCTTTCTGGCTTTTTTTGGCCAAAAAAAACATATGAGAAAAAGGTCGATTTTTTGACAAAAACCATGGACTGAACGTTTTACAAAATGTCGATTTTTTCGACTTTTTTAGAACTTCACTTTTCAGGTGTAAAAAGCATTCTTTACTTTCCAGAATATCAAAAAATGTTTCTTTCTGGCTTTTTTTTGCCGAAAACAAACATATAAGAAACAGGTCGATTTTTTGACAAAAACCATTTACTAACCCCTTTGCAAAATGTGGATTTTTTGAACTTCTTTTAGAACTTCACTTTTCAGGTGTAACAAGCGTTCTTTACTTTCCAGAATATCAAACATTGTTTCTTTCTGGTTTTTTTTGCCCAAAAAAAACGTATCAGAAAAAGGTCAATTTTTTTAAATAAACCATGGACTAATCCCTTTGGAAAATGTCGTTTTTAAATATTTTTGAAGAACGTTACTTTTGTGGTGTATAAAGCATTTTTTTCTATCCAGAACATCAAAAAATTTTTCTTTCTGGCTTTTTTTGCTCCAAAAAAAGATAGGAGTAAAAGGTCGATTTTTGGACAAAAATCATGGACTAACCCCTTTGCAAAATGTCGATTGCTTTCAACTTTTTTAGAAGTTTACTTTTGAGGTCTAAAAAGTATTTTTTTCTATCTAGAATATCAAAAATTGTTTCTTTCTGGTTTTGTTTGCTGAAAAAAAAAATTTATGAGAAAAAGGTCGATTTTTTTGAGAAAAGCCATGGACTAACCCGTTTGCAAAATGTCGATTTTTTGGACTTTTTCAGAACTTCACTTGTCTTGTCTAAAAAGCATTGTTTTCTATTCAGAATATCAAAAAACGTTTTTTCCTGGGTTTCTTTACTTAAAAGAAAAAATATGAAGAAAAGGTCGATTTTTTGAAAAAAACGAGGACTAAACCCCTTTGAAAAATCTCGATTTTTTGGACTGTTTTGAAACTTGACTTTTAAGATCTAGCAAGGGTTCTTTTTTATTTAGAATATGAAAAAATGTTTTTTTCTGGGTTTTTTGTTCGAAAAAAACGTATGAGAAAAAGGTCGATTTTTTTACAAAAACCATGGTCTAACCCCTTTGCAAAATGTCACTTTTCAGGTCTAAAAAGCATTCTTTTCTATCCAGAATATCAAAAAATGTTTCTTTCTGTTTTTTTTTTGCTCAAAAAAGACATAGAAAAAAAGTTTAGTTTTTGACAAGAAAAACCATGACCTAACCCATTTCAAAAATATCGATTTTTTGATCTTTTATAGAACTTCACTTTTGAGCTCGAAAAGGCATTCTTCTCTATGCAGAATATTAAAAAAGTGTCTTTTTTCGCTTTTTTTGTAAAACATGAGAAAAAGGTCGATTTTTATGGCAAAACTATGGACTGACCGTCTTAGCAATATGTCGTTTTTTTTCAGGTTTGTAAAACTTGACTGTGTCAGTCTAAAAGGTATTCATTTCTATACAGACTATAAAAAAACGATCTGTTTTTACTTGATTCTTTTAAAGAAAAAATAACAAAGGAGGAGAAGTTTTATTTTTAAACAAAAACTTTGGTTTTTCCCCCTTTGGAAATTTTTTTTGGTCTAACCCTTTTGGAAAAGTCTGATTTTTTGGACTTTTTTGAAGTTTTTCTTTTCTGGTCTTAAAAGTATTCTTTTCTATCCAATGTATCAAGAAACGATGTTTTCTGGCTTGATTCGGCCAAAAAACACAAATGAGAAACAGTACAATTTTTAGATAAAATTCATAGACTAATTCCTTTGGAAAATTTCGATTGCTTAGATTTGTTTTCTTCACTTTTTTGGTATAAAAAACATTTTTTTCTGTCCATTTTCTATCTTTTCGGGCCTGATTTGCACAAAAAATACACACGAGAAAAGCTTGATCTTTAGACAAAGATCATGTATAAATGGACTGAAAAGTATTTTTTTTCCAGAATAAGATACGATCTTCTCTGGTTAGATTTGCCCAAAAACCGCAGATGAAAAAATTGTCGATTTTTAGACAAAAACCATTCAAAACTATTTCAGATTGCTATTTTTTTAGTCTGCCGGGAAAGGCGTGTTTTCTATTTAGAGAATACCTACGCCATTCTATAGAGGTTATTTGAACCAAAAGAACTAATTGTAAAAAAAGTGCAATTTCTGGCCAAATAAACCATAGGTTTTTGGACTATTTCATATAGATATTTTTCCAGTCAAGAGAGGTTCTTTTTCTCTTTAGAATATACCTATGCATTTATTTTGAACCCATTTGGACCAAAAGAACGAATTGAAAAAAATTGCAATTTTTGGCCAAAAGCATGGGCTAGCCCCTTAAGAAAAATTCAATTTTTTTGCTGTCTGAAACAGTAAAAAAATTGGGGTTAACCTCGGTTCTTGGAGTAACCCATGGTTTGGCCAAATATTTTACTAATTTTCTCAGTTCTTTCTTTAAGCCAAATAGGTTTTAAATAAGCACGTAGGTATATTCTAACTTGAAAGCACTAAGCTTTTCTAGACTAATTAAAAACAAATCGATGTGAAATAGCGGAAAAAGTAAATTTTACCAAACGGTTTAACCCACTGTCTTGGCGCAATAATGCTATTTATTTAATTCGTTCTTTTGGTCCCAATAGGCTTTCTAGAAACGCGTAGGTATATTCTAAATAGAAAACAAACATTTCTAGGCTATAAAAACATCCATTTGAAACAGATGTTTTAATCTATAGTCTAGAAAGAGTCGTTTTCTTTTAGCTCTCGTGATGGCTTTAATATTTGAACCTAATAGGGGCAATGGAAACGTTTTCCATGTTTTACCACACCTATGGGTAAATGTTGTCCAATATAGTCGGACTGTATCGGTTCGTATGAGCAAGGAACAAGGAATATTCTTGGTCAGGAGCTGATTCGGTTTAGGGTGCCTGTTTTGCTTCATTGCCTATAGAACGTGCAATATTACTGTTGGAGCGTTCTTGTTTGTCTTGATCTTATGGATCGTAGAACAAAGAATATTACACAGTGGCGGATCTAGACCTTCAGATAATGGGAGGGGGGGCCTCAGTTTGGTCTAAAAATAAGGGGGGTCGGGCTCCTCCCCTAGATCCGCCCCTGTTACATTTAGAGCGTGTTGTTCCTCTTTGTTGTCAGGGGTGGATCCAGAAGGGGGGGGGGGGGGGGGGGGGGGTTGGGTGGCTAGCCCCTCCCGTTAAAAACCGAAATACGTAGCTTCGCCAAAAAATATAGTGGTACGTAGCTCCCAAAAAACGTCTGGAGCCAACCAGCCTTCGTCTTTCCTAAATAGCCATGTTTTTGAACAAACGTAGGACAACTTGGAATGAATTAACGTATTGTTTGGTGGCTGATTGGTTTCAGCCACTCCCATTTATGAATCCTGGATCTGCCCCTTATTCCTTATCATAACGAGGAATTTACCATTCGCATCAATCAAGTATACGGGCCCTTACGATCCGTACGGATTGTACTAACTGTCACACACTGAAGCCTGATATAACAATGAGATGCACGTTTCAAATGTGCTTAGAATAAGGGCTGTTGGCAATAGCTTACTATCCATCAACTGCTCAAACAGGAAAAAGGTAATACCTCGAAAGGTGTTACTTTTTTTCCGGAAAATTTCCACCGGAATGAACCGTTCCATTTGAATTCTCCCCGTAATTTTCGGGTTTTCCATACAAATGGTAAGCGCTCTTAGCTTGCATTTCAGCGCGTTTTAAAATGTTCCATGATTACCTGCGCTGTTTGTTGCCCGCCGTGGCTCCTGAACGCCAATGGCGAATATCTTAGAAATTGGCCACTTGCACTAAGAAGTCACGTGACCAATGCTTCCTTTAAGCAATGAGTTTGAATCTTGCTGATGCCAAAAATTTACGGAGGGCATAAAAATTGTCTTACACGCGAAAATTGAGAGGAAACACATTTAAGGGAGACATTTTATGGCACTTTGATTTTTCAACAAAGTAGTATGATTTGTATTGGCCGCCATGTTGGAGGGCATACCTCTTGCCCTCTAACATTGCGGTCAAAACTACTTTTTGCTTGCATCTTGTTTAACGCTCAGATGTGCTGAAAACGTTACCACATCATCTTTTCAACAATTTCCTTGCAGTTTAAGTGCCAAATTTATGTTCAGAAAGAGGTAATTCATAGTTTTAAAAATCACGTTTTGGTCACGTGACCAGCTACGAACTGATTCATTTTAAGAAAATGGTGCGGGTTTGAAAAACTAAATCACTATTATTTTGTTTAACATATGACCCACTAATGGTTTTTTGAAGGCAAAATCATATAACTTTCATTTTTATAAAAATGATGTCACATGACCTCTTAGTGCAAATGGCCTATTGGCCATTTTTTAACCCTTCAAGCCGAACTTTTCGTGAGCCGAACCTAATACATTGACGCAAGTACAAGAAAAGTTCGGCGTCTGAATCACTTAGGAACGCCTGCTTCAATTTGGAACGGTTCAGCCGTTGCTTTTGCCTAGCCCGGCCGGAAATTTTGCATATGGAGGGACTTTGGAACGTCTTTGATTCAGAGACGCCGAGTTTTTCATGTACCGAACCAAATGCATAAATTATTATAATATATTTTGTAAGCACTTTGACCGAAATGAGCATTTTTCGCCTTTTGAACTTAGTTCAATGTCAATTATGATCGGCGTCTGAATCAATTCAGCCGGTCTAAATAATTTGGGTCGGCCTTAATTCAAATTAGGTTCGGCTCATGAAAAGTTCGGTGTCTGAACCGGGCCTAAGAGTGATCAGCTTCAAATTTCTCCTTGTAATATCACTGCTTTATATAACAGAGTGGTCATGAGAATTGAGGACATGATCACAGAAGATACTAACAAATGAGAATTTGAATTTTGGTGTTACGGTTCAAATGGTTAATTAGCTGCTCGAAGCCTCGTTTTCAAACCGAGGTTAAGTACGACGCTATTTCTATAAAGATGATTTTTTATTTTCAAACACCTAGCCTCGTTTTGAAAGTGAGGGTTTCTTCAAACTTGGAAAATGGCCTTAAAACCTTACCTGCGTTTCGTTAAGTCGTTTCATTGGGATTAGTATGAACCATATGGAACGTCACTTACCATTTCTTCTTTCTCGGTTTCAGGCTGAAGCACGAACGTCGGAGGAAAACATTACAGAGATTAGGAGATTAGACAGATTATAGCGGAAAATAGAGGTTAACCGTAAAACTTGCGTCAACCGACATAGCAGATTCGTAGCCATTCGCCTCTCTGTATTGGCGCTGTGATTAACTGGAAGGATTTAGTGAGTTCCCGGTGCTTTACATCGACGTTCGGACATCACCGAACGAAAACGAAAATTCGTGCGGCTTGGTTCTCGGTTCATATAGAACCTGACCTTCACGGTATGAAAATTTAGACGCCTAGCCGTTGAAAGGTCGTGTAAACACAACCAAAATATTAAGCGGTCCAGTGTAAACAAAGTGTTTGGTCAAATTTTTCAGCCGGTAGAAAATTCGTCCAGTGCCATGTGAACGCAGCGTAAGAGAAGGAAGGAAGAGAAATCTTACCAAGCGCCTTTGCGTGCGTCCAGTTTCCTTTTATTATCTTTTTTTACGAGAAGAAAAGAGTACCAGTTTAACAAACTCGTCCCAGGATATTACCCTCACGAAATTCAAATTCAATTTTTGTTTTTTTTTTTTTTCAAATTTGCAAATAACTGGATTAGGCCTAAGCCAATTGATCCTCGGAGACCAAGGGGAAGGTCGTCTGTTTGGTCAGACGTCGAAATTAGGACGAGTCGAACCATTCAAGTGAATCAGTCGATGAGACAGAGGATTTTTTCGCTCTACACAAGACCTGTTTCGCGTAGTATACCTTGCAGTGTAAAGTGGTGTTTAATTCGCTAATTTGCGCGGACATTATTTCAGACAGCTCTTTCTTTAAAAAAAGCGCGAGGTTCATGAAGTAATGAAAAGCCATGTGTGACGTGATACTTATCCGAGGGTGCTGAAGGTAACAAATATTGTAGGGGAATGTCCCTCACTAGTCCGAATATTTCTTGTCATAAACCTCAGGCGACAGAACTTATGGGACAATACTTATACAAATCAGTGAAGATAACTCAGAAACGCGGAGTATGACAGTGTCATTCATGGTGAGATGATCTTCTAGGGCCTGAATAATATCCTTTTGAACCGAAGGAAATTTTTTGCAACATTTTTATACGTTTTCAAATTCCTAAGAGACGAATAAGTCGAGGGTCGAAAAACCAACTTCACTCTTGTCATCCACACAGCCAAAACAAACTTGTCAATGCGGGAAACCTTGACCCTAATGGCCCGCGAATACAGCTTCCCTTGCCTAGTCTTTGTACGGCGCGTTCCCAGTCCCTCTCGGTCAATTCACTTAAGTGACGTATCCGAGGCGAGCGGGTGGGAAACAAATCTTCGCTTGGGCCACGTGACCCGAAACGCTTTGGCCGCGCGGAATGTTCAGGCCTAGGGACTAGACAACAGCTTCCCCTCATGGCTCGGCACCACCGAGATGGATGTTTCGCAAAAGAGACGACCAGGCTATGGATCACTGGCAGTTAAGACTCCAAAGAATATAAAATAATTTACTTTATAGGTTCGACTTTTATCGTTGAGTGTTTTTAGAAAAAAAGGATATGTCAATAAATTGATGATCATCCGGTCTTGCGATGATAAAGTTACGATTTGACAATTTGATTGGAAATCGAATTTTTGTTCGGCTATTCTACAAGGGATGCTTGATTCGAAAATAACCGTAATTGTAAAAACACACAAAAGAAGTGGGTAAATAGCGAAAATGGCAGCCTCTAAGAACATGTTGGTGATCATTGGCTAAAAAATACGTAGGGCATTTTACCAAAAACCTATTTTCAGCGCCGTGTATGTCAGCTCCTTAGTTACAATTAGTATATATGAGTCTATCTTGCGACAAAGCAATAAAATACAATTTAAAAATAATCCTCAGTTTTTGATTACCGATCCAATGTAAATGTGCAAACGCCATGATAACAAATCAATTGTGCATATGAACAGATACTGGTTTAAATCACTGAATAAATTTTAAATCATTTCAAAATGTTAAGGTTGTACTAAACTGACGTTTTACAAGACGGCCTTTTAGAAAGTTCTCAGCCAAAACAACGATTTCAACCGAAAAAAAAGTAATAATAACGTTCATCATTATTACCTGCAAAAAGAGCACCTCAAATAAAACCTTTTAGAAACTCTTTAAATATGGATTTCGGTTTTGAAATAGCATGGGCTAAATGACGATGTTAGAATTCCCTGATACAAACCGTTCAAAAATAAATATACTAATTTTAAATACATTTTAAAAGTTGTGTACTTTGTTTTTAGACAGTGTACACGAGC
The DNA here is from genome assembly GCA_022179025.1 of Porites australiensis. NCBI lineage: Eukaryota > Metazoa > Cnidaria > Anthozoa > Scleractinia > Poritidae > Porites > Porites australiensis. The sequence goes on from BOPM01000193.1 coordinate 145,222, forward strand.
AGGATAACGATTTATGTTTCTGAATATTTTTTTTGGACCCTAAAATCATATTTGGTGATGATTTTGGACCGCCTTATAGATTTTTTGGTGATTAAAAAGAGGAAGTTCGATCGCCTCGAAAAGCCCATCACGGTGAATTTTGTTAACCAAAAGCAAGCAATGTAAACGAAACAGAAATTTTGAAGGTACAATGAAATGGTAAATATGATAATTTTTTAAATAAAGGAGACAAAAATAAGCTGCCAAAATAGCCGAAATTAAAGGCAAGGGATTTAATGAAACTTGTGAAGCTACTAAGAAAAGCAAAAGGTAGATTTTTGGAAAAAAGAAACTACAGAAACAACCGAAATTGGTGCAGAAAATCTCTTCAAAAACTGCGACTTTAAAACGCGCCGTTGTGCTAAATATGGCTTTCATTTTCACCTTCTGACCAGAAACAAGCTGTAAAGGACATAAAAGAACCGATGACGAAAAATGAAACTTAGTGGGTACAAAAAGGCAACAAATGAAACAGAAAGTTGAAAGACTTGCCGTCAAAATGCACCTGAAAGGATTTGGCGTTTTTTGCGGCGAGTTTCATCATTCGCAAAGTACTATAAGGGATCTATAAAAAGTAATCTATTTCTCTCCGTCTCTTGAAAATCTTCCCACGACCATAGAATTTTAAAATGAAAAAGGTAAAAAATGAAAACACACTGCACGCAATCGAAAATTTTTTTTCGCCATCAGCTTATTGCCTCTGTTGAATTGTTACCATTTCTGATGTGAAAGCTGCCTTTAGCAAAGTTTAGGACTTTTCCGGTACAAAATAGAAGTAACTTTACAAATGTTTGTCATTGTAATAATGTTCGTTTGCTAAGACGACCTTGAAATCACTATTCTTTGAGTTAATTTCCGTAATCCACCATACTATTCGCAAAACCTGTGCGGTGTGTTTTGCTATCTTTTATTATTGCTACCGGTTAATAGGCCTCCACTGTAAGCCAACCAATCGCGCGTTAGCGTCGGAAGTTATTTATGGTATTCATATTAACTTCTGCATTAAGAAGCTTACGGAAATGTAAGCCCTGATATGGCCAAATGAAGACATTTGCCTTCTGTTCTTCCTTAATTTAGCAAGCAAGGTTTAATTGCAAGTAAACAAAATTTTAATTCTATTGCAAGTCGTGCTAATTTTCTAAGTATGTCACTATAAAAGAGACCAGTCAGATTTAGCGAAGCCACAAAACATTGCTCTTCGACAAGCCAGTCTCGACTGCCTTTAGCCACCATCCAGTGATTCCATCTTCTAGATTTCAAGACAGATCTATAGAATGAAGTACGTAGTATTTTTTCTTGGTTTTCTACTCACGCTAGCTTTGTTTGCTCAAAGAACAGAATGCTTTACAGCTGGAATTGGAAATGTTGGAGTCAATGGTAAAAGGCAAGTCAAGGTAAGTCGAAAACATTTGTTTGCCTTATACATGAAACAGAACTCAAACCGAATATTACCATGTCAAGGAGGATTTGTGAAAGGAGCGTAAACAGTATCAATTTTTTTCTTGAGCCTTCGCGATTCCTGTTGGAGATCCTGTTAACTAAAAAGTTAAAAAATAGTCTCCTGCACATAATGTAAGGCGCGTCCAAATTGCTAAAACTTTTGCTTGCTTTATAAACGGTCATATTTATCATTTTTTTTTCCTTGCTTTGGACCAACATGAATGGATGTTGAACAAAAGAGGTATTTGAATCATCTTTTGGCGTCTTCCGTTTTACTCCAAGTATTGAATTCAAAAACAAAGAAATCTTATCTGCCACAAAATTCGAAGTGATAAAATCTTGACGTCTCTTAACAGAATGCTGTAAACATTTTAACAAACCAACTTCAGAAAAGCTCAGTGTACGAAATCAGTGAACTTCGCGTAGATAAGCGGGGGTGGCTGAGGAAGTTCAAAGAGAATGTTGAACTCTGAAAGAAAAAAAAATAGCAGCTGGAGTCGGAAACTTTCAATGGACTTAAACATGAAAGAGTTTTAAAAGTTTTATTTTGAACAGTTTTTATTTTGTTTCATAGTACTTTCTTGTACGAGTCTGTTATCCTCTCGCGTTTATCACTAACGACTAAATATTTTCGCGTAAGAAATATTTATTTTATTTCACTTTCAAAAAAGAACGCACACTTTGAAAAAGCACTAAAACTAACAGTCGATTAAATGAATTAAATTGCCTTGCTTCATTGTAATGGTGTCCCTTTCATGCAAAAAGACTGAATCACTTTGCAGAAGATTATAAGAGCCGAAATCTTTTGGCATCGAAGTGAGACTCAAAGGATAGTGTCATCTTAATTTCATTTGTGGTCCTATATTTTAGATAATATAAAATACTGAAATTTGAAAAAAAATTAAATAAAATGAATGGAAAAAAAGCTACTACTAATACAAAAACGTTTTTGTATTTCCAGACCTAAAGCTGACGGTCCAGGAAAAAAATCGAATAAAAGATTGAGACTTTTACCAGCTGTCTTTCCCACAGTATTTCGGGTTTCTTTGTTTTGCTATCGTTTTTAGCTACTCAAATATAAGGCAATTAAAACGAGAAAAATAATCGCAGCAGCGTTTGTGCATCAGGAACCAAGCAAAAAAAAAGAATAAAAACGGCTCGAAAGCATTTAAAGCCCTGTCCTTGAGGTAATCGATAACCAAATTATTACGTGGTGTGATTTTCATATTTGGCCATTTTGTACAATATTGGAGAGACGAATCGGAATCGTCAAAGCCAGACAGATTACTTATCGCGGTTAGCGCCCAAATTGCAAATTCAAACAAGTTATTATCATTTCAACAGGTTTTCCAATTACTATCACTTAGAAATGTTTGCTTTATTTTCCTGTAATTTAGACCTTCCAATTGTCTACCTTTGTCTCATTCTCGCTCTACCCGTCCCTCAATCAAAACCACCTTTATATTTTAACACTCACTCATCGTGACTTTGGTTCGATTCTTAGGTTCACCAGGCCCTTGATCGCGTCTGCCGAGAAACACTGGCCATTTGCGTGGAGGCTGGGAAAGACTACAGATTAAGATCGTTAGAAGGGACCCAAACAAAGAGAGCTGACAACTGATGGATAAAATAGGACCAATACCTGTACACGTTATGAAACCAAACAACTCGGCCACGATCCAACTCAAAAAAGGAACACAGTTCACGTATTAAATTTCACTGAACAGTGTTTGATTTGCTTACAAAGTTTCATTAATTGTAAATTTGAGAAGAGTTTTTTCTGACGTCCGTTATTGATGTAAAATATGGTGATATAAATATTCAATAAATGAAGTACACACGAAACGGGTTTTTCGTGTTGCTCAAGATCTTCCCATACGCTTTTGCCAAAAAATTAACAGCGCGAAATTTTTCAAAAAGAACCACTTCTCACCTTTAGTTTAGTTCTACTTACTTTTCATTGCAGGCCTCTTCTTGTTTAAGTCATTTTTCCTTCTCTCCTTCCCTTTCTTTCTTCTTTATCCGGTCTAGTTTTTTTGCGCCTTCCCTTCGCTTTACCCCAAACAAGTAAGAATAACAAACAGTACTGTACCACGCGAAAGTATTGCCCTTGTAAATCCGGTTTACATTTAAATTGTTACTTACCCCTTTCATAATTTCATCCACAGGCATACAAGCAAAAACCACCTTGTACAGCATAATAAACAGTACCACAGGAAAGTATTGCTCAGTAGCTTTCATTTGAATGGTCACACTTTAGGATTTTATCTACGGACTCAAAAGTTAGAACCACTTTGCACAGCATAAACTCAGTACAGTAGCCTTCATTTTATCCCCAAAGTCAGAAGTAAGAATCACCTTGTGCAGCATAATAAACAGTACCACAGCAAAGTACTGCTCAGTAGCTTTCATATGAATGGTCACACTACAAGATTTCATCCCCAAAGTCAGAAGTTACAATTACCTTGTGCAGCATAATTAAGTACAGTACCACAGGAAAGTACTGCTCAGTAGCTTTCATTTGAATGGTCACACCATAGGATTTCATCCACAGACTCGAAAGTTAGAACCACCTTGGGCAACATAATAAACAGTACCACAGGAAAGTACTGCTCAGTAGCTTTCATTTGAATGGTCACACCATAGGATTTCATCCACAAAGTCAAAAGTTAGAATCACCTTGTGCAGCATAATAAACAGTACCACAGGGAAGTAGTGCTCAGTAGCTTTCATGTGAATGGTCAAATGAAACTTTAACAAAATCATCGACATACTCAAAGGTTTCATAGATCTGGGTTGCTTTTCTTCTTTATTTTTTCTAAAAAAAATAAAAAATTCGTACTCCTTCATTCATTATTCGCATACCTATTGGTAGCAATTCGTGCTCCTTTTGTATGTTTTTGGCTTTCAACCTCTAACTTAATGCACATGCAGTTTTTAACCAAGGTTTTGAAAATATGCTTAGCAAAATGAATTAGATATTTTTTGAGTAAGATATTAATTTGCGATCAACGATGATTTCAAAATAAGTTACGCAGCTGATGCCAGATTTATCGTCGAAACATGTCTCAAAAATTAAAGAAAGTTGTACTGTTCTACTAATGTATTATTCAAGTTTTGTTTTAACGCTACAGATGTAGCTTCTGTTGAACTTACTGCAGTACTTTTTTTCCAACAGGTGATTCATGGAAGATTCTTAAAAAATTGAAAAAATTCGTTTCATCCAAAATGTTTTTGCTGAAACTGTTGATAACAGAAATCTCGAAACTTGCTTAATTTTTGAGAGCCTTGTTGCTCCTATTGTTGTTATGACAACAGAGACGACCACACAAGACCAACGTTTCTGAAAAGCGCTACATTTTTTTTTTCATTATACAGTCCTCCCTGATTAATGCAGCTGAATAAATGATTCTAGTCTCTTCGGAACTATTCCTTCATAACATATCTTTTCTCCCACGATGTTCCGAGCCGCGAGGCACTGGAGATTAGGCACCAGTTCGGCAGCGCGTATAACAAGGCGAACTTTCTCACATCTCGCGAGATCAAGAGCAGTCTTCCCTGAAGAATTCCGCGCGTCCATATGAGCGCCTGACTTTAACAAACAGGAAAGCACGTCTTTCTCCGCGTGACCTTTGGTGAGTAGTACATGAAGCGCTGTGTTTCTGGCATTGTCTACTACGTTCAAGTCAATACCGCTGTCCAGCAAGAACTCGCAGACTCGGAGACTTGGAAAGTGAAGGTGTTCCTTTAATGAGCTGATGTCCTCGGTTTTGGAACTGCACGCAAGGTGAAGGAGAGTGGAGCCTGTTGTACTCCGCAAACGAGCCCTAGCAACTTCTTTGCCCGTATCCATGGCAACAACTACGTCACGCTCTGCTGTCGCGACTTCCAACATGGCGGCCAGGTAGTGCAGGAGATAGACCATCATTTTGTCACGTGCTTCATACAAAGTAGGATAGGTTCTGAGGCCCTGGAGAACACTTCTGATGACGTGATGGACTGTCTTGAACTGAAGAACAGCCCCACTGCGACTCAGAACGAAACCAAAAGCATCCGCAAAGCAACGGAACGTGTTAAGAACATCTTCAACCGCTTCTGACGATGAAGGAAGCGATTTAAGCTGTACCTCTAGGACGTAGAGCCAGATGTTCAAACTTCGACAAAACTCTCCGATCTGCGCAAATCTTTCTCCGATAGTCCCCAGGAGGGAGGGGAGGCGGGAATGTCTATCACCCAACACACGGTCACAAATTTGCAGCGCTTGCGCAGTAGCAGCGCTAGGATTCGACAAAAATGACATGAAATCACTCAACGTCCTCGCTTCTAAGAAATACTCCAACGGAAACTCGCGAGGTGCACTTGCAGGAAGACGAATGCCATTCGTGCGCCTGAGCTCGAGGGATTCTTTCCAGAAACTCACCACTGCAGAGATATCCCAATCACGGGATATTTCCTTAGCCAACAGACCAACGCCAAGCAACTCCAGAGCTTCAACTTTGTCTTTCATGGTGAACCCGCTGACCGTGTTAACCAGTGTGCGTGTCATGACTTCGGAGCCTTCAAGCGCTGCAGCTCTGAGCGCCGTGTCACCATCATGATTTTTCTGTAGTGGCCCCCTGTGATCTATTCCCAAGAGATAGGTCATGGACGATAGATCACCTGAGCGTGCGCACTTGTGGTAGACAGTATCGCCTGCAGAGTCCTGGAGCGAAGTACTGAGTTCCAGTCCTCTACCATGTAGCAGTTCAAGAGCTTGTCCGCACCAGGCTTTGCTCTTCAGAGCAACTGAGACAGGTGTCTCTCCTAATGCATTCTACATCAAAAGAGTAGCGCTTACACTTAATCGGGTAGAGTTACAAAGATTTTTCTGCCACTAGAAGTGTTCCTATTAGTAATATATAGATTTAGCCAAGGCTGAAAGTAAAGCTCTCGAAGGATCTTTTAAGAAATGTCTTTCTCAAGTAATTCAAATTTTGCCGCAAGCAAAAAGCAAACTGAATACCACCTTAAGAAAATGGACCTGAGCCTGCGATCAACTAAAGACCAAAACAGAGGAAAACTTTAAAAAAATGTCACCTGAATGAGTTGTTTACATGAAAATGCAATACAGTCATGAGACACTGGTCAGCAGATACCCTTTTTTGACAGCTGTCAATTGACCATAACATGGATGCCCAACATCAAGTGAACACAGATAGTACACGCCTTGGACTCCTAGCTAGTCAGTGTGCCATTTCACATCTGCTAACATGAAGGAATGGATGTACAGAACAATTTTGTCAGAACCCAAATTTCTTGGATGCATAGATAACCAAATTGTCTTATTCATGGTGTTCTGCTGATGTGCTAGCTCGCCTAAAATACCATAAGAGTTGCCTGCTTTTGACAAAAATCAAAGCCACTATACTACAATGCTTGTACTACTACTAGTAGAAGAAACAGTTGCAAGGTATCTCTCTAGAGTATTGGGCTTGGTTCCTGAAAGGCTGATTAGCACTAAAACCAGGATTAAAATTTGCACTTTTTGTATTTACCTTCCTATGCACTGCTTAGAGTAACAATTTTGTGTAAGTTATCATTACTGTATCTCAGAGTAAGGACACAACAGTATTTTCAAAGCTTGAGTTACATGTTTAGACAAGAAAACCTTGCTTAAAATTTGGCTTAATCCTGGGATAAACTTAATCATCTTTCGAGGAACTGGGCCCTGATGCCACAACAAAGTTTATAACATCTTCATGTTGCCACATATTTCTAAGAAGTTAGACAGATTATATATAATAAATATTACAACATCAAGTCTGAGTCACGCATTCTTTAAGTAGAAAGAATGAAATCTTTTACATCCATGACTCCCCTTCAAAACGCTCTGGAATTTATTTTGGTCAAGTACTTTTACATTGTGCAAGGCTGAGTGCAAACCGACTGATTTGAAAATGATTTTCATTTTCATACAAATAAAACCCATTTTCACAAGTTTTGCACTTAACCTTGTTCTCAAAGTGAGAGTTTTTAGAAGTTGGAAATGGCCTATTTTTCAGCACTTAAAAAAAAATGAACTTTGGGAATGAGTGAAACTGTTACCAGACTTACCTTCATTTCCATGTGAACTCCAGTACTCAACAGCTGCTCAAGACACTTTTTATGACCACTGAACTCTCTATAATGTCGTACACAGATGTGCAAAGCAGTGTCACCCTCATTATTCATCAGATCCACTTGAACTCCCTTTCTCAGCAACAGGGGTACAATTCTATCCTGACCACGTCTACAGCAGATCATGAGGGGTGTGACGCCATTCTTGTCTGATACATTAGGATCGGCTCCTTCATCCAGCAAAATCCTGACGATTTCCACACTGCCTTTCTCACAGGCCATCATCAGACATGTCTCACCATTTTCATTGGCCACATTTATATCCATTCCTCTTGAAGGTGTGGAGAGGAGCCCTAGACAGCTTTGTTGTCCAGTTAGTCCGCGGAGCTTTAGAGCAGAGCTGAGTTCACTTTTCAACTTGGATTTCGAAGTGTTTCTAAGTAATGCAGTTACTATAGTAACATACCCTTTAGCGCAGGCTAACATCAACGCCGTACTCCCTCGTTCAGTGGACTTTGACAAATCTGCTTTGTAGTCTATGAGGTGCTGTAAACTGGCAATGTCGTTAGAAAGAGCACAGAAATGAGCTGCTGTGAGGCCTTTGTCAGATCTCTCATCCACTGCAGCACCTCTCTGAAGTAAAAACAAAACAACATCAGGGTGGTTCTTCTCACATGCAAGCATCAAAGGTGTGATACCCTCCGAGGTTTTAGCATTTACTGCAGTCATGTTTGGCACTGGAAGAAGCTCATGCAACAACATAAGATTATTTGCTGCCGTAGCACAGTGGATCATCGAGAAGCCTTGATTATCTTGCACATCCATGTTTGCTCCTGATGTGCGCAGCAATCCAAATGTACCAAGGTGCCCATTCCAACAGGCTACCATGATGCATGTGTTGCCATCTTGATTTCGCTTGTTGACATCTGCACCGTGACTAATCAAGCATCGTATCACCTATAAAAACATCAGAAACACAAAATATGTTAAAATGCCCGGGCAAAAAATATTAATCCACACACACTGCTGTAGGGCACATGCTAAGGGTGCCAAAAAGCCTAAAAAAAACTATTCAGATAAATCGCTACTCTCTCCTTACAATTGCCTCGTGTTTTCTTTCTTGTGAAACAAAAAGAGAATTTGACATTGGATGAAGAGTAAAACTGCCTTCTTCCCAGCACTCATTTCAAGTTAAGTATCAATGACTGTAATTTAAACACAAATGCCTTTTAATCTGTACCTCAGTGTGGCCATTAAAAGATGCTGCTCTCAACGGGGTTGAATTCGTCAGTGTGGTATGATTCACCTCGGCCCCACGCTCTAACAGCAACCTGACAATTGCCAAATGACCTCCAAGAGAAGCCATCCAAAGTGGTGTGCAACACTCAATAAGGTCGCCATCGATTTTAACTGTTCCCTCCTGCTCCAAGTCAACATCATAATCATTAAGGAGGCACTGTACTATAGCAGTGTTGCCATTTCTTGCAGCTACGATTAGTGGCGTGGCACCATCAGTGCGGGTTTTAAGCAAGAAGTCTCGCTTCACAATTGTCTCAGCATCAAGTACTCTTTTTAATTCTGAGACATCGCCTGTTCGGGCTGCTTCACTGACTCTCAGTATTGGAGACACAAGAACTAGCATGAACAAGAAACACATTATAAACCCAGCTGTTTATGTCACAGTATTTGCTACTCTTTTGACCCTTTAAGTCCCAATGATGACCAACATCAATTTTCTCCTAACCATATCCATAGAATGTCCAGAGATTAGGTTATGAGAATTAATAAATTGATCACCTAAGAGAAAATGCCTTAAACTTTTATCAAACTATCTCAACTTATTCTTTAAAGAAATGTATAGAGATCAGTTTGGAGAATTTGTATGTGGATATTGGGGCTTCAAGGGTTAATAGTCCATGGGCCAGATGTATGGTGCCCAGATGCAAATTTCTGTAGAGACAACAGAGGTAAGTAAAAAGACACAATTTCATGTCGCTTTATTCATGGCTTTATTTTTTTGATAATTTTTCTTTAAAACTCATGGCATGGGTACCCTGTGGTATTTTGCTCCAGAAAGAAATGCCACCATACAGTCACGTACAGCAACTTAACAACTGCAAACAACCTGATTTGGAATCTCTTTGCCCTAAGCTTTCAAACGGTATATGACTGCAAAATCCCCCCCCCCTGGGGGGGAGGGTTTCACTTGCTGGACCACGGACTATTAAAGCTAATATGTTTCTTCACATCAATTGAATTCTTAAAATAATGATCCAGTCTTTTTTATTTAAGAATACCTCAAAATTCCGAAAATAAGCCCCTCCAGATATAAGCCCCCCCAAACGCGTAACGCCAAAAACCCTGTGTTAAGTCGCTCCTCCAAATGTAAGTGACAGTCCACTGAATAATATTAAACTGTTCAGACGGTGTTCAGGGTCCTTTATAATGGTGTTGAAAGTACTATTTTGTGTTTGTTTAAATGTAAATTTAAATGTAAATTAGCATAATTTGTATTATATTTGCAAAAGTTGCCTAACTGAAAGCCTTGTACTGGTGTGAGTTTTTAGCAAAGCTAACACCCCATTTACAAACCAGTGAATGCTACATTCATCTCCTTTTTTGCTGTGATACGTAGCTTATTGTAAGCATAGTGCAATCCTATCCATTAGCCAACATTGTCTAGTTTTTTTTTTATAGTTTAAGCTTATTGTTGGCCCCTTGTTTACAAAGTGTAATGATTATTATTTTACCAGGATCTTCCTGCAGCCTAAGCTGTGATATTTTCAGCTCCTGTACGGCAATCACCTGTTCACCAGACACCTGCACCCCTGAAACATCCAAAGAAAAAAGCCACCCTTTTCTCCAGCCAGTACAGTGTCGCAAAACAGGTAGTGCCTCAGTCGGCAATTGAAATACCAGATGTGGCTGAGGAAACCGGACGCTCAGAATGAAAGTAACTTCACCCTGTACTAGCTTTAAATTCTCGCACAAAGATTTCTTGAAAGTAATCATCCTGTTCTGAGTCACTGAATCTTCACTGCTATGTAGTATAAAGGAAACGATAGACCTTCCATATGCTGTAGAAAAAAAGAAGGAAAAACAGGAAAAAGAAGGAAAAAAATTAAGACAAAGAAGGGAATTCATTACTTTTAAGAAACAAGTGGTCTATAAGGGAAGAAATTACGTAAAATAACATTGGAGTTTTTGTATTATAACAAGCATGGCCTCACTGAGAATTCTAGTAGCAGGAGAAAGGCGTAACTTTACAGGAGAATCTTGTGAAACAGGCTCCATGTCTGAATAGAAAATTTAGTCATAGGCTGTCGCATGTTAGCTGGAGAATTCTGTGTAGTAAATGGAGAAATCGCTGATCTCCGATGCCTAATGAATGCCCTGTGGCCTGCATGCCTTGCCCAAGTCCCTCTCCCTTTTTCCTTTCCTCCCAATCCCCTTCCCCAACCCCTTTCAATCCCTGCCATGCACGCAGGCTAGTGAGGCCCTCTTAATGTATTAGATCTGCTATAAAACCTTCCATTTAAAAATTTACTTCTCAAATGGTAAAGAATTTTTACAGTAGCGGTGGAGTCAGAGTCATAATCAGAAGGGTAGAACTTTACGATCCAGTGAAAACAGTGTTCTGATTCTGCTTTAATACGACTCTGTTGTTTATGATCAAGCGAAAACTGGGTTGACGGAGTCACAAGCAGAAGCAAAAGAACTAAACTAATCACAAAGTGTATGTGGGAAAGTGCATTGTGATTGGTTTGTCCTTTCACTTCTGCTTCTGACTCTGACATTCTGGTTTTCACTAGATCATAAGTGGAACGAAGCGACGGAGTCAAAAGTGGAGTTGGAAGAATATAGAAATGTTCTGGTTCTTCCGACTCCAATTCTGTAGAGCTCATGATTCTGCTTACAGCTTTGACATTTGGTTTTCACCAGATCATAAGTGCTCTCACAACTCTGCTTAAGATTCCGACTCAAACTCCGTCACTAGTGATAACCAACCTTTAGGGGGGTTATGTATGTCCCTCATCTGAATTTGAAAACGTATTGTCTTTTATTATATAAACACCAAATTAATGAAATACCAGGTGAGCTTTCATCCAAAAACTTGATATCTTCACATGTGAAAATATCACCCTTGCTATGGCTACATAATAACTCGTGCCTTTCACACCAAAAAACTATTAAAGTGAAATGGTTTGGTATTTCATTGGTGTTTACATAATAAATAGAACATTACATGGCCGCTTGGGGATACAAAATTTTTCTCCTCGCGTTGAAAAAATATTTCACTCGTTAATATTTTTCAACCCTCGAAGAGAAATTTTGTATCTCTGTGCAGCCATGTAATATCCTCTATATATGTTGAGGAGGAAGACATGTATTTTAATATTTGTACTTGCACTTTTCTCTGTTGCTGTCGCAGTTTCAACCCATCTTTGAATCATTTGTGGCCATTTCTGCTGCCCTATGGCACTGTTTCAAGCACGACGCTTGTCAGAGTTTTATCCTAAAAGGACCTTAGCTTGCTAGCATGCCTGCCACACTATAACAGGCTATGACAGGCATGACAAAATAATGCATCAATAATCATGGATCTTGGAAACTGAAATTTTGATCTGATCCTAAAAATCTCAGCAGTGTTTATGCAAACCTTGAAGTATCATGTTTTTCTTCTGATCCAAATTCTTGGAGCTCTGCACTTTGGCTAGACGTTCTTTTTGCTACCCCCGAAATTGACACAAGCAGATAAGGCCACATGTGTATGCAATTGTGTGTATAAGAATATTAAAGATAGAAATCAAGACACTTTAATTCTTTTTACATTGTTGTCCATTCCTTTGAGTGAGCAGCATTGTAAACAAAGAAAGCTGAATTTCGTGACTTTTTTAAATTATACAGAAATTATTTGATACTTCTGTAAAGAAAACATTATCCTATAAGCTTAATTAAACACGCGCCCAGGCATGAAAACAAATTACTCTGCAATTTTTTTTTTAATTTAGCATAGATCTATTAGAGACTCTCAAAAAGCATGAAATTTGGACAGAAAGCCTTGCTAAATGTGCCAAAGTTATAAGCCGCCCTTTTAAGTATTTTCATTCCCGGACAAAGAAAGCAAGTTGCGAAATCTCAGAGAAGACTGCAATTTTCAGTCAGGTGGTCAAACCCTAAGCAATCTTACTCTTCAAAAAAGAATTTGTAGCAAGTTACGAATGCCATCAGTTCCGGTATCAAAAAAAGTGTATGATTATTGGAGCTAGTTGAAGATAGAAAATTTTAAAACTCACAACCACTGATTTAATTACCTGGAATCAGCTCGCCGATCGGTTCTGTGGACATACTTTCCAAATTTGAAGGACACTTCTTTTTATAATCACGTAACATATCTAGGATGTCTCTCCTACCACTGACGCCAAGCAGATCTTCGAGCAAATCCAAATCATGTTCACTGATACAGTGTGATTTCCACAGTTCAGCTAAAAGATCGCGAGCGGCCTCGCATTCAACTCCGATCTTCAACGAAATAACATCCTTCATAAAGCGCTTCATGGCTCTGAGGTTTTCTTCAGTAAACATTGGAACAATTTCCAGCAAGAAATCACGAAAAGAAGGCACTAAAACCCTCGAGGAAATAGATCCACTATCAATCCCTCTTGCCGCCATTTTTAATGAAAACCTTCTTCGAGGCAAGGACCCTGTGTATCCTACACGATGTATCTACCTATGAACCGGAAGTGGACTTTTTGCGTTCTTGGACAGTGGTTTTGGAGCAACTACAGAAAACGGGGTCTTAAAGAGATTGGTTCGGTGACTCGTTAGTCAAGACAAGTGTTTATAGAACAAGAAAGATATCAGACATATAAGTGTAAGACAGGCATGATAAAGACAATTAAGTCTAAGTATAAAAGAACAAGTAAAGCAGTCGAGGTTTAGCCTGGAGGTTAGAGTCTTCAAGAACGAGAAAGGTATATATTTTAGCGGCTCGGCGGCTATTCAGTAACTACCGAGCTACCTCAACGAATATATACCTAGAAAATTGGCCCTGTATACTGTAGTGTAGTTGATTTTCTGCCCCGATAAGCAGTACAAACTGGCTGGCGTCAAGGCATATCAAAGGACAAAAGGTTTCAGTTCCGGTTGACGTGCGACCCTCAATGAAATGACTGACCATAATGACTGGATCGTTCAAAAAAAATGATTAAAACCATTGTACCCAGTGAGCACCCCTCACTCCAAGGAAAGACTAGTGGTGTCACTATGTATTTCCCTACACACCGTAAAAAAGCTATCTCCTTTGCATAGCCCTCTCTCTAAAAAATTACTAGAAATACGTTCCAGTGCAAGCTTCATGCACACAAAATATTTCCGCCATATTTAAGATTTTTGCGCCAAAATATTGTGGCCATCAGATTCTTCGTGGTTCCCCGTTGCATTGACTAAAATTAATTTGAAAATTTCCCTTAATACCGAGAAGATTGATAGCAGTTCACCTACTCCCAATTTCCTCTCATCTCCGAACTGGCAAAGGGTATACGTCAGTAAAAAGCTTACAAACAACACATTTTTTTAAACAGAACGAAACAGTTGAGTGTTTATTCAAGAATTATAAATTACTGTAACAGGGTTTAAGACACCAGTCTATTATGTACTACAGAGAAGTATGGAGTTTCCAAATATTAAGTCTAGTTTTACCCAACGACACTGTTACATATGAGAGCTACCAAACTCTTAAAACAATCTCGTGAAAACGAAGAAAAATAATTATTACTTGTTTACGGACGGGCTTAAGACACTGAGTAAAAAGTAAAATTAACGTTTGTGATTTTAGCGGGGTTTAACAAGTGTAGTTTCTCTGTCCATCTCAAACCGAAAGCCACGTCCTCGTGAAAACGAGTTGGTGTTGTTCGGTGACCTGACGCCACCAGGCTTACGTAAACCGATAACATCAAGAAACTGGGCTGACAGCAGCTCCAATTTGAAGCAAAACCGCGGAGCTAACGGATTCTGGTAGTTGACATTGAATGAAGCAATCTAAAAAGAGTCTTAGTTACTCTTAAGAACTACGAATTACGTACTGACTTTCGATTTCTGGTCCGATCGATTGTATGTTTGATTCTAAAGTTATGACGCCCTAGTGCATAGTATGAAATAATCTGCGGTAAAACATTAGGTATGTCCCAGAATATTGTGAGTACGGGTGTACTGCAAGCAGATGTTTAGGTGAATTTGATCACAAAAGAATCATGCGACAATAGGAAAAAATGATTTAAATCGTATTTGACTTAGCACTTTTTAGTGTTTGAAAATCAGATAAAACACTCATTCTGATGTGTGATATAATCGCTTTCTCGGTGTTTGAATATCATAACAAACACTGTTTCTCGTGTGTGATATAACACTCTTTCAGTGTTTTGATATGATAAGAAAAAAAACTCCTTCTCGCGTTTGATATATCACTCTTTCTGTGTTTGGATATCATAAGAAACACGCTTTCTCGTGTTTATGTATCACTCTTTCAATGTTTGGATTTGATAAGAAACATTCCCTCCCGTGTTTGATATAACACTCTTTCGGTGTTGGGATATCAGATGAAACACTCCTCGTATATATCACTTCTTGTTGCTTGGATATCGGTTGACACAATCCATATTTCACCGCACATTTGAAAGAGTGTTTTACCTATCTAACAACCGAGAACTCGGTGCTACAGACACGACGCAATGAGTTAAGAACCATACAGCTTTTCGTTTGTCACGTGAAGCAGTTTTATCTTTTTGGGGGCAAATGTTTTTGGTCAATTCATTTTGCCCTGAAAATGTCCTGTGGAACGGGGCAGGTAAAGTCTATTGAACATTAACCCGTCCAGTGCACGTGAAACGTAGGTCGAATGTTTGTGTCAGTGGAAAAAAGCCTATGGTGTGACAATTTCAGTTTCTCTGTTACTGTTTTCCATTGCTAGGCACCACTTGTTTTTTAATTACTTTACGTCAGGATTTTAATGGAAGTTGCTTATGTCTGGCGCTCTGGATAAATTGACCTCTTTAAGTTGTATAGTTTGTTTATCAATGTAGGTCTCGAGGGGATTCGCCTCTGTCGTTTCATAAATCAGAAAAGTTGAACGAAAATGTTCTCTGGAATATCATCAGATGACCAACAAAACATACAAGTTAGAGAAGTATATTAACTACACTACAGCAGCATTACTTTCTTTGCATCCCGAAAAAGGAGTTGGTCTAGTTAAACCATGATTTGCATTTGTGAAGTATCAAGTACTCTTCATAGGTGAGCGCCGTGTCCATCGTTGAAGAGTTCAAGAATTTTTAAAAGGATATCTGTCCGGTTCACTATTGCTTCGGCTCCTCGGGTCCTTTTTTTCGCCACCCTTTCCTTCACTATTGGCACGGGAGTGCTGTCTTCTCCGTCGCCTGTTTCGAGCTCCCCCTCTACCACCTTTGCTAGAATCTCTTGGAGAATTACCAAAATTTTCTGCAGGTTCTGGTCCTTTTTTCTGCCTGTCGTTTGTGTTTGATGGAGACCTTTTCTGGTTAGGAGATTCACCTTTAGCTCCCTTGCTTAAACTTCCAGGGGAGTCCCCGGAATCGGCAGTTCGTACACTTTCCGAGCCTCTCTCTGATCCTTTGTTCTCTCTACCGTTTGTACTTGTGGAAGAATCCTTTTGATTGGCAGATCCACCTGTATCCCCCTTGATAGGACTTCCGGGGGAATCAGCGGAATCTGCCTTCCGTGAATCTTGTGAGCTCCCCTCCAATCCTTTTTTGTCCCCATTCTTTGTACTCGTTGGAGGTCCTTTTTGTTTAGGAGATCCGCCTTTACCTCCTTTTATTTTGTGAGGACCTTCGAGGGAATCACTGGAATCCTTGGGTCGTGCACCTTGAGAGCTCCCTTCTGGTTCTCTTTTGCCCCCATTCTTTGTACTTGCTGGAGGACCCTTTCGGTTAGAAGCGCCATCTCCTCCATTCTTGATAGAATGTCCATGAGGATTACGGGAATCAGCCGATTGAACAGCTTGTGAGCTCACCTCTGATCTTACTTTGCCTCCACCCTTTGCACTTGTTAGAGAATCCTTTTGACAGGAAGTTGCATCTGTAATTCCCTTACTGGGATTTCCAGTGGAATCTTCGGGAACCGCTCTTCGTGCATCTTGTGAGCTTCCACCAGATCCTTTTTTAACCCCATTTCTTCCACTTGATTGAGCACTCTTTCGTTTAAAAGCCCCATCTTCAACCTCCTCGCCAGCACTATCATGTGGATTACCGGAATCCCTCGTCCGCTTACCTTTCCGGCTCCTCTGCTGTCCTTTTTTCTGCTCATCCTGTGCATTACTTGCATTCTTCTTTTTTGGCACTGCCCCTTTCA
The DNA here is from genome assembly GCA_022179025.1 of Porites australiensis. Taxonomy (NCBI): domain Eukaryota; kingdom Metazoa; phylum Cnidaria; class Anthozoa; order Scleractinia; family Poritidae; genus Porites; species Porites australiensis. The sequence continues at coordinate 162,184 of BOPM01000193.1, forward strand.
AGCCTTCAGTAGAATTTCTGGGGGCGTTATCTCGTTCTGCTGTTCGAGCTTCCTGGTGGGTTATCTCTGGTTGCCCCTTATCCCTTTCCTTAGCACTACTGGGGGATTTCTTTTTATGCTGCGTCCCTGACTCGCTACTCCCCTCAACAATTTTCTGTTCTTTACTTTTCACTGCACTTCTTTCCTTTTGTGGTGACGTTCCCACTGCAATGTCGTCATATTTTGGTTCAGCATGGCCAGTTTGTCTGTTACCCTTTGTTGCAATTTGCTCATCTTCTAGAAATTTCTCCTCCAGCTTCTGCACAGCATTTGTGTCCCTCTCAGTGTATCTAGAACCTTTCGGTTTTCTTCCACGACCTCCGCGCCTAGTTGGCTTACGTGTTGGCAGTTCTTCAGATGTTGTTCCAGTCGTTTGATACTTTACGTTTGTTTCTTCAGAAGTTTCGTCACTTGGAGATGAAGTAGCTTGCATTTTCCCATCTGATGGTACTGAATCTTTCTCTTTCTGATCCGCGTCAACTAACTTGATTTCATCACTTTCCTCGTGCGTGTCAGGAACAGGCCCCCAGGCCTCCCTTTTCGCTGGTAATTGCATTTCACCAGCAGAAAGACCCACGCCACTTTGTTCCTGTAAGTGGCCATTAACCGTGGGCTCTGGATTGGGACAGGTTCTTTCTGGTGCAAGCGAGAAACCCTCTTCCCAAAGACTTTTAACTTGATTGAGCTTAGATAACAACTTGTGTTCCTCAGGAGTTTCAGCTATTTTGAGGTCCTTTGTAGCGACAGTTTTGAGCTCTTTATGCTGACAAATGAAAAACGCAAAGAATCAGGAATATAAAAGACTATAGTAACCGCAGAGTACCTCTTAAAAACAAAGAGGCGTTGATAATTGTCCATAGACAGTTTGCTGCAATTGACACCGACTGAAATAGGCACCACTTCGCTGGATGCAATGAATGTAAACTTTCAAAACTTTCACTCACAAAGGAAATCGCGCAAAGTTTTGACTCCTGACTCTCTTGAATTCTACGGTGGTAACACTTGAATGGAATTTGTGTATCACCTTTCTTGCAAGGTGCAATTTATTTTCAGTATTTCACACGCTGAATGTTAGCGAACGTTTGGGGAGTATCAGAATAGAATGGGTTAAAAAAGCATGGAAATGACGTGTTTGAAATATACTGACCAGGCAAATCCATAAAACGCCCTTTCAAAATTTGATGACTGCTCACTTCTTCTGGATAATAAAGTGCTACTTCAAAACAGACATTCGCGATTTGATAGTGTTAGAAAAAGAAGGGGAAGTTTTCGTGCAGAACTTAAAGCTTTATCACAATAGTCTGACCAGATGACAAGAGCATTTTCTCGCTGATTAACGTGATTACTAAAATAAGGTCACAAATACATACCTCAACCTCATTTGAAGAAACTTTCGTCGCCAGAGCGCTTTCTTGTTTCTTCGATTCGTCTTCAGCCTTCCTCATGAGGTCCATAAACTGCTCCCCTGTCTAAACACCCAGCACGCCATGTTAGCCGCACAGTTCTTTATAATAAGTTAGAGCAAAAGCTTTGAAGAAGACGGAACTAAGCAATTATGTTTCGCCAAAGGACGTTTTGCCTTCACCCTGGTTAATAAAATCCTATAAGACCAAGAACCTAGTGTAATAAAGTTGTGAAAAAAAGCAGAGATCTTCATGAGACAAACTGAATGGAAAGCATGCCACCCATTCCATGGTTTGCCAAAAAGCCCAGATACCATTCGAAAACCAAGATCTAGCCCACGAGTTTTCTCTTTAGTTTGTCGCGTACCTATCTAAATCGTGGCCTACAAGATTGCGCAAGAGAAAATAACTTATTTGTTTATGAAATCCCCATCCTCTTTACCGTACGATTTATCTACTGGCACACAAAAAGAACAACAATCACTTAGAAGTAAAAAACCAGAATGGCCAATATGGCGAACTGACCATGTGGGTTCCCATGAGGGGATGTGAAAGACCCTCCTGACGAGGTACAGAGTGCTGCAGCGCGTGCTGGGGCGGTGATCCATAGACAGGGGGGGACATGCCAGGCGAGTTAGTCATTTGAAGATGTTGGGCAATCTGTTGGGGAGACACTGGTACACCAGGCGAACTGGCGTAAGAAAGGCGAGGATGCGGCGGCGATCCTGTCACTGGTATTGGCAGACCAGGGGCGCCTACACGAGGAAACGGAGGCTGTTGTTCCTGATACTGGTGCCCCCTAGTCGCATGAGGTGGGCTGTGTATTCCTGCGGGCCACATTACGTTTCTAGAAATATTTGGCGGGCTTTGAGATACAAGATGCCCATTAGGCACAGCACGATGTTGTTGTCCACGAATCGGTGACCCAAAGTGTTGTATGGGTAAGTTTTCAGATACAACATTCCAGTGTTGCCCCTGTGCCTCGGGTGTCAGCGGGTAAGGTACAAGTGGTCTGATAGGAGGCGAGAAAGGCTGAGTAAGAGCCATCAGTTCATGGTGTCTCAGCCACATTTCATATTGACTTGGAGAACCTACAAGATGACCAGTATGGGGATGGAACATAAATGGCTGGTTTCGAGGTGGAGTATTCATAATCAAGGGTTGTCCGTCGGGTATTTCAGGCGGCGATTTGCTAACTTGAGGTGACATTCTTTCAGCCAACCCATTATTTGATCCTGCACCTGTAGCATGAGGACCCTGGGTTGGGCTTCCTGGGATAATATCAGTTGCTACAGTAGCAGATAGATCCTTTGGTGATGGTGTCTGTGCGTGAGTGCTATTCACATCCATCGTTTCGCTTTCAAGGTCAATTACTGATCCATTCTTGTTGACCACAGCTGTCTGTGGGCTTTGGACATGCGATGGAGGCATACCAGGACTATTCGCTATACTGTTCTCGTTAAGTTTTCCCTCATGGTTTTGAGTCAGAGCTGCTGTAACAGAGTTTGTGTCGGGTTGAGATCTAGATGAGCTTTGACCACTCACTTCTTGGGGGGCTGCAATGTTATCTTGTTGTGATACAGGCAGCGATGTGCTAATTTCATCCCCCCTTTTCTGCTCCTGTTTGTTGGGGGCCGATGCAGATCTTGGACGAGCAGGGCCGGCGTTAAAAGGTTTTCTGCTTATGACGGTTATTTGGCCATTTTCCTTAGCTACCTTTCGTTCCTCTTCCTCTTTCTTCTCTTCAGCTCTTCGGTTGGATTTGGAACGTGGGCAGTCTTTAGCGATGTGTCCTATCTTGCCACAAACCCGACAGTTGCGGTCTGTTGGAGCTTCGTAACCATCAGTTAAGAAGTACACATCAAAGAAGAACCGCTGGCAGAGTTGCGGGGGTATGTCGTACCGTGGAAATCCAAATCGTTCACGCCCTCTAATGAAGGTACTCATGATGTAGCTGGCCATCTTTCTTGTCACTCCTGCACCCAAGTTATGATCCAAGTTAAAGGGATCTGCGAAATAAGTTACATAAAAACATAAGTGGAAACACGCCATAACCACCTCCCGTAAGCGACCACCTATCCAAACACCAAAATTGTCTCAGCCAAATGCCTGCAGTTGGAACCACCTCTCGTAAGCGATCGCGATCACTTTTTGTGGTGCCGTTTTAGAATCTGCAACCTGGAACTACACAAATTGCGCCACCATCACGTCATTTAAATGGTCTGTACCCTTACCAACCATAGCTCTCGAACAATCAGCGCGAGACAAATCGCTCATTCATATATTGTCTTTTCTTATTTCTGGCTTAGCACTCTTAAACAGCAAATGGTTAAAAAAAGAGAAAAAAGAACAGTGGTGGGAAATTACCCTCAATAGCAAACACATGTTTTGTCCACATCTTCTCGAATTTCGTCAGCTTTTTTGTTCTTCTGCAACAAACCACGTCATGTTCGAAGTCAAACTGTTCAGTGTAGTACCTCAAAAAGCCATACCACAGCATCCCTGCGCTATATGGATTCGTTTGCTTCTGATTCCAAAGGTTTTTCTAAGAAACAAAACAACAGCACATAACATAAATATATTCCAATTTCCCTTCGTGTGAGCATATATGAAGGATCAACAATGTGATCTGTGAATGAAACAAGAGTGCATGATAAGATCACCTCAAGTGTCACTCCAAGTTATTACACAGTTAAGTGGTAATTCGTGTCTTCCCGTCTGTCATCAAGCCCGTTTGTGTGGCCTTTTTACATTATTTCAAATGTTTTTCGGTGGTTCACATTATCGGGATAACGAAATTTTCCCACGTTCTAGAGTAAACCACGCTAGTATTATGAAAGCAATTCGAAGATTCAAAACAAGGCCTTTGAAGAGCAAGAAGACAAAAACCCATTTTCCAAAGTGTGAGTGACCCATGACTAATGGGTTTTGAGCAAATTTTGTCCGAAACAACACAGACAAACTTGGCGTCGGTCAAATATGAGCCTGGTGTATGGCCTAGCTTTCCGCAAGTCTCTCCCTAGCTAAGTGGATAGAGTGCCCGCCGGCCGGTGTTAGGGAGGTCATGGGATCGAGAGTTCGAATAATGTCAGCCATTTTGATGTTCCGTGCGAGACAGGGTCGGCGATGTGTCGAGTTGCACTATGGGACCGTATTAGGGAAGCTATCGCTTTTTTTATTGGCTGTTACGAGGTTGCGTAGGAAACTACGCCACAATTGCTGCCCTCAAAACAATCCAATACTGCAATCCAACACAACACCGAACCAGCCTCACAGCCAACCCCCAAATGGCTTATGGTATCAATGGTAACTTTCTACGAGACCAGGCAATCGTAGCGGATTTCAATAATGTAGATACAAACGCTTCGGTAGGATTTTAAAGTAGGTTCTATCTTGGCGACACGTTCTCTGTTAATATTGCATTTGGACAGCAAATTTGGAACAGCCTGGGAGATGAAAAAGCCAAAGGGCGTGTACACATACAATCTCTTTCGGGTCCTTACAAAACCAGCAGTTCCATCCATCAATGATCTTCTCTGGTTTTTTGTTATCTGTATACAGGTTCTGAAGGACTGGAATAACAGGCGGGTTGCACTGCTGTAGATAATGCAGCAACATGAGGATGTAAGCGTAAGATGACAAGCTTCCCTTGGACGCGTCTCCAATATCACACACCTAAACACAAAATAGAAGGGAAAAACGTTAGGTAATTCAGCTTCGTTAAGGACTTGAAGAAACGGATCATTTTACGCTTCCGTTAAACTGCCCACCTTCCCCTCCCCTAAACCAACATTAACACTTAGTTCTTACTTAAGGCAAAATGTTAGCTTAGGGGAGGGGTAGGTGGGCAGTTTCCCAGAAACGTAAAATGATCCGAGGAAACTACGAAGGCGAAGGCACGGGGAATGTCAAAAAGGCATTAGGGTTAAAAAGCAAAACAACAAATGGCACGGCAAGGCGATAAAATTAACTATCTCTGTTTGACCTCGGACGCTGTCACCTCACTTCAGCTCTAACCTGATTTCCCTTCTTTTAAGTGACTGGGTGACTTAGGATAATCGAGAAAAAATGTATTTACATTCGGCGGAGCTAATCGTAGTGGCAGTGACAGAGAATGTAAATACTTTCCTATTGGTATGAACGCACGTGAGCCGATATGGCGTTAATTGACTCTATTGTTATTAGGTATACAAGGTTTTGACAGTTGTAATGTATTCACCTCAGCTCTCGAACTATCAACTTTTATTTTTATTTCTTACTTTATTCATCTATCGATTGATTTTTTACGTTTAACCCCCAGAGGTTGTGTGACCGCATCGGTTGGGGAATACGTTCCCAATTTTTTCCCATTGGGTTTTTGGGTTTTCGTATCAGGCGGCGCACGTGAATAGTTTAGCCGGAGTTACTTTATTTAGGAATATTGTATACCATTCCTTAGTTATGATGTTGAACTTTGTACGTTATTTGGACGGCATTAAACACTCAGGCTCCATAGTTCGAGCTGCACACCCATTCCCGTCTCTTAGTCGTGAATATAAATAGGAAGTATAATAGTGTGTAAAGTCTGTTTTTCAACGACGTTTTTTATTGGCATTGAGATCATGCAGCCGAAGATCAAAAACAAATCCGAACTTCCACATGAATAAACCACACCGGATCAGTTGACATGAAGTGTTAAAGGTGGTGGTGGTAAGGGAGGGGGGTTTTGGGGGAGGAAGGCTTCATAACTTTCTTCCCCTTTAAAAGAGAGAGGGGGACTTAACAAAAGACTTACAATAACTTTACACAACGACTGGCGACCTTCTCTTACACAAGCGGCCTGCTAGGCGTTCGTTCAAAACTTTGCTGGCACCTTCTAGCGGTTGACCTTACTTTCACGGAGACAGTGTTTACTTTCGGAATTTTACGGTCACCCCTGAGTACCACAGCATGACAAACAACAACAGGATTACTAAGATTACGAATTGCGTTCTCCTTACGTCGAAAGCAGTAACCTTACCTTTGCAAATACCTTGACAGTGTAACCCAAAGTAGCAACTCGATCATCTAGTTTGGCATACGTTGCCAACATGGCAGTATTCTCCAGCGCAAGAGTATTATAAAGACTGATATCAGCTTCGCGTTTGCAGCTACGGAGGTAAAACTTCACGATGGGAACTTTGGCGGTAGTTATAGCCAACACGTTGGCACAGTCTTTGTGCTTCTTTAAGAGCTTGGCTAGTTTTTTGATTACTTCGACTGCATCAACCTACAATGAAAAAAAAATCTCTGTGATTCAAACATGATTCGTACGCAGCCTCTGTTGAAAGGACTTTCTAAACTCACGCACAACAAGTGGGATTAGTGAGTCTACGGTTTCATTTATAAATCCTCCCTAGCACTCACGCGAGTATTAAGCTTTTTACAGCACTTTTATCCTTAAATGAACCGAGAATTCAAGGCCAAATATCAAGGCGTTTCAAGGAGTACATGTAATGCAAAATCGAGGCAACGTTAATTAGCAGTTATAGGATAAGGCTAAGTATAAGGCTAAGTAGAAATCTAAAAACCCACAACAAAACAGGAGTAGACATAGAGTTATTCACCTCCTCTTTCGCCACATCATCTAAGGTCATGCAGATGTCAATGTCGCTGGTCCGAAAGCCAAAACCATTCTTCGAAGAGCCAAACAAGAAAAGTCTTGCAACTAAATGAAGATGGTAAAACATTAATTTTCATTTAATGTAAGACATTGTGTCGTTATTCGAGGACAGCCTCTCCCAATAAATTCTACGTTCGACTTCAAGGTAAAACCTAATATCGAATCATCATTTATCACTTAAATCGGAGATTTACAACGCTCTCGCGACGAGATATGACTAAATTGAGATGTCCGAGCGTGCCTTTTCTAAAATACAATAATTGAACTGAATTGATACTTGAAAGTCAATTTACCGCCGGGAAAATATATATTTAAACAAAAAAGCTCTTTCCTCTTCATCCTTATATATCTGTTACAAAGCGACCTAAAAGAACTTGTGACATAGTTCGCAAAAGAGTAGAGGACGTGGCAACCTGCGAGCAGAGTCTTCTTGTCTTCGTCTTGATCGAGGAGCAGTTGAAAAGGAGGCTTTGTCTGAATCGCGTCAAGCTCCGTTATTCAGCCACTGGCTGCGAGGGAGGAAAACTGCCACCGCGTTTTTTAGCCATTGGGGACTTTAAGATCCAACGACGCGACAGCAACGAGAACGTCGCTTAAAAAATGAACTTGCGTTCTTTCCGTCTTTATCGCGATTATTCCTGCTTACTTACTTTTTCAAATGTAGGCGAACCCTCCTGAATTTGAATTTCACTTAAGGGACCATATTCAAGTTCAGAAAGCGAAATAAAATTTCGTTGTTCCTTGTTTACGTTCTCCATAAAAACACGAAATTAGGTATTTTCACGTCGCAGTCGTGCAAAAAACGGCAAAGAAATGTACAAAAAAGCGTGATGCACGAGCGAAGTTGTTGTTTTGCTAACATTCAACCTATTGTTTTTTAGACGTTCTCGTTGCGGTCGCGTCGTTGAATCTTTAAGTCCCTATTGTCAGCATACCGCCCCATTCCTCCTCCCCCTTACTCATACAGATGTATCACCGAAAAAGCGCGTCCTTTATTTGACGACCTACCTGGAAAGATTTCGTGGATGTATACCTCCAGATTTCGCAAAACCTTCTCTCTGTACCCGACTTCCGACTTCTCGAATTCGAAATCACCTGCAACAAAGGAGAGGTGTTAAAAACACAACGGTAACAACGGAGTGCTGTTGCAATAATTATTTTCCACTAAAAACTATTGAAACAAAACATAAGAGGAAAAAGGAAACTAAAGAAACATAAGCTATTCATTAAGCGATCCGGTCTTCGGGAAAAGTCAAAAAATAGTGATTTCGATTTGGTGCCAAGTGGTAACTACATTGACACTTTGACTTAACTAGGGGAGATTTTTGTAATGAAAATGATAATCAAAACAATTTGTTCCATAACTTAGTCTACAATCTTGGACAAAAATGTTAGGAAAAATGGATGATGCCGTGTCTAGTCTCAAGATAAAACCCAAATATCCCCCCTCCCTCCCCCCCCCAAAAAAATTGTTGAAGTCTCTACCCCCGTCTACACAAAAACGGCGGGATGGGCGTCCTGTAGGTAACAGTGCACGACTCTTAACACTTTTGTCGAAGACTGAGGGAGCGAACTGGCTAAACAACTCCTCCTCATATGTACCACAGGAAATGGACTGAAAAAAGCGATGACAGAGAGATTTAGTGTCACGTTCACGACAAATGGCAAACGTGGATTTGTACTACAAGACTAAGTTTTCCTTCACTTGTCTAACTGTTCTTCACTTCTAAAACTAGTAATGACCAAAGGTTACGGAGTGCGGGCGACAACGATCGAAGGTCAAAACGCTTTTGCTCCAACGCTGTGCTTTGCGTAAGTTTCAAGTAACAGATGGTAAAAACATGCGTGATCAGATTACGAGTAATGGAAGGTCCAAACGCGCGTGATCAATTGCGTTCTGTGCATTCCAATCATTCTTCGTGGAAGTCCAAACGAATGCTTGCTACATACATGCGACGCATGCGTAATGACAACCTGGACATTAGGATTGCGGGCTCCTGTTATCGCCGACAAAACTTGGTTGTTTTACGTTATTTTCATCCATAAGAATTGTGTTGGAGTGTTTTTACCTGATCATTTGCTATTTTGAGAAAACTTTTTAACTTGCATCTGCCGTTTGCCGTAAGTGTGACCGTAAGTAAATCTCTCTAAAATGAATGCTTACTTCTGCATGTCCTGCAAGCAAAGTCAAGCACATCACCAAACTGTTGAGTCATAGGCGGCAGGGGTCTCAGGGGAGGTTTTCTCAGATCAGGACACTGCGTCTTGATGTGGCCATCCTCTTTACAGAAACAACAGGTCGTCACTGGGCGACTCTTACCCCTAAAAACCTGAGCATCGAACCTAAACATACGGTGAACATTTTTGTGAGAATCTTAAGGCCGATTTAGACGGTACGATTATTTCTATCGTGCGCGACTAGCATACATCATGACTTCACGACAGACGGTGTCGTGTAAATAGACCCACGACATTCGAACGACACCGGGCGGTGTGCGTCACGACCCTCCAAGGTTCATGGGTAAAACTGTTTGTGCGCCTCATTTCAATCGCGACACGGTCGAGTTCGCATCTCGTAAGCAGTCCGGAATATCCCTAAATTAAAGGACAGTTGTGACGTCATGGAGCTATTGCTCTCGAGGAAAATGGCGGATCAACCAGAGTTCACTGTTTGGAGGCTCTCACGCATATCTCGAGGACTTTTAGTGAGGCATACACAATTTTATTTAAGAGTGATGCGTATCGGATGCCATATTGGAAGTGCCTCGTGAAATATTCGGAACAATTTGTGGCTTATTTCTCTTTTGAACAACGCGATGCAGGCTAGATTTTGGTCAGTTTTCAAGGTAGGTGAACAAGTATCCAGTTTTTGGATTCACGGATTTTTGACGAAGTTCTAGATATTTTTCCTCGATTGTCATATCGATTAGCTTTTATCATGTTGAATGTGGGGATGGTAGAGAACCTACAATTTTGGTCGACAATTTTTGAATTCCGGGGTCCAAAACACGTTTTCCACCACCGGGTTTCACGCAGACATGGCAGAGCCGTGTTATCACTTATTTCGCATTAATACGAGCCTTTGCCGTTTTTCTTTTCAAGGTAAGCTTATTTATAGTCTTACGGATATTCACGCCCAACATCTCGCCTCACTTTGCCGAATTTTCGGGGATAAAATTAAAGATCATAAGCGCAAGGTAGATTACTAACCTCCTTGTTTCTGAAATTCACCAAATCTGGAAAGATTTATTTACTGTTGGATTCTCCAAACGTTCATCCACAGTTTAAAAAAAAATCAAAGCAAAAAGGCAACTTTCAACTGTAATTGATGTATTTCGCTACTCATTAAACACTGATAATCTGCGTTGGATTTTAACCTTGCAGGTACGACAGCAAGCAAAGAAGGCACCAGATGCGTAAAGTCCATGTGTGCTGGCAACACGAAACAAGAAAATTATTAAATTTGAACTACTTTTTACTCTTGTTATGATGACTTAGTCTTTGATTCTTGTCCTGCAGAAGTTAATAGGTGGTACCATTCCTGTTTTGTATGATTTCAAGAAATTTTCATACTTTCTCTACGGTTATTTTTACACGGGACCAGTTTGCTTCTATCAAAAATCTTGCAAGCCATGCACGCGACTGAAGCCACGACCTCTGCGATCGGTCTGGAATACCGTATTTATTCGATTAACCGCCCTGGGCGCTTATTAAATTTTTGGACCTTGAGAGTGGGCGCTTATTTGAGGCTGGGCGCTTATTGAATTTTCACCATTTTCAGCAAGTGTAGTATGTTCATTTTGCAACAAAACAATAAATGGTAATAGGTTTCTGTAAAATACTCTGAACAAAACTCCGTCTTCGGGGAACTTATTCAGTTTTTTTTTGCCGGGCTGTGAGGGGGAAGGGGAGTGGGTTTTGGTTGTGGGCGCTTACTTGAGTTTGAGTGGAAAGGGGAGGGGTGAGCGCTTATCCGAAGCTGGGCGCTTATTAACTTTTTCTGCCTCTAGGATGGGCGCTAATTCGAGGTTGGGCGCTTATTCGAATAAATGTTTTCTTTGAAATAATGTGAAACCTGTTAAAAGGAGAACGAAATAACAATGCTCTGTCCGCCAGATTAATTAATTAGATTCCTTAAATTTAGGCATATTCCGGACTGGTAAGAGAGACGAATCAAAACCCGGAATCAAAACACTGCCTCCTTTCCTGAAAAACATTACGGAAGAGAGCGATTTGGAGAATTTTCAAGGTCTCATACTAGCCTTAGATGCTTGCTATTGGCTTCATAAAGTAATTTCAATAAGTTTAGTGATTCGGAGACGATCGAAGGTGCGATTTCAGCCGATTTTAGGCGGCGATTTCCAGCTTCTCAGAAGATTTTAAGTACTGTTTAGTGCTGTGCTTATATGTACATTTTTATCTCAGAGTGAACGAGATCTGTAGTTCATATTTGGATTTGCTTAAACAAAAAATTCGTCCATTTAATAGTAACGTTTGATGGACTTTATCCACCGGGCAGGGAGGGGGAACGCGAACAAAGAGCAAGGTGAGAAATCTTGCATCGTCTCTCATAACAATTTTATTTTCATCGACAATTTTATATTATTTTGCAAACACTGACTGATTGTGATCCTTATGAGCAAATAAAAACACAGACCAAAAGTAGCGCCCGAACAGCTACAGCACAATGAGAATTTCACCGAAGCTACGGCCGCAGAAATAAACCACGATCTTGTCTGTACGTTCATTGAAGTGAGCGCAGTGTATCGATTTTGCTATAAACCTAACCTCACAGTTTTAAAATCCTGTATGATGTTGCCTACATCTTCGATAATGGTTTTGCGTTTTGGTAGAGATTTAATCCCTCGCGTAAGTTTACATAAAGATTTGCATACACATAGCGCACACCACAGATAGCCCAAGCTCGAAATATAAGCATCGACGACCATCGACATTCTTGCATAACATTCGAAATATAAGATTTGTATGGAAAAAAAACCTATCGTTTCCGTAACCTACGAAAATGAAAGGAAAAACAGCTTACTTTACATACAATGTGTGTTACGTCTCTCCTGTTTGGTCCATGGGCCGATTTAGGGCCGTTTAATGGGTTTTACTGTAAACGGTTTTCTCTCTATATAACTGGAGAAAGGAAACCGTTTACAGTACAACCCATAAAACGGCCAAAAATCTGACCATGGACCACACAGGAGAGACGTAACACACATTTTGTGTAAGGTAAGCTGTTTTTTGCTCCTTAAGCAGGTTTAAAGCAAATATAAGGAGAAAAGATCTGAGCAATTTGGTTAGTGATAACGCATGCAAAGGGTGCCACCTGTGTGACTCATAATTCAAAAGCAGAAAATATCATAACTAGTGGAGTTGATATATTATAAAATTGTATATATAGTTTTTTCTTATTAATTACATAGGTGTATTTTCGAAGCATATTGAATATCGTGTATCTTTTAAGTAGTTTTAGAATAGTTAAATCTTATTAGCTTATAGTATTATGTATATATATATTTCTTATTAATAAGTAATTTAAGTATGGTCCCCGATTAGTAGTCCTGACGGCAAGCTAGAAGATTAGACACTTAAATAAAGTTGTTGATTGATTGATTGATTGATTTTATCGAAATCCTTTCATTTTCGTAGGTTACGGAAACGATAGGTTTTTTTCCCATACAAATCCTTATATTTCGAAATCAATGTTACGTAACAATGCCGATGTTCGCCAATGCTCATATTTCGAGCTTGGGCTATGTGTGGTGTGCGCTATGTGTATGCAAATCTTTATGTAAACTTACGCGAGGGAGTATAAAATCTCTACCAAAACGCCCACACACTGCACGCAAATTATTTTATGAAAAATGTTTTGTTTCCAAAGATTATCACAATATTCAAACTTATTTACCTTTTCTGGTTTAAAATGAAACAAACTCTTCCTGCATTTTGCGTTACTTGCTTCATGTCGGTTTTCGCTTCGGCAAGTTTCTCAGCCCGTTTCCCGGGAGTTGGGCTACTTGGCTGGGACGATTTCTTCATTTTATGACGCCTTCGACGCGCCATAACGGGGAAACTAACAGAGGTAGACCCGGGTAGACCACGAAATTGACAAAGACGAAAGGTTGAAGTAACAGGTTGACCGAAATAATCTGATAAAACCGCTACCAGTAACCAGGAATGAATCCAAGAAGAACGGCCAAAATAACACTCAAATAATCAAGGCGGCTTGCACATGACCGAGCAATCCAAACTTGTCACAAACGCTCAAGAAAGCACAATATTTAAAAGTAACGCAACTGCTATCAAGATAAAGTGTTCCAACAACTTTCCACGGCTGTATAGTGCCGAAATTACGTACACAAGCTTGGAATAAATCGAAAATTTCACTACATATACCTCTGAAACAGTTCTTTCCAAGCGCGAAAATCACTCTGCAAATGATGCATTCTGATTGGTCGAATCTCGTGACGCACACCGCCTCTAACGATACATTGTGGATGTCGTAAGTGAAAATTGTGCGCGTGTGGATGGTCGAAAGTTATGACGTATGCCAGTCGTGCACGATAGTCGTAAGCAAAAATCGTTTCGTCTAAATCGGTCTTTTATAATAACAACAAAATTTTACAGGGCTCGTAACCATTAAAAAAAAACTAGCCTTTCTGGGAGGTTAATAAAACTAGCCTTTCACTCCTCTTCCCCACCCACTGCTTGTGAAAGTGCAAATTGTTCGCTCCTGGTGATGGACTTTTTATCTGGGTCCCTTTTGTCTGGGACACTTAATTTTGTACTTTCATTTCTTTAAACTGCGGGAATAAAGTACGGATAGTACAGTGAAACGTATTAGTACCTGAACTCAATGTCCGGCGGCACATCAACAACAGCTGTTTTGTTGACTGATTCTGTATTCAAAGAGCCTCGGTTTTCTGAATTAACATGTCCTTCGTTATCCTCTGCACTCTTGATTTTTGATTCACTGGCTTCACCGTTGTCAGATTCACTCAAAGTGATCTCAACCTCCTCGTCTGAAACACTGTCATCAGTTTTGCTTTTTACGTTGGGGAAATCTTCCTCAGTCGGTTTCTCAGACTGAAAGCCTTTTGGCTTAACACCGTTATCACTTGATTGAAGCTTCAATGACTCCAGCTGGTTTGTTGCATTATCTACGTCATCCATCTCAAAAATAGCCTCTTCTTCAATCAAAGGAACGGTCTTCTGCTTCATTTTGTCACTTTTCTTATTAGAATTGCTTGAACTGGTGTTTGGAGAGTCCGCAACTGGGTCTGTAGAGAAACAGAAGAGTTCATATTCCTACATAGCTGGCATTTTTTCCCCAACAGCTCGCACTGTCATTGGCTACTTCGAGGTCATATGACATCTTACAATGAAACTGTTTCCCGCCAAAAGTCTCGTAGCGGGCAACATTTTACAAATCTAGAACTACGACGTGAGCGAATGTACAAGTACATCATTGCAGCCAATCAAAACAAACACAGTCACTCCGAAGAACCAATCAGAACTCAAAGCATCATGCAATGAGAGTGGCATAAAGCGCGGGAAAACGCTCGCGACGTAAAGATGTGACGGGCATCAGTCCCAATTTTTTTTGAACAGCCACCAAACGTATAAAACCTAACAACATTCTTTGAGTTTTATCAGAAGCATATGTCTATTGTTAAGAATTTAATTCATCAGAAGACTTCGTGCATACGACAATAGGTGCTTCCTGTTATTCTTCTACAACAGTTTTTTTAAGTAACACTTCCAGTGAGAACATACAAATAGACTGTGTTTAAGCCATTAACAGTGCACTTTCATATCTTCTTCCATTACAGCACGAAATCAGATATAGCCAACATCCCTCCCCAACGTAAGAGGATACAATCCATGAAGAGTATCACAATAAAAAAATGAAATTCATTTTTACTTACTATTTTGAGAGGAACCTGGCAACGAGCCAAAATAAAAATAACTGTTCTTCCAGCAAGCAAAAAAGTATTCGAACGCTAAAAATAGAAAAAGAAGTCAACATATTAAAGATACAACATTATACATGTACTTACTACACTCCAAACCTTCACACGAATCGTAACTTATTTTCCGAAAAGAAAACCATAAGCCAAACCTTTGTCACTGCTCATGGAAGAAGCAACATTTCTCTTGGTAGAAAAGGGATCTGTCGAGAAAATGACAAACAACCGTAAAAGCCTTGTTACATAAAAAAATGTTTAGTCGAAACTCACTTGGAATGGTATTAAAAAGAAAGTTTCAGCACTAAAGCGTTGCAAACACGTGATTTAACAGTTAGTGATTATGTTCTGATTGGTTATTTGTAGAATTAACTCAATTCTGTGGCCAGATCCAAGACTGAATTTGACTAAATTGCGTGTCAGAGTGCAAAAGTGGACTAGGGTCGTCTTGAATGTCGCTAAATGTAATTTAGGTAACGTTAAAATAGAAAAAATGCCGTTAAGCAGTTTCGATTGTAGAGACTAGCATTCTGCTGGGGAAGCCCAGGTTAGTTGAAGGGCTTGAAGTTGTTGAGATACATTGTGCAATTCAGCGAATTTAAAGCGTTTTTTGCTGATAACAACAATTTAACAACTGTACGGTATAAGTGTAGTTATTGTTTTAGAGTTTGAAAGTCAAACAATAGGTAAACTTGCAAATTACACTTTGACTTGTAATGACGTTTATAGAATTGACTCCTGGTTACTCTCATCAAAGATAAGTGCCTAATATAATTAACCCTTTAAGTGCCAATAGTGACAAAGATCAATTTTCTCTTAACAGAATCCATACACTGTCAAGAGATAAGCTATGAGAATTAATAAAATGATCAGCAAAGAGAAAATGCCTTGATCTATTATCAAATTCTCACAACTAATTCTTTACGGCAAGTATGGAGATCAGTTTGGAGAATTTGTATGTGGATACCGGGGCTTAAAGGGTTAAAATCTTAATCATATGGGGATCATTGTACGTTTCTGGGAAACTGCCCACCTACCCCTCCCCTAAGCCTACATTTTGTCCTAAGTGAGAATTAACCGTTAATGTTGGCTTTGGGGAGGGGTAGGTGGGCACGGTCTCACCTTCTAATGCGATTCTGCGACGTCCCCAATTCTTTGCTTCTCTTTTAAGAGGCTCTGGTTCTCTGATGTTTATCACCAGATTTGGAATGTCAAAGTCCAGACAGTAAAACCTAAAACGTTAAAATCGCCGTTGTTACATTTAAAACTTAATTTTTCATTTAACACTTAACAGTTTATTGTCAGATGCCATGTGACCTGGAAGTAACCAATTCAATAGATTGCGCTAGAAGAAATTTAGCGTTCGCAACGACTATGAAACTAAAGGTTAATATAATACTTAAAGAAATTTTGAATAGTTAACATCATGTACGCTTGACGACTTTTCTAGTTTGTCCCACTGATTCAGATTCGTTGAGCGAGAAAGAAGCGTTCCATTAAGCGAGATATCAAACTTCCGGTTTGCTATTCGTGACATCCGGGACGTCCCTATATTTCCTAAGTTATCACTCCGAAGTATTTTCCTTATTGCCTGTCTCACTCTGAATAAGAACACCACACTCAATTTCCTAAATTTCAGTATTTATGAAAAGTATTTACACCTACCTAAACAGCTTAAACCACAAACTTCCAATCTCATCCGCGTTTTCAGTTATAAAGTCTTCCTTTGGACACGGCTTCTCCACCATCTGCAAATCAATACAAAAATCATAAATACATAAATCCCCTTAATACGGATTGGATTTTGGGCTAAAAAAGAAGAAATTTAGCCGATCCCACCTTTGAACGTTACTTCACTGAAGTTATCCCCCCTAATAACTTTTGAAGACTTTCGCGACCCCCTCCCCATGTCTTTATAATCCAAGCAAATTTGAATGGTCCCCCCTCTGAATCCTTCCAAAGTTTTCAGTGATCCCCCCTTTTGGGTTCTCAGTTACGACTGACCCTCCCTTTTGTTCTCCTAAAAATCAGGTGACCCCCCCCTACAATCCTCCCCCCACCCCCGAGGCGATAAATAATGACCGGTCCCTCAAGGACCACATCCAAGATTTGAAAGTGATAGAAAGTTTGTCGTCCAGTGTCGACGTCCTCCACGAAGCATCGCATGAGAAAATCTTATCTCTGGCGTAGTCATGTGGTGACGGCAAAGATGTACCAAACAGTGTGATGAAAGTGCACAGTTTCTGTTTGCTTCTTATAATACACTGAGGTAGGTGTTTGGGGACGCTTGAAATAAGACACCTTCAAATTCGAGGACGGGGACGAGATTTAATTTCAAGTTTTTTTTCGCGTCTTCTACATAAAAGACACATCAGAAAGCTTCATTGTACGGCGTTTCTTGTTATTTTTATTGAAGGGATTTAAGCCCTTCCGTGGCCGCAAAATGGCGAAACTTCTAACATTTGATAACTTCTTTCGGCCACTACGACATTCGCACTAAAACCCGCAGTAGAATGACGAAGCCAAGGCTATCACGTTTTCCCGCCAAAATGACGCTCATTCACGTGCGCGCACTACTTAGTATTGAAAAAAATCCCCTCCTCATAGTCTTTCTCGTCTTAGAATCTAATAGTGGTCTCTATTTTGGGGCTAAGAGAACTGTCCGTAATAGAGAGGCGTTTCATTGCAAGGCTGTCTAGAAAGAGAAGCTTTGACCGCATGACTCTTACCTCAGTTGGATTCCATCTTGGCAATACTGGTGGCTTAACCTCTTGTAAGAAGTGAATAACCATCAGAGCTAAAGAGTATCCAGGTAGACCTCCTTCTGATTGACAATCAACGCTACATAGCTACAATGAGAACAGCACCACGCTCTATCAGTACTCACTTACCCATACAATGTCTCACCTTCATCACTTTTCACCCTTTAGTTTACGGTTGAGATAAGATGCGATCCTTAACGTTCCTTAGAAGATAAAAGCCTATACGTTTTTGTTGACAGCTTTTGAAGTTAATATTAACAACAACCCCGGACAAAACTGTTAAGACAGTTCCATCTATTTTATTTTGCGTCACATTGCCATCTTCTCTAAACAAAACAACGTACGCCTCTTCCCCATCGGTAACCAGTCAAGTCGCCAGAAGGTCATCTCGTCCAACGTTATATCGCCCGAAACCAGAGTCATGTCGCCCCCAGAGTTGGTGGAGGAAACGGCATTTCATTTGGCAACAATGTGCATGTTAATCAAGATGACCGAAAAACAGGTAGGTTTGTAACGTGTCTCAACAGGTTTTGTCAGAGGTTGTTGCAAGAAAGTATTAAAAATGTTTATCCTATTTTTACTTTTCACTTGTAGGTAGACTCTTCACTGACTTACCCTCGCCCAATGCCGCAGCCCCACTACAAGAGTCCTAACACGAAGATCCAAATTAGCGTACATTTTTAACAAACGACTCGTGTTGGAAGCCTGCAGAGGGAAAATAAAACTTCAGTTAGTGAGACGTACAGAAATTCAATTGCTAGGGCTTAGCCAAAGCACGGGGCTGTCTTTAAGAGGCGGGGGCAGGGGATTTCCCCCGGCTACTGTGAACGTGGCCCCCGGGTACTTTCAAATGAAAATACAAGAAAAATAGAACAAAAGAAACGATCAAACCACTAGTTGTTTGATTTTCCGACTACTTGTTGTATTTACCCAGCAACTTGAAATCTTAGTGACAACCCTGAATTTAGCACATCAGGAAAAAAGGAGACTAATAGTGTCTAATTTGGTCCCCAGAACAAAAAGAGTATAATACTGAAATTCACGTCAATACAAACAAAAGTTATTTTTGGTTCAATGCTGAAAAAAGCAATGAATAACAAAGAAACTTACCGTTACATTTCCAGGGCTAAGTTCACAATCAAGTCCGCTGTTAAAGGAGAAAAGGTTTATAGGTGTTGGTTAGCTATTGTTTTGGGGGTAACAACCGGTTTCCCTAATTGTCGAACTCGCTACGTTCACGTTCGCAACAAATTCGCTACATATTACATGTACTTTCTGTAAACCACTGAAAATATTCCCTTAATCGCCCTAGAAAAAAACTATTTTAATATATTTCTTGTTCTTTTAAGCTTGCCCCTCCGAGGGTACAAGTTTTGGAGTTTGTAGGTAGCGAACTCGAACGTAGCGAATTTGACAAGGAGCAAAACCGTTGTAAAGCGTTTTGTGAAGTGAGTATTGTTGAGTATCTTTTGGTGATTACATTTGTCCACAACACCATGAAACTAAAGAAACTCACCTCAGTTACTATAAAATTATCTTCACATCCTCTGATTTAACAATCATTAACCCATTCGCTCCTGGAGATTTTGCCGAAAAACGCGTTTTGAAGCTAGTCGAGTGGTTTTCCGGTCACTGTCGTGCTATAAAGAGCTAAAACTTACCAGAAATCGGTTTACAGGTCGTACACTTCGCGGCCTTCTGATCCAGATGCAAAATATCAGCTTGCGAAGTTCGGGCATGCGCAGAAGGCAAAATTTCGCTTTCTCTCCTCCCTTCTTTTTTCGCTTTTCTTGCCTCATTTTTTTTTTCTCTTGCTGGGCATTTAGTAGGCTTCATTTTGGTGGGAAGAGTTTTTAGGAAAGCTTTTAGGATCTTAGGATTAGGTGAAAGGAAAGGTAGGTG
>BOPM01000193.1:186906-257891 GCA_022179025.1 Porites australiensis
AACTATTAAAATCAAAATTGGCTGCACACATGACAATTCAAAGCTTAGTTCGTCGCAGAGAGCCACAGGGCGAACGAGTACATTTATCATAAACAAAATGGACAATAAGTAGACCAGAATAAAATCTTTAACAAACGTTTCAAGACATCATTGTAACATCAGACGGTCCTTGAAAGCAAACTTAGCTAACACAAGCACTATAGTTTATACACAGTTTATACTGAAGGACATATATGGCCTAATTAATTGCAGACTCTCAACACAATTTAAGTCACCAAGTCAGATGTCATGGCAGCCTGGAGTGCTGCTTATTTTCTTTCCATCAGCATTGTTCTATGAGCTGTCTACTACACACCTTAACATTAATATCAGCTTGCACAATAAAGTGTTGAGACTCCAGGTCCTTTAGTATCTGTAGGTACAGGTCTCTGCATGCTGGATCCTCATTTATTGATATTCCAGTAGTCTAAAAGATAGAAAAAATAAATCAAATAAAATTGTTTCAAGCTCTCTTGAGAGGAGTATTAACGCAGCTATGAATTTCACACAGGTATGAACTCTACGTCATACTGATTTATCACGGAAGTGTTTTAGAGACTCATTCCCAGCAGCAATAACCTGTACTAACGAAACGCATGTGACACCATTTGCATCCAATAATATAGTGCATCAACTGTGCCAATCCTCCAGGAGACCTGGATGAGGGATGCTTATAAATGTTTGGTTTTGTAAACTGAGTTCATAAAGTAGATTTGTCATCATAGGGCAGTTGGGAAGCTGATCTGCCTGATGAAGGGCTAGCAATCAAAACATCACCTTATTGACCCCCCTACGGTAGCCAAGTTACTAAATCAAATCAGTTGATAAAACTAAATGCATGTATTTCATTCCCCCAGTATTATGTGACACCACAGTTTCTTTAAAATCCAAGTCTCTTAATACATCTGAGGGGTTCTTACCATTTGAAAGAAAAACCCAGTTGAAATGCCTAAGGGGATAATTTAACCCTTTAAGTCCCCATAATTACATACAAACTCTCCAGACTGATCTCCATACATTCTTAGAAAAAAATGTTGAGAGAATCAAAGATCAAAGTATTTTCCCTCTTGTGATCATTTTCATAGTTCTCATAACCTTTACTCTTGATTGTGTATCGATATTATAAGGAGAAACTGATTTTGGTCACTCTAAAGAATTTGTCAAAAGATTAAAGCATGTTCCCTTTGCTGATCATTTTCTTTCTCATAACCTTTTTCTTGATTGTGTGTAAAAATAAAAATTACAAAATAAAATGAAATTGTGGGTAGAAAATTTATGTTGGTCACTCTATGGGACCCTACCGAAGCAATAACAGCTCATTGTCATGCTTGAGCCAAAAAAGGGCACAAACATATGCAGCACAAGTCTAGAACTGCTCAAAAGGTCAGTGTGAAAGTGACGTTCTGTCTTCCATTCATTAAAATGTTTGTTCAGAATTCTATTTTGACAGCCCTGCATCTATTTACAGTGCAACTTCTCAAACCAGGGCACTTGGAAGAAGATTATCTAATGAAAAACGTTTTTTGAAAACAAAAGATTCTGAAGTTTTTTTGCAAACAGACCAATAAAATTCAAGGTTCAACTTTATACAATGGTTGAAAACTTTAAAAGCGTTTGAACTTACCTGACCCCTCAGGAAATGGCCCTCAAAATTCATGACTTTTATGGGTTTGTTTGCAAAAAACCTTGAGAATCTTTTGTTTTCGAAAAATGTTGTGATTGGATAATCTTTTTCCAAGTGCCCCAGTTCGAGTAGTCGCAATGTAAGTGTAAACTTATTCTTTTTTTTCTTTCTTTTTTCCTCAATGCCCGTAATCTCTGATCACGGACTAGTAAATTTAGTTACCTTAATTACATTTTAAGAAACTGAAAGGTTTTCTCACAGTCCTACCTCTTTTCTACCTTCTTTGTGGTTTTCCGCCTTACCGCGGTTTCGTCTGGGCCGTGAATTACTTCCGGGCTTTGGTTTCTGGCTGTTTTCCAAATCATCTCCTTCTTTACGCGCAACTCCCGAAATTCCCGTAGAGGGCGGAGGTATTTCCGAATTGTCCATTCTACAAAGTTGTTACCGTCCTATCTTTCTCGCGACTTTAACCCGTGGCAGATGTCTCGAGGCCAATACTGACAAGAATGCATATTAAATTGCTCGGTGGGATTAAACATGGCGTCTGATGAAACATCGGGGTTTCTTTGCAATTTCCCGGCTCTGCTAGCTATAGTTATCATCTGCTAGTACTTCATGCTCCTTGCTTCCATTATTCAGCTATGCAAGATTTAGATTGGCTTGGAATTCCATCATTTTGACGATCAAATCGACAAATTTATTGCCAGACAAGGCATCCCCGAACCGCCATTTGCAAATTCTGTCAACGCATGCATTAGATAGCGAAGCCGATATAGGTGGGAATCGCGGGCGCATAATAACTTGCGGCAGCGTTCGTTTGTTTTTGCGTGAAAAAATTAGCATTTCTCTCACGGTATGCAAACGAGAGGGGACATCAGCGTTTCTCTTGCAGAACGAAACTTTCCATATCCCACCTCAACATAGAAAATTCATCTGCCATCTCATCCGTCCTATCCCACTGTTCCTGGCATGGCCGAAAAACGACCGAAGTACATGAATTGGATTCTAGAGTGTATAAACTTGCTCCGCAGTCGGAAATCACGGCCCGACTTAGAACGAATTTGCCGGACGATGCTTAAATGTCACGGAATCGATGAGCGAGACACAGAGGAAGACTTAGCAGTGCTTATCGCGAGCGGAATTGTGACAAAGAGGTCTTTTAAAGGCGCTATTTCTTATCGCAACGCGTCGGGTTGGCACAGAGTTCTTGGCTCCGGCAAAGTTTCGCGAGCGTCCCGATGGGTAGGCGAAGCAATTCGAGCGCTTGATCGAGGTTACGGCGTCAGCGCAGTGGAAATCGACAAATTCATAACTGCTCGGCACCCGTATTACCATAATTTGAAGGCCAGGATCAAGATCGCATTGAAAGACGATTTAGATCATGGACGCGTATGGAGTGTGAGTGACGGCATGTACAGGCTGCTCGAATCCGCGGAGGTAAGCTGAAGTCTTTCAAAACATAAAAGTCGGGAACTTTTCTTCGCGGAAAGTCTCCTTAGTTTACAGACTCTGGTCGCATACATGTGACTGACAAAAAACGCAGCTCCCACCAAAACTTTTTACCACGACAATCACATTAAGTAAAAGGTCCTTATCATGTTGATGGCAGCTTTTCGCAGTTTTTTTCTCACCCTGGTATTTTGGCTGCAGTAAATGATATTAGCAACTTTTGTATGCCATTTCAAGGCCCACGCGTGCACATATCCCCCAATCTATAGAATACAAAATGTTGACGTGTATTTCCTTGTGGAGTGGTTAATTAACCGAAGCTCGTAAACCTTGCTCGAGGCTTTTGGAAACCATTTCCTGGTTCAATAAAAAAAGACTCTCTAAAAGAAAAATAAAATTATTGAACAGGAAACTTGAAATGAAATTTTCAGACACAATGGCACACGTTTGAACCAAATTGCTACAGTTATTGTAAAAATCGTTACAAATGTATCTTTATGGATATAAACACTTGGCTTAAATACTATTATGATAAATTAAGTATACTCTCTACTCTTTCACCTCCAAGGTGAATGAAGGAGTCTTTTTATAAGGTGGTTGTAACTGGTTAGTTTGCAGAGGAAATCCAATGGTGGATCCATTCAAATCAATCCTCTTCAGCAGTAATTTCACTTGGTACTAATTGAGTTCCACCATATTACAAAAAAACTTTAGAAGTTTACCGTGGGAGGATAAGCTCAGTCGATAGAGCGCTTGACTGCAGAGGGGAAGGTCGTGGGTTCGATTCCTGGGGCCAGACCAATACTCAGAGTCTTAAAATAACTAAGAAATGAAGGTACTGCCTTTCTGCTGCAAGCGGCTAGACCTTCGCGTGACTCAGATGACCACGTAAAATGGTGGTCCCGTCTCCAGTAGGAGACGTAAAAATAGTGTCCCCAATTAGTACTTTCATGCTAAATACATTGACACTCAAAGTGCTTTTTTTATTTGTCAAATCTTGACTTCGTAATATAATAATATATTGTTTCAATATTGATATTCAGTTCATGAGAAGAAATAAATCAGTTTTGCGACACATCAGTGAATCATTTCAGCCCTCTGTAAGAAGTAAATATGCCTCCATTTACTCTCAGGCTTGCATGACAATATATAAATAAAGACCTGATTTACGAGGAAAATTCTAAATGTTATCTTTCTAATGAAATATATATTATAGAGCCCGGAAAGAGAAATTCCAGAATGTGATCAAGTTTGTGACTTCTGCCTTCAAACGGCGGCAGCAAACAGACGTGGAGAGCCAGAAGATCTCTTAGTATGCAGAGACTGTGGCAACAAAGGTTAGTAGGGATATTTCTGGCAACTAGAAATGTTATGGCAGTCCTCAGGGTAGGAAAAAACCCAGGTCCGATTGCCCGGGGCAAGTTAGTTTTGATCTTGGGTAAGTAAAAATAGAAGTTTGGTGGCCCAATGGGGGAGTGGAATAGCCTCAGTGGTCCTGTGAGTCTGTCTGAATGTGTCAGCTTGGTAAATGATAATTTCTAGACAAAACTGTGTCAAAGACTGCAATAAGTAGCAAAATGCATGAATCAATTTAAAATCCAATTGCACATTTGCTTGCTTGTGTAACTCCTCCAATCACCATATTGGTCAAATCTAGTAGTTGCTCTGTATCGTGGCACAGCATTTACGTACTAGTAATCTTATACACTTTGTTATAAATCTATACCTTATTATAGACAATCTCTTAAAACTACCTAAAGATGGTACTCGCATTCTGTTCCCCTTCAAGCAAGTAATATTTAAGTATAGGAACAAGCGAACACTGAAATTTACTTGCCCATTGTGCAAGTGGATTTCAACTTATTTTTTCCTGAATCCTGCATTTTTAAACTTTACCTTAGACTTGAGCTTGCTTTGTATTTTTGTTATTTTAGCGCACCCCAGTTGTATGAATTACTCTCCAGAGCTTGTGCTAAGGATCACTTCAGATGCTAGTGCCTGGCAGTGTATTGACTGTAAAGCCTGTATTATATGCAATGACAGTGGAGATCCCGTAAGTTGTAAACTTAAAATCCTTTGCGTGACTTGAAGTCCCTCAGCCACTCTCTAATCAAGTCTTTGTGGAGGGAGGAAGTTGATGAAGTTTGGCTTTTGTGTGATACGTGTATATGAAGAACTGTGCAGACCTCAGGGGTTGTTAAACTTATCACCAATAGATGAGCTTGGGTACTGGTTCCAGGTTGAACAGGGGCCTGATCACCTCAGGCATAGCAAGGAGGTATCCATGGCAACCAGGTGCGAGTGAGAACCACCCCTGCCTTTCAGTGGAAATACTCACCTGACCCCATACCAGTACTTACCAATGCAGGGGGGAAGGGGTGGAAGCCAGAATCCACAAAGAATCACTTTAATGCACAAGCAACACTAGATCTGCAATGATCAGCTCTAAATGCCAGCAAGAAATGCAACGTAATTGACAAGATAAGCAAAAAGCCCTTGCAGTCACCCTACAGGTCATGTACACTTGAGGGTTAGATCGCTGATGGCATCGGCTTGAAATTTAACTCTGCCTAAATTAGATTTAGCCACTCATCACCAGTGTATGAGCTTGGGAGCTGATGCCTTAAAGATTGGACATTTAGCACCTCAGGCATAGCAAGGAGGTATCCATGGCAACCCTGTGAGCAGGAACCACCCGACATTCACAACTCTCCAAGGTGCTTGGAGAGAGGTGGAACCCACGGCCTACATTGTAACAGTCCCCTTGATCTACATTTTATTATTCTTCATATCACTTTCAGCCTCATTCACTAATAACTGTCAATAATTTGAAAATTTGTCTTAACAGCTTAATCAGTTGTGAAATATGTTTTTGTAATGTGCTTGTCTTTGTAATTTTCTTTTTCAGAGTAGTTTATTGTTCTGTGATGCTTGTGACAAAGGCTACCATATGCAGTGTCATGTACCTCCAATGTCTACAACACCAATTGGTGAGAATCTCACTTTTGATCACTTTAACAGGCCAGGCTCAAAGTTAAAGGGGCTGAGTCACGGCAGTCTAGTTCATTTTGTCAATACAGCGGAACCTCGATTTATAGAGCCAACCTCTATACAACAAAGTCCTCGATATAATGAACAATTTCCCTCACCCCAATAATAGTAAAATATATGAAAAAGAACCTCGATATAACAAAGCCTCATTATAGTGAATAAATTTTGTCAGTCCCTTGGTTCTTCATTAAATCTAGGTTCCATTGTATAGCATATAGCCAATTATGCTTTCTTATGCACTATTCAACATTAACGAAGAAATTACTTGTAAACATCAAAATCACAGCGTCTTGATGAACAAATTTACTTCCCCTGCATTAATTATGTCAAACGTTAGAAACAACAAAAATAAACTTTGATAAACTGTTGTGCAAACAAGTTTTCAAAAACCTATAATTTCAATCCATTTTAATCGTCTTCAGGTTTCTCCATCCCTGCCTTAACTTTTGTATTTGCTGTGTTATAAAATAATAGCCTTCTTTGAATTCTTGAAGAAATTCATCAGGCTAGTGAAGTTGACAGTTTCATGATCAGAAGGCTATTTAAGGCTTCTGACACTTTTAATGTTTTTCAAGTTTTGATAAAGATGGCTAACAGTCATCGAAACTGTCAGCATCATTAAAACGTTAAGACTGGCTATGTTTAAAAATACGAAGTGCTACCAAATTGAGTGAAACATAAAAATAAACACTCAAAACATTCAAAGGTTATTTATAACACAGCAAATATAAAAGTCAAGGCAGGGATGGACAAACCTGAAGACGATTAAAATGGATTGAAATTGTAGGCTTTTGATAAAATTCATTACACAGCTCCTTTAAAGACCAACTGGTCACACATGCAACTAGATTTTTTCACATTGTACCTAAAAATCATGTGTGATTGCACTAAGGCACCTAAAAAACTCCAGTTCAGTGCAACTGACTGCACTGAACCCATTGTTTATACTGACCAGATACAAGACAGGTGCATATAAATTCATGCATATAATTTGTCAGCAAATTAAAAGTTGGTTAATTTCAATAAGAAAAACAAACAATATTATTATCTGTTTTTGTTAAAACAGGAAAATGGATTTGTTACAATTGTCAAAATCATCCAATAAGTCCAGTGCGTCTTGTGGATTCCAGTGGTTTTGTAAGTCAAGATGTAGTGATGAAATCAGATGGTGCAAGTAACATACAAATGGGAGATGATCTGCAGTTGCATTGTGACGAGGATCTGACAGGCGAATGCACCGTTGAAGTAAAAGATATTCACATTCAAGGTGTGAGAAAATAAATTATTACTTTTAATCAATATTTATTGTGTGAGAATGGATTAAAAGAACAACTTGACTTAAATTTATCTTTTTAAAATCCAAAGGACAAATTAATATAAATTTAATTCATTAAATAACCCATGTAAAAGGTAAATGCACCACATGTTAAACCCGGGGATGGAGGCCATGGGCGGGGTCTTGTATGATAACAATAGATTGCTCATCTGAGCCTGAGAAAATAAGTTTCAAATTTCACAGGAATTGAGAAAACACAGGTACAAGTGTAAAATCATCTTGTGTAAGATTTCCTTTAGTGAAATTTGAAGCTTTTGAAGTTGGTTTTCTCAGGCCTGCACAAGAAATGTCTTTGTAGTGATTTCATATAACGTATTAATAATCTGGCACAAGGTTTTTGCTCACTGAAAATTAAAATTACTCAATTTCCTAATGGATTCTGTCTTAATCGTTTGGCCACTATACTTCCATATACCCATTGTAAACCAATCAACAATAATATTCTGTAGAGCAGAGGGGGGCTTGTTAGAGAAAAGGCAATATGGTTAATAAAATGGCTAAGTCCTCTATCTGTACATTTATACATGTAGTTGATGCTGAAAATGTTCAGCGGGAGTTGGAGATGTTAAGTCACTCAACAATGAATGACTGCAAACCGAGCATGCCAAGAGAATCAACAAATGGTGGTCCTATGATCGTGGATCATGGCGAATCCAATGGTCATGATGCAATGACAAATGGAGAAAAAAGTGTTGTTAATGGCTTTCAAGGTATTTTTCTTTGTTTCTGAAGACATCAATGTCAAGATGATACCGATAGAATAGGTTACTAATGGGTTTACTGATACGACTAGGGATTAAGTTAGGTTTTGTTCCCATTTTTTTTTCCCATTCCCTGTGCTTGACGACAATGCATTATTAACCCACATGTACAATCAGGCTGAATTTTATTGGTAGTCTTTTGCTGTCTTACATCCTGTTTTGCCTTTCCTACAGGTACAGTAAAAGGGTCAGAGATAGAAACAAAAAAATAAAATTGATTATTGGTAGAGCAAGATTGTTGGTTATATGGTACCCTGCTAGATCTGGCATGGTTTTTAGCATTTACGAGGTTGTTTGCATGGCCTGTCAGTCGCGTTGAACAGAAACCACAGATGGCTGGCTTCAGAGGTTTCTCTTGGGGGCATACTAAAAAAAATATACAATCCAACTATCTGACTGACAAGCTTTAGAACAACTTTATAAATGTTAAAAGTCAGGCCTGAAAGAAACCTCTGCTTGCATGGCAGTAATAAGACAAGAAACAGAGATCTTACATTCTTTGTTGATGACCTTGCAACATCTTTTCTGTCACAGGTTCAACAAACAAAGATTCACCGCCTGTGTCTGGTAATACAGCTAGTGATACAGAGAAAGGCAAAAGTAATCTTCCCCCCGAGACAGCACTGTGGACCGTCACTGAAGTGGTGTCTTTCTTCAGTTCTCTGGGATTTCCAGAGGAAGCTAAATCCTTTCAAAACCAGGTAAAGCACCATTACTTCTTAATAAAAGTTTTTTGTGGATCATTCTAACTAAACCCACTCTACTAAAGAATATTATCTTTTCCTTCTGTCACACACTAAGAACTTGGATGTCTCAGGTTTATAGTTTTTGCAGGCTTATATAGAGAGGAGAAGTCGTCGTTACATCACATCGCCATCTGATGGTCGCTAACTTTCTGGATCTCAACAAACTGTACGGCATGTGGTGCTGCAAATATGGCAGGAAAAAATGGAAAAGTTGACATGTATGACTTTCCTCTGCATTGTTGCATTCAGAAACAAAACGGTAGCCCATACCTTTTGTTGATCGTTTGACAATGCAAATGGCCATCTCTGTCAGGAAAAGAATGTTGAGATCTAGAAATTTTGATACCATGGTAACTTGATGTCGCACTTCTCCTCTCTATAAGCACACTTTTATTAGTTATTCTCTTTGATTTAAAAAATCAATTTTATCTTTCCTCTTCAGGAAATTGATGGTGAGGCCTTGTTACTGATGTCCAGAAATGATGTACTGACTGGCATGTCAATCAAACTAGGACCTGCACTAAAGATTTATGTCCACGTAGCCCGTCTTCAAAGTCAAAATGGCACCATACCTTCATAACGAAATAAATTAATGTACAGTAACAATTTTTATACGTAATTATTAGGAATTAGTATTTTTCTCTTGTGGCCATTTTTTAATGACATCTGAGACATGCTCTGGCTATGCGAGACATTAACTCAGCCCCTTTTATAGATGCTAATTCCCGCAGGCTTTTCTGGAGGGAAGAGATCGCCTTTGGGAAATATTTTCCAAGTATTCATTAAGAGTAATAGACTCTAATGAGATTAACTTCCTGCCTTATTATTTAAGAGATTAAGAATTATGTGCTGGCGATTTATGTCATGAAAAGTACTGTTTCATTCTTCTATATCCAACCCCTTGGAGGTAAGCATGTATTCTATTTCAGTCCATGCTTCTCAATTTAGTTGGGTTTATTAGACCTGGGGTATGCAGAAGTTCAAAGGGCCGTAATGGGATTTCAGTTGTGTGAGGCGAGTGCAGACGTAGAGAAATCTGACATATTAATCAGGCACTATCTTTCACCTCACTCATTGGATCTCTAAAAATGAAAAGCCTGCTTGAGGCTATGCCAAGGAGAATCAACAAATACAAGTGTTGTGAATTCAGTATTATTACATCTTGTTGTGTCACAATAATTTCACAAGCCATATTATATTGTCCTCTTGAGACACTCCTTTTCTAATAATATTAATAATAAATACATGTACCCCTAAGAGATATGCAGGGCTACATAGAGGATATAATATCATTATGGTAGCGTTTTTCGTTTATTTGTTGTTGTTTTTTTGTAAATTTTTCAGACAGATTCTCATGTTGGCTAGTGATAACAATACTAATCGATCCATTGCATCAATTTAGCTCAGTTTGTATTGTGGAGATCTGGAAATTCAGATATTAAGATAATTTCAATAATTAATTATTAGCTAATTTAAAATAGTTAATTTTTGCTATAAACAGTAGATAGTAATACTTTTTTCATACAGCATTTCCTTCATATTGAAGGAAAGACCGAATATCAACAGTAATTTTTTACACTAAAACTTAGATAGCAATATTTCGCAATTGAGCTGTTTAATTATATATTAAGGCTTGTTAAGGGTGCGTTTGATAGACCATATGTAGGATTTAAAGTACATAAAATAAACTCTAAATGTAACTTGTTTTGGCTTTCATTACACGCTAAAAGCCAGAGTTTTAAGATGAATGTGGCATTGTAATGGTAAAAAAATTTGCAGTCAAAGAGAAGTGACTATCAATCGAATGCACCCTTAGTAGAGTATGCTGTGTTGGTTTCGTTTTCATGAAGTTCGCTGTGATTCCAGCTTTTAAATGAACACTGTGAAGCTGTCAGTAGCGCTCCTTGCTCCAAAACACTTTGTGTTATCTTTTTGTGTGTGTGGACGAAACTTGTCATGTAATAAGTTTTCACAAATATAACGCACCGAGTAAGCTAACGCTTACGAGTGCTTTGACCAGTTCTTGTGGAGACAAAAAATAGTATGAGAGTGAAAAAGACGGAGGAAGGTGTCTTCCTTCGTATCATGGGTCGGGTAGGTTAAATAGACTGATAGCAGCCGCTAGTGGTGCCTTCTATGCCAGAAGACCACGCTAATATATTTATTGTAAAGGACACATATTGTCTCATTCACGCCCCCTTGTAAGGTAATCCAAGACAGTCTCGGATTCCGGATTCTACGCCTTGGATTCCTGATTTTATATACTGGATTC
This sequence comes from Porites australiensis, assembly GCA_022179025.1. NCBI lineage: Eukaryota > Metazoa > Cnidaria > Anthozoa > Scleractinia > Poritidae > Porites > Porites australiensis. Next base: position 198,185 of record BOPM01000193.1, read on the forward strand.
CGGATTTCAATCGTTGAGGGATTCAGGATTCCCAGAGCTGAAACCCGGATTCCAAAGCCTAGAATTGCAGATTCCACAAGAAAAAATTTCCCAGAATGCGGATTACTTTACTAGGGGCGACATTCACGACATTTCATTTTTTTCATCAGTCTCTTTAACCCGGCTTTTCGTAAAAGATAGAATTCTCCAGTGAAAAAAGTTTTGTTCAGTTTTGAATTTTATGTGCCGTGTGATATGTTGTAGGAAGAATTGAAAAGTAAGGAATAACTTATAAGCGGATGCGTTTGAATGACTCTTCCAGCGCAAGGAAAGACAAACGTGCAGGCGTGAATATTTAAATGGCTCCAAAATTTAATTGGAAGGAATTTTGAAGCTCTCCCTTTTGTGTTATCGTCGTTGTTTTTGTATGTGTATCTGTTCAGTCAAACGCATCCTTGGTACAAAATAAAAGTGTTAAAATAATTTCAAAAGGAAGATATGCTCATACATTTGTAATTCTTTAGTATTTGTGGGGCGGAAGGCCAGCTTTGTGGTTTAATAGAGTGAACCGTAAGGAATATGAAAGTAATAAAAGATGGATATTTGTAAGTTCTGTTTGTAAATGTTGTCAGGTTGGACAGAGATGCGTTAACAAAAAATCGAGAACACTATGCGTTATGATACCGCTGGAAGATGAAAATAGGGACTTAGAAGATCCAACGACTCGGCGGCAACGAGAACGTCAAAAAGTAATAGGTTTAAGAAGCAAAACAACAACTTTGCACGTTCATCACACCTTTTTCTACATTTCTTTGCCGGTTATGCACAACTATGACCTGAAAATGCCTAATTTCGCGTTTTATGGAGAACGTGAACAAGCAACGACGAACTTTTATCTCTCTTTCTTACCTTGGATATGGTTGAGGGTTCGCCTACATTTGATAAAGTAAGTGGGTAGGAATAATCGTTATAAAGACTGAAAGAACGCAAAATTAACTTCTTAAGTGACGTTTTCGTTGCCATCGCGTCGTTGGATCTTAAAGTCCCTAAATTGTGTGAAGTTGAGAATGTCTGAGATCAGAGTCCTTGCTTTCGTTAATGAGCGAATCGCTCCCTCTGCAACTGAAACAACAGGAGCTCGAACAAGGATGATTTTGGGGGCTACACCATTCTGCTCGATTCCCGCTGACGTCCAACAAAGACAACAAAAATCCTTCACACTTGTGTATAAAATAACCTTGTTTAATTTTGACGCTGCATTAATTCGCTCCAATTTTACAAGTTTTCTACTTATTTTCTCACTAACAAGTCTAGCTATTATTTTAATTCGTGGACCTTTGCTATCTCGACTTACCCTGGGTACCAGAGGTCTTTTTCTCGCGTGCGGCTGGATGCTTCGGTGTCGGCTACAGGTCGACACATCTTCGACCGAAGGCCGAAGTCAAGAGCGCAACCGGAAACCGCGCATGAAAAGTCTCTGGTACCCATCTCTACTTTCCTCTTCATGAAGTTAGCTTTAAAAGGTAGTCATGTTAACAAATTACCGTTAACCACAATTTTGTCGCGAAACAACAGACACCGTTTGTCAGACTCATAGACGTTTGTTTACAGGATAAAGAAAAAGGGTGAATGTCTTAGTTAAAGACGTCGCACTTGCTCTCATGTAGTTCTCAGCTGGTAATCTGTCAAAAAAAAGAAATTACTCGTCGTCAGTCGTTTATGGTGAAATTTCAAACGACTGGTAAAAAGTAACGCCTTTGTAAAAATAACGAAGAATTTTAGTGGTCATTGCCACTGCTTTAATTTTTATCCTTCCGTTAAGGTTTGAACCCGTTATCATACATGGTCACACCTCCAAAAATAAATTTAAAAATATGAAGATTCAAGAACAACTATGAACCACAACTATATACGCCAATAAATCTTGATAAGTCTCAAATACAATCTCGGCAATAAATTGAAGACCAAAGTGTGAAACTGAATATGAGTCGTTTCATCTAAAGTTTTCACGAAAATGCTACAAAAAAAAAAAAAAAAAAACTTTGAACAATCGACTCTTCCTTGACGGACATCTCTGTAAAACGGACACCTACAAATGGTCCCTGTCTTTCCTTATTCCCTTTAATTGACTCTCTACAAGACGGACATCTCTCTAAGACAGTCACTTAAAGCCGGCTCCAAAGGTGTCCGTCTTAATTGTTGGCCAACAACACCCAACATTGTTGGATGTTACATGTTGCTTCCGTTTGCACACCCTGTCGCATGTTGTTGCGCAATGTTTGAAACCGGTCAAACGAGCTACGTGCAAACGGAAGGAACAACTCCCAACATTCTCCAATATTAGGAGTTGTTGAGTCCGTTTTCACGTAGCTTTAGAGAAAAAAGACAGTAGCTGATTACACAACCACACACACAAACACACACAAATCATTTCAAGGTCATTCCAAAATCTTTTAACCAGCCTGCTTCAGTTGTGTTTTAGCATAGACTTATCGGTCTCTGGCAAATTAAAACATCCTTTGCAAAAACCCAAACGTCCACCTTGAAAACCAAAATTGAGATTGCTGACATACAGTAAACAAAAGGAAGAAAGTTGTCTCTTTCTTTTACAAGATGTATAGCTACCATGTAGAGATACTGTGAATAAACCGCTATTATTATTATTATTATCATTATTATTACCTCCGTTCTGTGTGATGTAACGAACCCACGGAAGTGCTTGGTAACCGCTCTTTTCTATAATCTTCAGATACCGAACCTGTAAATAAAATTAATAAGGAAAATTTGTGACGCGCTTTATAATGGTGGTAAAGTTGAAAAAAAAAAAGATCAACCACCGAGCGTCTATCATCGCAGCTAGACTTTCGGTGTGTTTCAAAACATCTACTATTCGCTTGACACTTTACCAATCTGTTTACTGAAAATGCTTTTCTGCTCTGATAGGCGGAGATTTCTTTGGCGCGGAAGATGAATCTATGGCCCCGTCCAGACCAATCCGGATAATTTTGAAAGCACATCACTCTCACACGAATCGGCTTTTCGTCCACATGAGACCAGCGAATCCGTCCACCGGGACTACATCTTTTTGAAATTGCTCTCTCGAGTGGTTTTGTTGGGTGCGACGGACTTGCTCATTCGTGTAGATGCTTAAAGCCGGATATTTTCGAATTCAATTAATTTAAGTAAGCGGATTCAGCTTGCTCGAATTCGTGTGGACAATGGCCATATTAGAAAATTATACTATGAACGTTACCTGTATTCCAGATACAGTAAAATAAGGAATCTCAAACTTGACTTTGATGGGCGGTCTGCCTTGGTCAGTTTCTGAAAGGAAAGGGAAAAACCTTTTGTAAAAATCACGAGGCAAGGAGTTTGTCGATTATTGTTTAGTTTAACGTCATCATCATAATCATCACCATCAACATCACCAATGTGAATCCATGGGAAAAATGTTTTTTCAGTCACTTACACGTGCGGCACACAAGAAAAAATCAGAGTACATCCAGTTGCTCTAAGTTACAGGAGATTATAGATTGTAGGAGCCCATACCCCGCGGGTTGTCGGCTCCTGTGGGAGCTAAGGCCACTAAACTAAGTTCGTGCGACAAACATCCTGCACACTGCTAGGACAAGAATGTCAAAGTGGGCTAAAGCGCAATGATGAAGATAAGATGGTGTACAGCATTGATTCTTAGACTACTTGCTTGTTCTCATTACAAGGTTGTCGCAAAATTCATCTTCTTTTCTCACGATTTTTTCCACAAAATAGATAGAACAAACAAGAGGCTTTTCAGGCTCTCTTTTTGCAACTGCATAAGTTTCGTATTTAACAGTGAAGATCACCTCTATATTTATTTGTTCCGAAGTTCAAATATATGAAATTCATATATTCATTATTTCACCGACACCCGTGACAATCATTAAACAAACCTGAGTCAACGCTTGGTAGCCTGAAGTGAGCTCTCAATAAGAACTCTTTACCTCCCTGTTAAGAAAAACGGACAGAAAGAAAATTCAAAAATTTGTCACAATAGTAGTGGCTAAACTTAGCCTCAACTGCCATAGACTACAAAACAGTTGTTTATTTCTCCTCAAAATCGGTTTTTCAAGGCGCCCGCGTCACCTTTCTGAGTACACTTTGTTCTCACCTTCGCTCCGAAACTTTTGTTTGACCGCTGCCACGTTTTTGATCTACGCAAAGATACAAACTGTTTGACAGTCTACATTTGTGAGAGATAAGGCATTTCACCTAGGCAACAAACAAGTTCACGTGTGACCACGTCTTCCCAAAATAAATTTATCGCAGGACATCACCATGGAAACATCAAAAGGTTCAAAGGAAGTAAGCATGACAGCCAACTGGTTACCGAGTTCCACGGTAAACCAACCAATCAGCTGAGTGGCTATGAAATCTCCCGCGTAAAAGACGCGCTGCATGCGACGAAAGTGGTAAGAGACACTAATACGACAAACGGCAAACGTCAGATTCCAGTTGAGAATTTCTCGGAGTAGAAATTAAACAGATAAAAACTGTCCAGAACAATTCTTATGGATGAAACTGGCGTGAAACTACTTATTTTTGCGTAGAAGTAATAAACAGTAAACAATAATTACTGTAAGAGGAAAACTTGGCCACGTGGTACAATTTCACTTTTGCCGTCGGTTTGGCATAAACGTGACTCTTATATGACCGCTTTTACCACGGTATGTAAAGCAAACGATAAATGTACCACGAGCGAAATAAAGCTGGACACTGCTTTTGTCACGGTCCGTGTAAACACAACTTATATCAAAAAGTAAAAAACTAAAGATATCTCCTCCACTCACCGGAAAAGATTTCATATTCCAAACTATTTCGTTTTCCTCAGGAACGTACTTCACAACCCCAACTGAAGTCTAAAGAAAATCAAATATCGTGATGAATGGTGTAGTCATGAGAGGCCTTGTAGAAGGCAATTTAATGAGCGCACGAGTACTTTGCTAGCTCTTCTAATACCAGAAGAGGTTGGACAGCAGTTTGCAAAGATTCACAGGAGCAATTTCGACCAATCACGATTTTTCGTAAAAAACCTAAAATTTTCGGATTCAAAAATGTGATGGAAACAGAAATAAAAAAATTTCTCACTTTCGTAAATCTTTCCAAAAAATAATACTGAAGCCCTTGTAATTTTGAAACGACTCAACTTACGATGACCGAATAGATACAAATTTCATAGCGCTGCTTAGATTGCATTTCTAGAGATCTAAAAGTACTCTGGATAGCCTAAAAAGTGTTTTCAATGAAGTTAGGACGAAACTGTCGTTGGGTGTACCTGCGCATTGTTTAGTTTGGGCTTTAGAAGCTTTGCAATTCTTACCTTAAATTTAGGAGAATCAGCATCAGGCGGAACTGGAATGTGAATCTCAACATTGTTGGCAGTTGAACGCCTCTTGAATTGACTCTTAGCCTACGGTAATTAAATACATTTTAAAGAAAGAGAATAATAATCATAATTGATGAATAATAATTGATTTGCCCTTCACTAAGACAAAAGATGGATTGCACACAAAAGACACCATTTGCATGATGGCATCATTTTACTTCTGTGTCGGTGACCAGAATCCTTTTTGCTTTTCTTTTCATATTTCAATTTTGGTAATCCCATCGTAGACTGCAAAACAGTCGGTTTTTTTCTCAAAATCAGTAAAGAAATCGGTAAAGCGTGGCGTGTTCCAGACTTTCCAGACCTTTTGTTTGACTGCTCGCACGCACTTGAGTACGCAAAAATAAGGACTGTTTTGCAGTCTAATCCCATCAAGGTTTTAATAACAAAAGCCATAACTTGTACAAGAAAACAAAATCCTGAAGGATTCTAGTCATAGTAGTAAATGACGTTGTTGTGCAAATGGCCTATTGAAATTTACTATCACTCTGAACCAAACTCGTTCCCAGAGTCCTCTCCTGCTCATCCCTGAGTAGGAGAGGACCCGAGGATGAGGAACTTAGACTAAGTGATTGGAAAGTTTTGAAATACTACCAGCATTAATACAGGGCTGTGCTGTAAGAAAAATTGAAGAGAACCCGGTGCTCTGAACCCATGGCATCCAGGGTGCCCAATTCTTTTTTATATCTATGAAAAAATTAAGATTTTATGGTTGCCCAGGAACAAAAGTGAGTCACTAGGAGCCTCCGGGTGCTGCTAGAACAAAGCCTTTTTAATAACAGTAAAACCCCATTAATACGGACACTGTGGGGGCCATTGAAAGTGTCCATTTTAACGGGGTGTCCATATTAAGCGGGTTGAAGTTAAAGAAAATGTTAGGGTGGCAGGCTTTCTTTTCCCAGGGACAAAGCAAACTGTCCAAAATAACGATGTGTCCATATTAAGTGGCTGTCCATAAAGCGAGGTTCAAATGTATTATTATTGTCACATTAAATATACCTTAATCATATACTCTACTCGGCTGTGTGAGTGTCGCTCAATCACAGACTCAATCCAGATCAAAGGTTTCACCTGGAAATAAATAAACAATGATCCACTCAATAAACCATTTACTGTTTCTGAGCTTGAGATGCCTTCAGATTTTTTAAAACCAGGGTGCACAGAAACTCATTTTTACAGCTTGCCATTCGGGCAAGCTGAAGCTAGCATTTACTGGCCCAGACTTCATTTCAACTAGCCCCAAAAGCTTTTTGACAAGCAGAATTGCTTTCACAGTTCTTCTGTTGTTCGAATTCCTCAAAAAACATCACTTGCCCGTGAAGTCACTAGCCCGATAGCAAAATCCACTAGCCCCGGGCTATCGGACACGACTTTCTTTGCACGCTGAAAACACAAATAATTTTGGAAGCTTACATGAGTGTTAAGTCTGTAAGACATGAGCTCAAATTCTCCATCGGGTGGGATGAATGAAATTGTGCGATCATTCTCAAATCTGGACAGGCGGACACACTGGTGGAACTTCACATCTTCCAGCTCCACTGCTTTACTCTTGCTTCCTGTAATAACAACAAAACAAGTCACCAATTTGCAGTGTAGCTACCAGTCACTAGGGCCATAACCCAATACACTCTTTGTTACTGAGTTCAATACTATATTGATATTATGGATAGGTAATAGAAGTGGGTAGCCAAAGAACAGAATAATCGTACACCTTCACCTGTTTCAGCGAAAAAGTGAAGAACAGTGGCTGTTAATCCCTAAGTCCTACGAGTGTCCAACATCAATTTTCTCCGAATAATATTTATTTAATACGCAATAAAAAGAAGGTAAGAGAATTAAGAAAAAAAGCATCAAAGGAAAAATGCTTTGATCTTTTATAAAGTTCTCTTGACTTATTCTTTAACCCTTTAAACTCTAACATCAAAATTCAAATTCTTATTTGTGATCCCTATACGTTTTCAGTAGAAGTAGTGGGGAGAATTTGTTGAAGTATCAACTAGATTCATTTTGTGTGATCATGTCCTTAATTCTCATGACCACTCTGCTTTGTAAAGCAGTGATATTACAAGGAGAAATTTGATGCTGATCACTCTTAGGGCTTAAAGGGTTAAGGAAGCATAGAGACCCAGGGCTGTCACTTATGTCACTTATGGCTGGGGCAGAGATTTGCCCCAGCTTCAATGAGGATGATCCCCGGACACTTCATCTACATCTACATCTACATATATAAAGTCGGTAAAAATCGCTAAGACATTACACCAACCATAAAATAATATAAAATAATGATACAAAATTAAATAAAGATAAATGTGTAACTATAACTTAAGAAAAGCTGATAAATTAGATTTAAAAGACTCTAATGAACTTGATGATACAATGGCATCAGGGCCAGGAGACAGTTCCGGTCAGCTACAGTTCTTGGAAAATACGAAAATTCAAAAATATCCTTATTTGCACATGGCACGCGAAACTTAAATTGATAGCTTCCACTCATGCACAGGAAACAAAAGGGAAACTAAACCAACCGGACTTCCTAGCTGTTCAATTTCCTGCTTACTAATCATTGCATATACCCAAAAGCTTGAAATCTTAGTGACAGCCTTGGAGACCAGTCTGAAAAATAATTTGTATGTGGATATAATGGGCTGAAAAGGTTACGGAAGCAAACTCTATAGAAACAAAAATACTGTATGGTTCCACTTACGTCCAGTGCTTTCAAACAAAATCTTGTCATTTAATCCCAGGCGCAGTTCAGGCATACCAGTCAAATAACACCTCATCTTGACTGTACCGACAATTTCACTCTGCAACACGTTGGCATTTGCACTGACCTAGAGGTAAGAGCTAATGGGTTAAAATAATTTGGATGGCATTGATTTTGAATTGATAATATTAGTTTAAAGAGAGTTCATTTCTATGGTTTGAAACATTCAAGATAATGGTTTGGGAGAGATATTTGTTTGATACAAAGCTGCAATCAACTAGAGTAGACAACTGTGACTCAGCCACTTTCACAGCTTACACTATGTACTGCTGTAATGCAAAAGTTTGAATACATACCAACAAATTCACAGACTCAATTACATCCAAGAAAACTTCATTTTTACGATATTTGACTCCTTCCCCTCTCCAAGACACAGCATTTGTTAAAGCAACTGGAGGTTTAGGGGCACCAACGTCTAATTTGTGACCCTCTTGGGTAATATATCTGGTTAATAATGTACAACAAGATGAATTAAAAATATAGTACAAAAGAAACTTACTACAACATAATTACTGAAATTCCTAAAAGAATTATATTGGTCACGTTCGTTGTTGTCCAAACACTATGTTGACCAAGAAGATGCTGTTTGCGAAGTCGAAGTACCATACCAACAGGACACTTGGATAAATATCACAAAACTATTAAACATCTCTATAGAACAAGCAAAGGTGTAATCAAGATAAGAGTGGTTTTGTTGCATTGGTTGACTGTGTAGTTGTCAAGGCAACTCTATGGTAACAAGATTACTGATTGGAGACGTAAACTGTACTGCACTGTATTTTTGAATGCGTATAAAGACATACATTTTAATTAGTACAAAGGAAAATGTCAGATTCATCTGAATACAAACACAAGACACCAAGGTACATAAACTAAGTCAACTTACTCCTGAAGGATCTTTGTCTCTGTAAATTGTGGATATCCAAAGTCTACCAACTCATCTAACAATTCATAGATAATCACAAAATTGTCTCTGATGCTTTCCTCTTCAAGTTCTTTGAAGTACTCTGTAAACACCTGCCAAATGTACATGTCATGAAGCAAGGAAGTAAGAGGTCAAGATTTTAAAACCTAACAATATTATTGGCATAACCACTTTCTTTTATGATCTTTCAACCAATAGTATTGGAGGGTTGTATCCCATGACAGACCCCCAGCTGCAAAGGGCCTGCAAACTGATGTCGCTGTACAGACTTTAGTACAACTTTTGCCAAAGCATGACAGTGTATACTAAAACTTACCTGAACCATCTTGTGAAGAAAAACAAATATCAAAGCTACATTTGCATTCTTCTTGGTCATTGCCACAACTGATAACAACAGTCAAGGATTTCACTCAACACGTCAGACCGACCAAAGTGCCCACTAGCATGGTCTTTTATTACCAGTGCCACACATAATTGAGGTTTTTAATGAAGGTGAAAATTTACTATCACAGATTGATTCACCTGAAATTTGGACAACCTTTACAAGTTTGTTTAAAATGACTTGAAACTCCAGAAATTATGTTGGGTGACCAAGGGGGGTGGATATCCCCTTTAAGGCCCAATTGTGACTAACATCAATTTGCACCTAACATTTTCATACATTATCAAGAGTATAGTTTAAGAGAATATTAATAAAATGATCACCAAGGAGGACATGCTTTGATCTTACATCAAATTCTCTTAAATAATCCTTCATGGAAAAGATGGAGATCTATAACATGTGAGAATTTGCCTGTGGATATCGGGACTTGAAGGGCAAAAACATGGTCAGGGAAATGAAGATTGGTGACAGGAGCGCCGGGGGGGGGGGGGGGGGGGGGGGAAGAGCACTCACAGAAACATTTGGGTAGAGGTATGCCACCATGGCATTCAAACCCTGACACTGTTTAAGACAAAAATTGCTCATTTCACTACCCTGTTTGAGTCAATAGAGCTTATTTTATGACCCTGATTTGTTTTGTTTTTCATACAGAATTAAGCATTTATCATGAAATAAATATATAAATAAATAAATAAAACTTACATGCACCCAAGGAAAGCAACATACATGTACAGAGCTGGTCGTTTATTAGCTGTGAGGGGAGGCTGGCCATTTTGAGAAAGACTTTCAAACTGACTACCCAATGTTGTCCTAGCTTTTTAGAAATGACCCCCCATAAATTTTACATATTGTGAAAGTGACTCCCCACCCAATTGCTGTGGAAAATACGAATATTTTGGCTACAAATCGTGCCAAAGTTCCTCACATTCTTTATCTACAGTCGTGTTTATAAATTCAGTGTTTACAATTTACAGCTGTTACATTCAATTTCAATGCACGTTCGATGCTGCTTTGCACTATCTTCATGAACTTTCTTTACGATGATCCCCCATGTAATCTTGCTCCCTAATCTGAAAATGATGACCAAACCAATCGTGATTTTCAAAATGACCTCCCCCCCCGCCTCCAACAAAATGGCCAGCACTAACCCTAACCCTCTCTCACAAGTAATCAATGACCAGCCCCTATATGATGTTTTTTTGTTTAATTAAATAAATAAATAAAAATTGGAATAAGTAAAAGATCAGTTGATTCACCCTACGGCCGGTTTGAAAATATGCTCTATTTTTACAAGTCTCTGTACATCTACTTGACATGTCTCTAATCTAATTTCGTATTTATTCCAAAGTAAAGGATACGGTAAAGATTATTGTACTTAATGTAGACAAAGGTAACATCCTGATGTACGCAGATCGGAGTTTGTGATCCCTCTTCCTCCTTCTCCAACACAAGGGGCATGAACTTTTCAATCGAAGACATCTCGAGATCGCCACGATAATTCCGTGAAATTATCACCTAGAATTTGCAATATAGAATTTCTTATTTCCAGCAATGGACAGCAACTTGAAAGATTACTTTCATCGTGCACATCTCATGCAAAAATGGAAGGATTCAATTTTCCGACGGCGTAATTTTAAACAACGCACAGTGTGGATATGAGCTTAGAGGACGATAAAACATCGATTTACGCCTACCTTCCCTTTGATATCCAAGACAAATACCCCCGACATAGACATCTTCGAGTTTCTTCAAGTCACAGTCACCCTTAATACACAAAAACTAGCATCCACAATTAAATTTCAAAGTAGTGTTAACAACTTCTTCTCGAGGAATCGTTTTCCGGCAAGTCCAAAGGATATTACAGTAGCCCGAGTGGATGGGGAAGTGGCTAACAAGACGAAACGGGGAGGGGTATGTAAAATTAAGGCTTGTTCCTTTTTATACAGTTACTTAATCTTAGAGGATTTGAGCAACGAATGTTACTTAAATTTGTTATTTTGCTAATAAAAATATATTTCATTAATCATCGGTATATATTTCTTTCAATTTAATAAATGTTTTCTTTCTTAATATTCTTCCTTCTGGACCCCTCCCTAAAATATTTTTGCGAACCGAGGGCATTGTGCTTGGTAACCTCCCAATCCTTTTCGCAAACAAAACAAAATGGCGGACTGCCGTTGTCAACGAAGGTATTCGATTTTATTTATATTTATTATTTCTTCAATAACATACTTGGGCACAGCGTCAAGCTCAGCGGTATTAAGATACCTTAAAGTTAATACCTAAGTGGTGCGTGATCGAAGTCACCATGTCTGTGCAAGGAAAAAAACTACAGACCAAATCATCAAAGAAAGCGAACGATCAGTCAAAAGAAGAGACTGTCGCAAAAGTGAAGGCAATCCGAGAGAAACAGAGTCAATGGATGAAGGAAAGGGAAGTATCGAAGTCTTCGTTGACGAAACTAAAGGCTGTGAACAAAGAGCACACTCCTCTTCCCGATGTGCCAAAAGTTAGATCCCTTTCAACTGTTTCAAGTGGCTCTTCCGAGGGCTCTGCACACAGGAACCCCTACAGCAATCCACGCAGGAAACCTTTATATCCTGAGCCACAGAGAGACCACTCAAATATGGTCTCTTGGATATCAAAGGGTGATAACCCAGCTGCAAAGAAACAGAGACCGCCTTCTGCTTCTGGCAAACATAGCAGGAATCCTAGCTTAACCCAATCATCTGTTCGGAGTGATTCTCAATTAAATAGTAAGGAGTACACACCCTCTAATTATCGAAATTCCAGTTCTTCAGGCAATTTAAGTGGTGCAGCTCTTTCATCAAGTAAACAGACTCTTCATAATAAACTACGGCCATCATCAAGAACATCTGTAAAGTCAGATACAAGTTTCCATGGCAATGATAAACTTGGAAGCCGTCACCATGTTAGTGATGACGATGAGGAAAACAATCTATCTAGGCATGGTGCCATGAGTGATCATTTGACAGTTAACATTAATCAAAGTAATACAACTATTCCAAGTGAAACTTCTTCAAAATTTAACACGCCAGAATTATCAACTGATATGTTGAATGCCTTAGCAGATACTGTGGCTCAGAAACTAAAAGCTTCATTACAGCCCACTGTCAATCACAAACGAATGCAGCAGAGTGTTGATGATGACACTGAATCAGACATTGCCAGTCATTTCTGTCCGCTGTGCAATAAAATGATGTCAGGCATCAAATACACACCTATGGCTGCTATACCTTGTGGACACACCTTTTGCCAAAGCTGTCTGCGTGAATGCAAAAAATGTCCGACTTGTCAAACAACCATCAGGTCAACTGCAGTTAATACTGTCATGCAAGGAATAATTGCAGACTTTAAAGAGCAAAAGGAGAAAGAAAGACTTCAAAAGTTGGAAGAACAAACTAGACAATATGTGGACGAATATCAGTCATTAGCCTTGAGGTGCAATGCTTTAAATAGTGAGTATTTTGTATGTCATGCTTGAGGCAGTTTTAAAGGAGCAGTGTGATCTCTAAGATTAATTGCTTCTTAAACTGCAGTGGGAAACATCTGTATGAAGATCCCAGAACAATGACCTGGTCTTCTGATTTCCCAAAAGCTGCGATATCTAGAACAATAAATGTGTCTATAAGAAATTTGGCTAAGGAGGGGGAGGAAAGGATTGGGCTTAAACTTAGGAAGATAGGACCAACATTTGAGTGAGCAATTAAGTCGCTTCAGCAGCATTGTTCTGGGCTAAAAAAACACTTCGGTCCCAGCGTGCCCTTTGGGCAAGCAGCTCTCACATTTTGCTAGTCCAGGGCCACTTCTTGCTTGTCTTAGTTAATGATTTAGTTAAAGATGACTTGTATAAAACCTTTGCCCATTGGGCAAGTAAGCTATTAAAGCTACTTGCCCAGCAAGAAAATCTACTTAACCTGAACTACCACATGGGACGTTTTTGGAGTCCTAAGCCCTAGGATTTCAATTTCCATGAAAAACAATTTTTCGTTTCCGTGCCCAGAGATCATGGAAAACCATCTGTAACATTTTTGGTTCCGTGAAAATTCATGGGAACCCACCTCGTAAATATTTTCAATTTTGGAAGTCATACATTGTATATTTTTTTCTTGGTCCTGAAAGCCGTAAGCCGGTAACATTCAATGCGCTTTGGAAACAATTCAAGATGGCGAACAACAGAAAGATGATAGATGCTAATCAACGTTTTAGTTTCATAAATAACCAGAGTCTTAACTAAGAATTGCTATACTGGTTAAGAGTCTGAGTGGAAAAATAGTGAATTTCTGAAAATTGACCACTAAGGCTGAAAATGTTCCCTTATTTTAAGACCACGGTAACGGCATGGTGCCGGAAACAATATTATTGTTACAGTAGAATCCTAGGGATGGGAGCCCTGGTTGTTGTTTCTATATAGAGTTCTTCTTTGGCAGAATTAACTGATTTGGGGAAGCTGAATTGTGTTCGCCAGCTAACAGTAACTTTATGCCTTAAATGTATTTTTAGGTGAAGCTGAAACCATTCTTAACACCATGGAAGAAGTCACAGAACAGCTCCTTGATGAAAAGAAATTAATGAAAAAACTAGAAATGGATGAAACAGAGATAAAAGATAAGATTAATCGGCTTCAAACAGAGCTTGATGCGATAAAAGTAAAAGAGGAGGATTGCGAAAACAGATGTCATGACTTGGAGCTCAGATACAATGAGGAAAAAGAAAGACTCTCATTGGTTGAGGATACTGTGCAGCGAATTGGAAAAAGCAAAGAAAGAGTCAAAATGATGGTGCATAATTTTGCACCATCACTGAACTTAGATGATTATGACTAAAGTCCTTTTAAATTTTTGGTGTTTACATGGTGTTACATTGGATTCCAAGTGATGTAATACAAAAGATTGAACAACACTGATTAATACCCATGCATGGCTCAATGGCTAACCATTGACAGATTCAACCACACCCAAAAACAACAAAATTTTCACAAACTACATCAGTTTTCATTTGTTTTTATCCTTCTAATCTTGAGCACAAGTCAGGTACTTTTGAAATGGTGTTTAACATACTTTATTTATTATATAAACTTTATTTATAAACTTTTAAAAATACATGGTTTGTAAGGAATCAAGACAAAAACTGGTTTACATGTTTGTGGTGTACTAGGAGAATAAGGTTGTCATATTAAAGGTGACTGACCTCAAGTTATTGAAGTTTTTAGAAAATCTAATCAAATGGCTGTGACATTCTGTGGAAGATTATTTCAACAACAATGCTACTAACACTATAGCAAAAATTGTGCCTTAAAAATTAATATGGAACTCTGGTAGAGCGAGAGACAGTTTTTTTTCCTTGTCTCATTTTCTTCTGTTGGGAACTTTATTATTTTTTTAATGAAAATCTCCAAAAAAGTTTCTTTGTTTTGGCAACCAGCATGGCTGCCTTTTCATGTGGTTACAAACCAAGTATAAAAAAAAGCAAATGGCATTATATCGAGTTGACGACAGCATGTGTTATCGACATATTTAGCGCAATTCAATCAGTCTTAAATAATAGTTTTGTTGCCTTTTTAAGTGTAGTCTACTTTAGAGCAGGCGCGGATCTAGGATAAATACTGACCGATTCCCTAAACGAGGGGCCGAGGGAGCAAGCTTCTAGGGGAGCCCGGATGCACCCCCGGGAATTTTGGGGGGTTTTAACTCCCTGAAGTTCCCTTTCCCCGGTTTCTGTCTAATGCCCAGAAACTGGAAAAAGAAAACATTTGTACAGACCATTTTCCAGATTTCAAAAATATGTTTATTATGAAAAATCTGACCGATTTCTGTAAAACGGTGGGAGCCGTTTTGGATCCACACCTGTAGAGGTCAAGTAAAACTGAGCCACATCCAGATTGGTTGACAAACATCAACATCTTTCCTTTTTGGGCATAATTTTAAATAAAGGGTGATGCCTACAAAACACCATGGACCAATAGAAATGTTCCATTTAATTATTCAGGCACAATCTATACACAAACAACAAAGGACTGTGCACCGTCAGGAAGCTTTCAACATAAACAACAATCTTTTTTGTGTGTGTCTATTTCCTTAGTGATTCTTACATGCAGTCTACATACCTATGTTATCTGCCTCCTCCTAGAAACGAGGCTGAAAAGAGGGGCGCAAGTTTCGAAAATATGGCGTAGATATCTCGTTTCTGTTATTGTTGTGGATTATTATTGTTTTGCACACTGCTGGAGGCCTTGTCAAACTTGTTTATGCAGAACCCATTGGTTTCATGAGAGCGTTATTCACGGCCATTATTACTAATGACTTGAATTCAACATTTTGCTAATGGATGTCGACACAGAAGCATCTTTGCCATGCGTGACCTCGCGTGATTATCGTTTCGTTTCTGCTAAAAGGCCAAGAACAGATGAAACAGGTCAACATCATTGTCCCGCAAACTCACGCGATGGTTTTCACCAACACGAAAGCGAGAATGGCTTGTTCTCGAAGAGATCTGACGCATCGCAAATGCCTGCTGGGTCTTCTTGGCCGGGCTGTCGTAGATTTTTGACAATCCACGCTGGTTGTTCAATTTTTGAGTCCGAAGATTGTCGACCTAAAGGTGAAACCCTGTACACGCCTTTGCGGGAAGATGTCATCATTAACACAAGAAATATTGAGCAGTTTACTTTTGTAAATGGTTCTTTCTTTATTGGCGACGAGTCATCAAGATTCAGGAAGACTGTTCAAGGTAAGCTAATAGCTACTAATGGCAAGGGAAGTGGCGCACGATCGGACAAACGGCCTTAGAATCTTTCCTAGATCACTCCCTCGATCACGCCTTCGCCCCACCCCAGCATGTTTTTGGAAGATTTTAACACTTGCACCAAGAATAAGATTTTTAAAAGAAATTAGTGGACAACTATATTATGTAATGCATATTTCCTTTGAAAACAGTTCATTGATTTTGATAATAATTTTAGATACCGCATGTGGTATGTGATCATAGCATTGGAATGTCAGCTGCTACTGTACCAATAATATTATTGTGTAATTGTGTAATTACTATTTTGTATGTGTGCGTCTAGATCTACATCTTTGTCTACTGTGTATTCCAAATGTTATGCTTTGAAGCATAATATAATTAGTAATAATGATAATTTATTGTTTGATTATATAACATTTATTATTCACTGAAGTGGAGGTGGTTAGTGGTGGATATTTATTTCTTCAAAAGGAGTTGTGAATTCTTTTTTTCAACTAAATAAAGTAACGCAAGACTTAAGCTTAATTTGCATTGGTAAACAAAAAACCTTTCTCATGGGTTTTATCGATAAATTCAAGTCAAAAAGACAACTTCCAAACTGAACTTCGTCACCCTCTTTGTGTATTTCGGAAACAGCTTGCTTGATTAGTTGTGAAATTTCTTTGTTTGTTACGGCAGCAAACCGGGAAGGCATTTTGCTCACAACTTACACGAGTTTGGCATCACTCGCTAGGAGAAACTGCAGGTGTCAATCAGTGAATAGGGCAGGATATTCACTAATTGAGTAGCCAATCAGAGCATGCAAAAAACACTATCCACTGTTTTAGTATATACTAAATAATTATATATATTTTTGTTTATTGTTAGGTGTCTGCTTGAATATGTGGAGATTTGACAGTCAGACAAAAAAGCTTTACATTTCGAGATCATTTGTGTTCTCAAATCCACAGGTTAGTTATACAGTCTTGTAATGGAAGGTAACAGTACTTGTACTAGTGGATATTAGCACAGCACTCACAAAAACTGTTAAATATAAATAGACCCATAGATACATTACTGTGCTTTTCACAAACATGAGAATTCTGAAGTTCAAAAGCCAACTGACGATTGCGTTTTTCACTGCCGTCAATCATTGTAACAAACCTCTTAGGAAACAAAACTTTACTTTAACGGGTTCAAAAGGTCATGGTTTGTGATTTGTGATTGTTGGATTTCGATCCGTTTTGTGTGTTTCTGTGTTTCAAGGTTCATTGCTTGTGATGGTAATTTTGATTGACGGCAGCAAAAAACGCAATTGTGAAGGCGGCGTTTGAACTTTAGAGTTCGCATGTTTGTGAAAAGCGCAGTAAAATATTATTTCTCAAAATTTATACTCGACACTGAGGTTAAGGGGGATAAAATAAAATAAATTACCTTAAGCAAGTGAATAATGAAGTCATGTCTCTATAGTTCTATTCAGGTAGGCTCCACCCCAATGAGTAAGCCCATTACCCTTTTATATACCATTTTTATAGGCTCCTCTTTCATGTTCCTTCTATCGATAATGGTGACCCTTTCGTATAACTAGTTTAGAATGCTGCACCATTTTTAACTGTTGTAAATGTAGTGCCTTTTAAATATGAATAAATCACTTAACCTGGAAATACACTTGACATCTTCACAGCCAAAAAATGCATCTGTCAGCCCTTTTTGGGTCCTTTTACAGACCAAAATGACAGAGACTTTCCGACCCTTTTATATACTTCAATGAGTGAAATCCTCACCCTTTTATCTGGATATTCCTGTGGCCTCAAAAAAGGTACCCCTTTAGGGTGGAGCCTCCCCATATAGGCCATAATGGGGAGTACCTTCCCCCAAGGGTAGCACACAGGCTACCCAAGGGAACATCTTTTGTTGGTTTTCTTGTAGCCACACTTTGTTCTAGTTGTGACTATTGGGAGATTTTACTATTGCAATTGTCAAGTATTGCAATAGGCCACATAGATATTGCAATAGCATTGCGATAAGGGAGGTACTATTGCGATAGTGGTGCCATAGTTTTCGCGAATATCTGTTTTTACTTAATGCCTTATATGTAAAGAAATGACTAAGAAGTGGTGGTCATACTGCTCCAGTGTTCTCCCCAGGTATTTCAGGCCAGGTGGGCCTCCTGGCTTGATTCATTGAAAAATCATTGCCGCCTGGCTTAAAACTGAAGAAACCTTATGCAGTTAAACATCTGGAACTGGGATCCTGTCCATAAGTAAAGAAAAAACACTCAATAAAGTTACTGAAACATTGCCTAGTGTTTTTTCATCGCACTTTTTCTCGCAATTGATAAGGTTTTAGCTCATTTACTTTCATGAAACCTGCCGCAATATAGTCTGCTGTTTTTTTCATTGAACGGCGCTGTTAGCGATAAATTCAAGGACACTTTAAGGGATATTACATGAAATACTAAACTAAATTCCCACGTGGGTGGAAGGTTGTCCAAAAATAACTGCGGAATAGACTAAGCAACAAGATCTTGAATAGATTAGGATTTTGTCAGAATGCCCCCTGGCCTTCCAAAGATCCTGGGGAGAGCACTGATACAATACTGGTACTATGCAGTTCAAGAATCAAGACACTAAAACATTCTAGGACGGTAGATTTTTTTCAGGTTCTTTTTTACTGTTATTGTGACCTTAAGAATTAAAGATGGGTAAAAAAGGGTGCCTTTATTATCCAAAGAAGTCAAAACATTAGTAGTATAGAAACTATTGAAACTATTGATAGTTTGCTACATCATGATTGTTATCGATGTTTCATTTTTGCTATCGCAGCGTTAATATTGCTTATTTGTTTTTTTTTTTCTTTCAGGAAGCTCAAGGAATTAAGAGAATTTTGGAGTCTATGTAAAACTGGATAGACACTATTTAATTTTAACCAGTAGGATGCACATAGTTATAAAACTATTGAATAATGTTGTAGACAAATATTTTGGACAGTGTATTTTTCTATTTTGAGTATGAATAAGGGCCTAATTGCATTTTATTTCTTTTTTGTTGTTGTTTATTGGAGGATTTTTTATGTCTCTGAGGTAACAACCCAACCCCACCCCCAAACTTAACAAATACAGAAGGGTTGCAGCAATAATAATAATAACAATAATAATAATGATTATAATATTAATAATATTAATAATAATGATGATGATGATGATATTGAGGAATGTCAGTCCACTAAGAGATTTTTAATTTTATTAAAGTAGTTGATAGAATATGTGCAAGTGTTTCATGCACGTTACTGAAACTCGCAAAATAGCCTGCAGAATGGGCCTTATTTTTTCACGTTTTACAGGAAAGCAAAGGCAAGCGCGAAGCGAGCGAGGAGCGCGAGACACACGCAACGGGGGAAGACACGTGTCTCGCGCTCCTCGCCCGCTTTGCTCTTCGTTCGCCCGAAAAACGCAAAAAATTAAGTAAGAAGAAGAATGCCTGTTTTGCAGGCGAATCGCAAAAAGAAATTCCCAACAAGTAAAGTAGTCTTAACCAATCACAAAAAATTAGTTCCAGCAAAACACACAAAATCGCCAACACAAAATCTAACTTCCGCAAAAATTAGTACCCCAACCTGTATGCTTAAAATGTAATAAGCCTTTTTAATAAAGCAGGACTCTTGAGAATAAATGACAAACTGATCTCATAATCTGTTAATCCTCTGTCAAATCAGCTTTGCAACAGAGATGTTTATCTTTGAGCCTGTTTACTTAATGGAATCATCGCGTGCTTTAATCACCAATTTGCTCAAAATACACAATGACTGCGTTGCTAACGAACTATTCCAAGACCTCTTACTCAATTGAATTGCTGACCTGCGCTGGCAATTAATGGCTACAAGCTCGTTAAATGCGCGCAAATTGAGGCCTGACCGCAAAGAGCTCCGCGGAAGAAATGACTTCATATTTAGTGTAAACCGTGGCCCAGTGACACCTCAAAAACGCGATAAATCACACTTTGAAGATCATCGACAAAGGGCGTTTGTTGAAAGTATGCAGAATTCATTTCGCACTATTTCATTTCGCTCAGAACCAACCGTTGGAGAAGAGAATCTCACACGTCGAAGCACTTCACGAAAGGCAGGGGAAATGATCTCCCAAACTCAAGCACCTGGTAAAACGAACCTTACCTTGATGAACAAAAAATCTCAAGAGCTGGTGCAGAATTTTGTACCTGAATGTTACGAGCATATATTAAATTTTCATCATTACCGAAGCGACATAGCAAGGCTGAATTCTGGTTTCAAAGTTCTGTACCTCTCTGGTAACAAAGATGAAGCAGAAAAAGACACTAATCTAAGGAGAGTTTATGGACAAAAGTCAAAGACTCCGAAAGGTAAAGCTTCCAGCATAAATAGGCATTATCTAAAGCTTTCAGGGAGAAAGTTCACTTCAACGAGGAAGGCAAACACTGTTGCCACGAAGGAGGTTACATCATCGCAAAACATCAAAGAGAAAGGAAGTCACGACTCCAACAAAAATAACAAAATAAACTCAAAGGAAAAATTAACTTCATTCAGGGCGAGGGTACACAGACAAAATTTCATGACGACCGACGCGAATTTGAATACGAAACAACGACAACATTGTAAAGACGATCAGAAACAACCTAACATTCAGTGTGAAAATGAACTGCCTTGTTTTGAACACGGAAATGCGCCTGTCGAAGAACAAGTGGAAAATCAGCCCAGTTTACACAGCATTGCAAGTGATATTCCTCCAAACCCACCCATGACCACTCCAGAAGATCTATCCAGAAGATCTTCGATCCGAACGCTGGTTTTTGAAGGTGAAGATGTTTCGGATGGGAAAAAAACCACTATGCCGGCGACACAAACTACATCCCACCGAAAAGCTGCGAATCAAAGACAGCACTATCTAGCACCATTCCACTCTCGCTTTCCGCATCTTAAAGCAAGTTCAGCTTCCACTTCTTCAAGTCAAATGCGACAAAAGAGGTTTGAAGATTTCTCAGCGGTTCCTTCTTGGCAACAATACCGTATACTGTGTGATGCGTTCAGACCTTCGACTGAAATGAATTTTTACCAGAAATTTAAGAGACCCAAGTTTGCTACAGCTACGGAGCTGGAATATTACATCGACATTGTCTCTGAGAACACAAACGATTCTTCGTTGCATATGTTGTAAGGTTATATAACTGTATAGTTTGAGGCCAGTGTTTGGCGGTGTTTTTTAAGTTCAAGTTGAATAAATTGTTATTGTCGTTGTGGTGGTCTGCGATCGCTAAAAGCTGAGATGGTCTGAACATATCCGACCTTGGGGATCGGAGTGCTTCCTACAAGGGCCTATACCCCTGAAAGAGGTACCTCTTTCAGGCTTCAGGCATATGAAATGGTGGGGCAATCTGTCATTTTTCGACATTTTGGTCTGTCAAAAATCCCAAAAGGACTAACATATTCAATTATGGTCAGGATTATCAGATTATGGTTGTGAAAAATCTTTTCAGTTATTCATATTTTAACAGACCGTCAGTGCATTTACAGCAGTTAAAAGCGATGCAAAGTTTTGAACTACCATATGTATGTGAAAGTGGTACCATTTGTTCATAGAGGGTATACTAGAGGAGAAAAAAAATGGGAGAAAGCCGACCTTAACCAGCATGTGAAACACGTAAACCTGACTCTCGCGTTGTAGGTAGCTAAGCGTCAACTTTTTAGTAAGCAATATTGCCAACGCAATGTAACGAACTTTGTAACATCGCGCGCGATTCAAATTCCACGGCGATTTCACATTATGTAACACTGAAGATGACGGATGTACCGTCGAAACATCAAGGACATGTCTGGTAAATTAAAGAAGGTTGTTATGTTTATGCGGCTATAATAGAGCAGGAAATGGACCTGATCCTTATAAACGTTTGTTGAGTACCCCCTGGGCATCCGAGGCATACTTTTATAGTTTTTTTGTATAGTTTTTCGATCGTCGCCGAAGACCGAAGTAGACCATTACAGATAAACGAAAAACAGGTTTAGTACTTAGCTTTTCCTTAAACAAAAGGAAAAGCAGCTTGTAATTCGAAAACACGAAAAACCACGTTTTTGACATGAACAGTTAAAATTTAAATTCAAGATCAAATTAGTACTGAGATTGGCTGGCCTAGCTTGTGTGCCAGGCGCAGGTTATTTTGTTTGGTTAGTTTTTATAGAGCGCGCGAGGGTAACACGCATGCACACGCGCGAACGACCTTGAAACTTCTCCACGGCCCTACAAAGACCGACGCCTTCTTGCCAACAACACAGGACTGACATTTCTTAATCTTTTAAGTCCCAATAGTGACCAAGATCAATATTCTCCTTACAATATTGGTACATAATTAAGACAAAAGGTTATGAGAGTTGATCAAATGATCACCTATAGGAAAATGCTCTGACCTTTTACCAAATTCTCACATTTATTCCTTCAAGGGAATGCTGTTATAAAAATCAATACGGAGAATACTAGAGAGCTTTAGATTTTGAGGATGAAAACGAGTACGAGTACGAGATTTAACTTAAAGTTTTTGTGCGTGTTCTAAAGAAAAGACACCCCGGAAAGCTTCATTTTACTTCATTCAACTAAAAAGTTAGAACGGTTGTTTATACTGAAGGAGGATAAGCCCTTTCCCGATAGCAAAATAATAAAACTTCTTACATTTGATAACTTATTCCCGCGATTGAGACATTCTCACTAAAGCTCATGACGACGGCTATCACGTTTTCCCCGCCAAAATGACGCTGGTTCACGCGCGACCAATACTCAGTATTGAGAAAATCTCGTACACGTAATCGTCCTCGCTGGGGCTTAAAGCAGATCTTCTAACTGACGCTTAACCTTCATTTTTCATCTAACAAGCTGGGAATTACTGATCAATTGAACAACATTTTGCTCATAATCACCCTTTTTATTAACTGCTACACTCCTTTATCCATGACAACAGATTTCTACTTTTAAGACTACTTGTTATGCAAGTTTGTCAGGTTTTTCTCGTTAATTCCGGTTCCTTTGGCAAAGTTGATTACTTCCTGTCTTTCTCGTCCCCAAGCACCTTTGCGCACTTTCCAAACTTCACGAAACATCCCAGTTTCTCCTCGCAGCTGTCGCTTCCCTCCAGGCAGCACGGAATGATTGGTAGACATTTTTTCTTGAGTAAATTAAAAAAGAAACCCCAAAACACAGTTAATATGAAAAACTCCCTTCAAAACCATTCATTGTTTTACGAAATCTATAAATTTCCCGTTTTTAGCCTGGAACCACTATTTCGTAATTTCATCACAGCAATAACCGTTCTTATTCTTGTTGTTGTTGTTGATCCCCTAACGTTATACAGTTACGCTCAGTGTGACCTGCCTGAAAACTGAGGTAGCTGAAGGTAGGGTGGAGTAACGTCTTATGTAAAGAATCGCCCTGGCTTTCGGACAGGAACCCCAGAGCTATTTTCAAGTTTATATTTAACACACTCACTGCCTTCAAGATAACGTGCCCAAAAGTGATCTATATCTGATTATTTTGTATCCCAAAGGTAGTTTATCAGTAGCGTAGTTTGTGTTAAAGTTTCAAGACCAATCTAGGGTACGAAGTTTGACCCTGTAAATGGAGAAATGAGTAAAGCTTTACTGCTCGGTTAACTGTAACTCCAACTTTTCTTTCAAAAAATTTCCCGTCGCGTTAACGCGAGCCAAAAAAAAAACCTTTGGAGAGAAATTTGAAACAGACTGGTAATTACTACAAGTGTACCCCAAGGACTTATAAACCCAGACTTCCAGATGTCAAGTCTAAACCACGAACCCGAGGGATATACTCATATGAATTTGTGGGTACGGCTGTGCCGCGGGGACCCTAGACCTCTTAGCTTGTACTGATTCTTCATATTATTGATACGACACCCTATTCCAGACGAAAACTCTCTTATTCCTATATTTCATCCATGAAAAAAGTGGCAAGAAAACCTCGCCATGCCCTTCACAGAAACAGTAGCCCAACTTAAGGTGCCTCATCCTCCCGGAAGCTTCGGGCCTCAGGGACCAGAGATGCTGCTATTTTTCAATTCAGTTTCAGTAGATGTTAAGTGAAATAGTTGATATATGAGCGGAACTTACCACAGGTTCAGGCAGATGCTTTATTCGAAGGCCGGCCACATACAGACAACAAGCTGTAGATTTTATGCACTTTAAATGTCCACAAGCATCCTCATCAGCTGCGATGTGGCATTTGATGGCTTCACCGACACAGTGTTTCTATTTAAAAAAAATATTCAAATAACGCAGTATTAAAAGTCCAGTCTGGTTAAGGTCTTTTTTCTTTTTACAAAGGAAAAGCAACAACCAAGATCTTAGTAAACGGAATAACCCTCCATCTGAACACATCAAAATTTTTGCAAAGAAAAACGTAAGAAAATAAGGGCGAGATGTCGAAAATCGATAAACCTTACCGAGCTCTACTGCGTGAGCAGGTCCTGATTGGTCTTAACCTTGGCTTACTATTCTTAAGTGGCACTCATGCAGCCTTCTATGTGTCTATGAAAGAAATCCTTGACTTCAATCAAAGAAGCGAAAATTTCTGTTGACCGAAACGTTTGAGACTTGCATTGGGACCTTTGAAGGCTTTGATTATTGAGGTGCAGCGCAACTTTTAACTAAAATACTTACCAATAGTCCCTTCGAGACACCTGGGGGCAAACTTGGGCTGGGCTTAGGGAAGTCTGCATCAAGCTTGAGCATGCCTCGAACCTTCCTCGCCAGGTGCTGATCCTTCAGCTCCAAGTAGTGAAGTACGGCTTGTGGATGGTACTCCATCTCAACTTTGGCAGAAACAGCCACTGCGACGAGACACAGCAAAGCTACCTTGGCGATCATCTTGTCGTTGATTCTTCTCTGTGTTATGGAAGACACTGATGCCCAAAGACGATTCTGTTTCTGATTATATAGACCCTCAAACTATTTGATATCGTATCACGCATGCTTAGTTAAACTTTAAGTTGTACAAAGGCACTCTAGGTTTGTTTGAGCAGCTTTGAAATCAGTTTAAACTCATTTCCCACATCTTTGCCTGTTTACAAAAACATGATTACTTAAGACAAAAACTGCTTTTGTTAGTAAAATCACGCTTTGTTATCCTAATATGTTTATCAAACACCCAGAGAGAGAAAGTCTCAGTTTAATAGCCTTTTAACAAAGATTGTTGTGATTTCCATACCTCTGCGAAAGAATACCTCTCCCTCTTTGAGACTAACTCGTTCAATTTTTGTGAGGAGGTTTTTCTCTTTAGTCTGATACGAAACGTTTTCTTGATAAAGTAGAAAAATGCAAGCTGAGGCCTTTCTTGAAAACCGGATGAACGGACCATTTTGCAATGCATTGATCTCCACACATCTTTAAAAAAAAATCTAAGAGTTTTACTATTGTCTTGAAGCTGATGATATGTTAGAGAAAAAGGAAATGCTGGTGACTGTGTCAGCGCTTTAAGATCTTTTGCTGGAGTGCACTTAGCAATATTTTCTTTAATTGACTGTAAATAACTTAACTTTTTCTGATAAGTTTTGACTAAAACGTAAGCCCTTCTCACAAGGCAATAAAGAAGGTCCGCACAAGCTCGAGTTCTATCCTGTAGAGATGTGCATCTTTTACTCAAGAAACTTTTCAGTACATGTCCACACAATTTCAAGCCCCAGCTATGAGTACAACAGGGTAAATAAATCCTCCCACGGGTTTTTCAACTTTTGATATGACCAGCAGTCAGCGAAAGTCCTTCAACACGGCTGGGAAGAAAGTCTTTGCAGGAATCAGTAAAGATGCCAAGTTTGGGAGTGATCTGTTGAAAACTAACGTAGATATAGCTTCGCGAAGTTTGTAGAGCTTTGTATGGTGGGAGACAAGTAACTAAGGCCCTCTTTTCAGCAGTGGTGATGAATATTTGAAGTGTTCTCTTTATCAAAAGTATAAAAAACCGTTGAAGGGACAGGGAAACTTTGCTTTATTGTATGAATGGATGCACTACTGAACGTATTAACATTAGAAAAAGAGTCTAGATAATATAACATACCGGTTTTCGGGCGGATTGTTAATAGCGATCTCAGTTTAGATTTTAAAGGGGCAATGTGACTAGATTTGGATGACAAAACCATTACAACAAAATTTTCTGTTTCGTTGAGAACTTCTTCATTATCAAACGAATTGAAAAATTATTAACAGTTATATCTTTTACCACTTACGAACAAACTAAAGACACAAGACAAAGCAACGATTTAAAAGACAGGCTATATTTGTTGTTTCAAGCTTTGCAATCAGTGTGCCTCGGGCAAAATGCTGAAATTAATACTTTGTGTTTAGTTTTAGGTCTTTTAACATTAATTCCACAGAAAACTGGTCCCTGTGTGTAAATTAAGACAAATAGTTAGAGAAAGACTTAACAATTATCAGCAAGTTATAGTACTGACCCATAAAACTCTCCTGGTAATTGTGAGTCAACAGCGAGTCTAGCAATTTTTAATTATATGATTTTTTTGGAGACAAACATAAGGCTAGACCGTTACCTCGTTTCAGTACTCGCATTATAGTTCAAATAGTTCGGTGATTTGTTTGTCGGATTCAATTTCTTGCTTTTTATTCCGATTAAGACGGCTTATGTCAGGGGCACCCAACGAGAATATAGTTCAAAACCACTTAAACATAGCGTTGTTAAATGTATTTTAGTATTTAAACGGTAGATATAAGCATATTTTATCCCGTAAAAATTTTTCATCTGTTCGGATTTCCTAGCTGAAAGTCTAGTGATCCGAAAATTATAGATATCAAAACTTAACTTTTCGAAAATTTCAGCCAGAAAAAAGGCTCCCGAACATTCTAGGTGACCTTTATATGGTAAAAATCCGTTAAATATGGGCAATTTTACCATTTTTTAGATGTTCGAGAATCCTAGGAGAGGCAGGCAAGCAAGAAGTTTTACAACAAATGTTCCGAAAATTCTAGATCTCAAATCGTCTTCCGCACAGATATTTTCAGAAAATTGACGTTGGGTGCCCCCGTTATGTTAGTACTATGATACTGCATGCGCTAAGGTTAAATTAGAACCTGGTTTAGAATCTGTGAAATACACGAAATCAATGACAACACACAACAAATTGGAAAGTACAGCTGCCCGGCTTTCCTGCTGAGGTTTCATCACGTGTTCGAGAAGCTTTTCAAATGAGTTAAAACAGTCATTAAAATGGTATATTTCCGAAGTTGTAAAATCATATTATATCAGCTCCCTGGTGGTAAACAATAACAATGACATGTTTAATATTTAGTACTCTAGTTTTATTTCAGAATTACTCAAATATTTATAACTTGTGGCTTCGCCTAGAGTCACAGCCAATTTTTTAAACTCAATTTTGCCTTGGGGGATTTCTGTGAAAAAGCAAACAAACAAAAAGAATTAAAAGGAAATAAAGAAAATAAATGACGACTGAGCTCGCTGAAATCAAACGGGCGCACGTTAACTTTCTAGGAAATAAATTGTAAAGGGTGTAATGATTAGCTGTAAGCAGGTTGTAAATAAGTTCCAAGGTGAGCACAAAAGTTGGATCCCTCGTGAAAAGAATTCCTACACCCGCCCAGTAAAGATCAGTGTGATAGTCTTGCTAGTTATACCGGTTTTAGTTATTCTGGTGTGGCATGCACAATGTCTTTCTTTTTCATTCTTAGACAAACCTCGAAGAAATTCTTTGCAAAAGAAAGTCAGGTCATGGTAAAGAACTCTAAATGCCTTTTCTTTTTCTGAGAGGCAGGCGAGTGAGTTTCGTTTATGGCTCTAGCTTTCGATTTTCTGTGAAAAAGTGCTCAAAAAGTAAAGGAAATAAAACAAAACAAATTATATTAAATTCTTACAGCTAACGCTGACACAAATGAAATGCTAACGAATTTGCTCAGCTTACCTTTGACGAGATTTAGTCGCCCGCTAAGCTTTTCAAACTTGAATTTTTTAAAATCCAAGCTAATCTTAGATATCTGACATTGCATGTTTTTATCATCGTTTTCACACTAGAGAAAATACATCTGTTCAAATATTTTTCGTCTGCTAAAACTAAGGAAAAAGTTAACCATTGTCGATACGGCCTTTTCAGCTTGTACACATTTTTACCATACTACGCGATCTTGTTTGAATAGCTGCCTCAAAAAAACTTTTACAACTAAATTAACATCCAGAACAAAAGCAAATGCTTATAACTAAGTTTACATGGCTCTTCACTTGGATACGTTTTGTCACCCGCTAAGCTTTTCAAAGTGACTTCGTCAATGTAACAACAACTACATCTTTTCAAATTTTTCAGGGCCACTTCCTCAGGGCTAGCCTGAGTATCAGAAACGCCTGGTACTCAGGCTACCTCAGGGCAAGAAAGAACGTTAAAAAAATATATACTAGAGTACAATTGTTTAAATGTCTTTTGTCCCCTCTTTTTTGTCCACCACTGCTTTTCATCAGCTTAGGAAGCCCTGGGGCTTGAAAATTAAACAATACAAATAAGAAAAACTCGAAAAATTGAGGCTCCTGAGATTCAATTTGGTTTTAATTTCGCGTAAAACTGCTAAACTGGGCTATATTTGTGGACAAATTAATATCAAATAATAATAAATGCGTCTGGAGGGGATTACTCCAGATACTCTTTGTTATCCGGCTTTTTTCCAGTTTTTTTTAACTTCCTATCAAAGTTCGGCGAGCATGTAGTAGGGGGGAACATACGATTGCATACAGTAAATCTAAAACTTATGTCTGATTCCTCAAGTTAACATTAAAACGGATAAAAATACGTATTTATCATGTGTAGCCAGGGTGATCGCTAAGGCAAATTATGAGACAAGCTCTAGCATTCTCATTCCTAGATATGCTGGAATGGGATACACTCTCAGCAGGAGGGCAAAATCAAAAGGCAGTTGAAGTACGTCTCTCCATAAAAAGGCCCCACTGTACTTGCAGGACTTTTTCACTGAACGAAGTTCATATTACGATCTACAAAACTCGCGAGCAGTAAGCTAACTCTGGGAAAGCCACGCACCAATCATTTAAAGCGTAGGTTTAGCTATAGTGGGGCTCACTTATGGGATTCTTTACCAGAATATGTTAGAAACATCAAGTCAACATGAATAGGGCAATTTAAAATTAATGAAACGTTGACCTGCATTTTCGAGTATTTAGATAGGATCTTGGGGCAAAAAGTCATTGATAACCTCGCCGATAGTTTAGACATTTGCCATTCAAAGTGGCCTAAAAACGGTCAAACATATCATGGGATGATATATAAGCCTTGCACTCACGCCAAAACCAAAAGAGCTCGGTCAAAACCAGACGTCTTCAAGAGCTCTGTTGTTTAGCAATCGTGAATTCACTTAAGTACCCACTCAAAAACTAGCAGAAATAAACAATTTTAAAGATTTACTATAAACTTATCAGTCTGCTTGCATGCTTGTAAAAACTATGGGACAGAAGAAAGCTACCTTAATTTTCCCAACTAAGGTTAAATAATATATAAAGAAACAAGGAAGACATTTCGTGACTTTCAGTGGTCCTTCAGGACTTTTATTTCATTTATTCACTCACTTTTGGGTTTGGAAGCATAGTGAGGTGACGGGATACTGTAAGTTTAAAATCACTGTTTCTAAATGTATCTTGCTTTATAAGATGTTCGCAACATCTTAAATTTTTGATTTTAGGAGGATTATATTTTGCAACATTTATTTTTCCATGACATGCAAACTACAAATTGGGCAATGGCCTCTAACATAGTGCCTGTGAAACCAAAAGAAAGGGACAGAACCAAAAGGTGTCCATTCTCTTTCTTGTACCAGGAAAAATATCTGAAATAGTGCCTGTACTGTGTGCACTGTGCTGCTCCAATTATGTTAGACTCTGAAAAAGTCTTGTATTGGACATAAAAAAGAGATTCGTATTTGGCAATTGTTTGGCCAGGAAAACTGAAGCTTCAAAAGGTCTGTTATACTATATCCTCAGTTACTGGCTGCCTAGACTTTGTGTCCTTCCTTAACATCTGCACAACGCGGTCAAATATCAATACAGCGATCAGGATACCCAACAACAGACCAGCCAGTACATCACTCCAGTGATGTTTGTAATCACTTACTCGAGACAGTGAGCACAGGATGCCCAACTGAGCTACCACAAGCTGCAGGAAAAACTTGAGAAACTTGCTGTGAGGAAAATGAATCCTTGCCTCCATGTAGAGAACAGTAAAGGTCATGGCATATGCTAGATAATTAAAAAGAAATGGATTAAGAGAGGGTTTACTAGAAAAACTCTACTGATAAACAAGTGCAGGTCCACACTGATTTCCACTGTTTTACAGAAATCAGTCAGATTTTTCATAAAAAATACATTTTTAATTTAAAAAAATTTCCAATTTGAAATTGAGAGATGAAATAATATGTCAATTTGCAAGGCTTCAACCAAGGAGAATGAAACTGACCTATATCCTGGCTGAATGACTTAGAAACCCAGGAAAGGGGACTTTAGGGAGTTAAAATCCAAAACATTTCCCTGGGGAACATGCTCCCGGACCTCAACCCCCCCCCTCCCACTATAAGCTTGCATCTCATTTAAGAAATCAGACAGTATATTTCCTAGATCCTTGCCTGATACAGTCAACCCTTTGCTAGACAGAAAGAGTTGGAATCAGGGGTTAATTTAATAAAACTTTTATAAGTGTAATTTACAAGTGTAGCCTTGTTTTAGACAAAACAATAGCTACACCTGTAAACTACACTTGTAAAAGTTTTATAAACTGACCCTGGCATTAACCTTTTAAGTCCCAGGGGTGACCAACTTCCATTTTCTTCTATTGCAATACATCTTATCCATCTACAACATTCACAATTAGAGATTTATATCACCCCCTCCCCGCCCCCAATGTAAGGGAATCCATAAGAGACTTGGATTTTGGATTCCACCCCATGAGTTCTGGACTCCCAGTACTAGCCTGCATAACAGGCGCTTTATCAGCCAAGGGAGGTGAACACCGCATTTTGCACAAAACGAGTGCAAAGCGTGATATCAGGGGAGGGGAATCGCACTTTGCACTCGTTTCATGCTTCACGCTTCACGCAAAATACCGCGTTTGCCTTGCTTGGCTCATAAAGTGCCTGTTATGCTAGTCTCCTTTGCCTTTGCCAAATAACAGCTGCGAAGGAGACTACTGTTATGCAGCCTACCGGGTACTGGATTCTGGATACCTGGTGAGTTGAACTTGGATTCTGGATTTCAATCATTAGTGAGATTCCAGATTCCCTGAGCCTTAAACAGGATTCCAAACCCTGGATTTCTGATTCCACAAGTTAAAATCTCATTCCCGATTCCGGAATTTGGATGCCCTTACAATGGGCGATTCATAAATTTTTCAACATTAAAATACCTGAAAAAGAAGCATGCCCTGAGGGAAAAGACAATCTTCCCTCTCTCAACAGACCAGGATCGCCAGTACAAACGTCATCTAAGATGTAATTATGACTGCAGTTGATAAACACGGAGGAAGGCGGCTTGCAGATGGACAGAAAATGGGGTCGTAATCTTCCAGCCGTGTATTTACCAACATCTGTAGCAAAAATTGTGATCAAGCCACCAAAAGCAAAAGAAATAAATAATCTGAGCAGTTCAACATGTAGAGAGTTCAACAACAGCGAACAGAATTTGTAATGCTCTTTCTCGCGTCTAGTCCTTTTAGAAGATTTCTCTTGTCTCTGGTGGAAGCATTCAGTTACCAGAATCACAAGATACGCCACAGCGAAGCCTACGGAATACAATACTGAAGAGGGAACTGTGCTTTCTTTGTAAGGCTTATTTATGCTATCATCGTCGCAGTAAAATCCACGCTTGTATGGCGTTGCTGCGAGCTTGAACCCAAGACACGTAAATCCAACTGCAGCCAAACACAAAAAGTCAACGACGAGCCAAACCAAACTTGGTTGTCGATGTGTGTATGGGTGGATTTCAGGCAAGGAGCAGTTATTTACCTCTGGCAATTCCAAATCCTGCGAGCTAGAGGACTTTTTTTCCTCGTTATTCGACATAGTAGCACAATATAATAACAGCACAATATTCTCGTCAATATATATTTACGTTTTGACAATTTTTTGTTAATAGTTTTGAATTGTTTTGATATTGTACCAAGTTGTGTCTGCTTAGTAACCAGGCTACCAAGCTTGGTGGCCAAGCTTTTGCCTGGCTACCAAGTCCAAGTTATAAGCAAGTCGAGTTTTACAGAATTTCGAGGAGTGCTTTGGAGGGCAAAAAGTCATTTTGTTGCAAAAATGGCAGGGCATGGATCCCCAAAATTTAACGAACCATGGATGGATGAACTCGATGGAGAAAACTGTATACAGAGAACTGTAAGTTTTGCCGTACAAGGGGCGCTAGTAGGTAGGTAACTTTAATTTATGAAAGATGCAATTGGTACTGCAAAGGTCAATATAATCGATATAATTAAACTTACTATATATTCATAACGCTTATTACAGCTCCAAAATAATAATTAAAACTCAAGCTTATATATGTACAGCTTGTTTAGCGTAACATGTGGTAATTTAAAGGATTTGAATTATTTGATGTTTTTGTTTATATCACAAAAGTAACTTGTTAAACATGTGCATGCATTTATGCATGTAATGAAAACCCTAGAATGCAGAGGTCCACTCCACGCTTAACTATAACTGACTGGCTTTTTCTTGCCGAGTCTCCAATGTAGAGGTGTTAGGTCACGGAGCCAGGCATCATTTGAAGTGGGAATTAAAACAAAACTGAATGTAAGGCTGGCATTATGGCAAAAGGCTGATTTATTTTAGGCCAATATTTCAGGTAACAAAATTAGCCTTCCTCAGGACCAGAGCTACATGTATGCAGTCATTCACTTTATGGGACGTTCTTTGCTTATGCACCCAAATGGGCCGAAAATTGGAAAACAAAAATTTGCCAGAAAGGCAAGATGTTGGTTCAGCTTGCTAGACTAAAACTCTGAGAAGCTCTTCTAGTCCAAAATCTACTTGTTTTACTTGTACTTTATTTCTTGTCAACATTGTTCATGAACATTACTTGCTTCTTGAGCAGCTGGGATAAATATACATGTATCAGCCAATAGGTTGTTTTACTAGCCCTCAGCTATTTAACAGGACTATGGCCATGCCTTGACTCTTGCTTGAACTAAAATCCTCTACAATCTGTGTTTTTTTGGTGTGTAAGTGACTAGTAATCAGATCTTCATTGACAAAACCTTCACAAGGCATGGGGTAATATTTTCGACCGGCTGAAATATTTTCAATATCTGTGCTCTGTTTACACGGAAAATTTTGAACCACCAGGCGTCTAAATCTTCCATCTGAACAGAATACCTAGTAAACACTTGAATTTTCAACCAGTTGAAAATTTGTCCTGTTTCGTGTTAACATAGCCTAAGAGTGTTTCATGATTTTTATGTGATGTGATGTGTCTTCTCAAGGGCCTTACATTTTCCCTTGATCTTGAATGACAGGTGGTTTTTCTGGTGCGGCAGTATCAGCTTTGAAGATTCCAGATCCTAAACCAACACCTCTTATTCTTCAGTCGCTTATTATGATGAAGAACCATTCACTTCTTCTAGGTTTGTAGAAACAGTATTATTATTATTAACAGTTAATTGGTATTGCAGACAGGGTTTTTACCAAATGACTTAATACAAATGACTGAAAAGACACTGCACAACTTGTCACTGCCTGTGAAAATGTTCAAAATGTTCAAAACTTTGCAGTGAAACCACTCACCCACGGCTCGTGGTTCCACTTTAGTTTTGAACATTTTGACATCATTTTTATGGTTGATAAGAGTTCAGACCATGGAAAATTGTTGTCGATCTGTTAAAAGAACAATCTTAGCCCCAAAACAAAAACGTGTTTTGTAAGGGTCCAATTCTAACGAGATGTAAAGCTACTTGAACTTTTCTTTCTTTTTCAAGGTGGAGCTGCTGGCCTGTTTGCACTTACAACTTGCACTTCTGCTGCTTTGAGAGAGAAAGATGACCCCGGTAACTGGGCCTTGGGTGGCTTAGCAAGTGGAGCCCTGTTTGGCTTGAGAAGTGAGTACATGCAACGTGTGAATAATCTCTTACAGCTATGATTACCTTTAGAAATACCAAATCCTTAATTCCTTATTCACAATCTGGTTCTTTGTTGTTATGGAAAATATTTGTAACTTTCGTGCAGGATTTGTTTGTTTAAACTCCTCCTAATTTGTGTGTAGTGCCTCTGTTGTTATGAACAAAATTGTTTAGCCTTAGCTGATAACACTTTCTAACACCTTAATTATTCTGGATATAATAAAAACTAAATCTATTATACTGTCTTATTATGCATCGCTGTGAAGAAAACAATGACAAACAGACCGTCAGACGATACTAAGTTTCTGTTTCTAAGGTTCTATTGGAATCGCAACACCTCAGGATTTCCTCCACAGATTTGAATTTTATGGTGACAAATTTTTTTTGACACAACATGGTCCAGGGATCTAAGGTTTAAAGACTTTTTTCATAAAGTTTTGATTTTTGATCACCTGTACCTGCGTTGGTAGAGTGTTTAGTTCAAACCTCAGTCGTCACTGACTTCAAAAGTGTTTATTGTTTCCTTTTACTTTTAGGGAGCAGTTGGCAGGTTGGATGTGCGATGGCGAGTGCACTCGCTGTGGGTGGAGCAATAGCTAAATACACTGGTGCTTATAAACATCCATTCCGCACTGACAGAGTCTTTCTTTGATGAAATGTGGCGCCCCTTAAAATAGATGATTCTAAGTGTTTTTAATTCAAGTTATGAATGTTCATGTAAATATATTTTCGTAGAACTTATTCTATGATATTTTTTTGTTTCAAAAAAGTGTGACAAACAAAGTAAACTTAACTAATGAACTTAAACATCTTCAAGTTGGTGATTTCAGGAAATGTTTTTCAGCTCTTTCTATACAGTATTGACTGGTAAGCGCTTTACATATGCACCTACATCTTTAATTTTAAAAAATACAGTTGCGTTGAACAGAGAAAAAAGTTCATTAGCGTTTTACAAAGCTGTTATTATAAGGAGTTACGGTGAGAGGTACCTCCCAGATAAGCGAAACAAATATGATGATATTATTGTTAATTCTCCAAATATTGTTTTGAAATGTAGTTCATGTGAATGGATTTGAAATTGGCTGTTTGGATGAACTGAATTTTGCAATGAAAACTTTAACTTAACTTTATTACATATCACACACTCGGAAAAATACATGAGAACAACCAAAGCCACGGGCTTGAATGGCCTAAGGTCAGCAAAAAAACGTGAATAATTTACATTTTGTTTTGGAACTCTTAGTATTTTGTCATTTTAAAAAGGAGTCGGACTTACGGTATTTTGTCATCTTTGAAATATACTTTGATGTAAAGAAATAGCTGTTTTGGCAATTCTTCAAGGTCAATGAGAACCATGGGGGTGAGCAAATGATCGAAGAAAAAAGTTAGGGCGTTGCTACATGTAACTTGTTCTCACAATATAAACCTTGAAACTCGAGTTTTGGAAAAAAGAGGACATGATAAAAGGGAACGGTGGTTTCGAACTCATTCTTGGTTCCTTGTCGTGACATTTTTTAGCTGAATCATTGAGCAATTAAGCTAGTGCGAGCAACAGATGAATAATTAAACACGGGGCCGGCCAAAATCGATGATCCGAAACCTCACAACCTGTGCTAATGGGTCATAATTACCAGCTAATTATGTTAACAATTTGGTAACTTTGTTCAATTAAAGTATCAGATACAAAAAGTTTCTAAACTAATACAATGATTTAGCATCTTAGAGAACCATAGCCAAACTACATAGGAAAGGTTACTCATAAAGATGGACACTTTAGAAGATCGTTTTAAGATTCGATTAAGGGATGTTTTAACCCAGGAATCGGGGAGAGGGGTATGCTCACAGATATGTGTGGATATGGGCAAGTGAAGAGTGGAGCGTCATTCGCAGGAATGGGGGACGAGGGGGGGGATGAAGAATTTTAAAAGTAGTAATTAGAAATAAACCCTGGAATACCTGGGTTACTAGTCCAGGGCGTTGCTTTCGCGCATAGGAAAACAGGGCTACCAATTTACAGCTGAATAGGGTCTGGTGTCGAGGAGAGCACCCCCGGCCCGTCTTGTCCCGTCGTAATTAGAAAAATGTCAAATAATATTCCAACTTTGCTGAAAGAACAGTGTGTTCTAACTAATTTTAACTTTCATCATACGTAACATTTCTCTGTCATCGATGTTCCGTGCAATTTAAGTTTGGTTGGAACTGTCTGGTGACTATTTGCCACCAGTGCGCGCATGAAAACCACGAGGGGCCAGGCTCTTGATTTCAGTTATTTTTGCCAAGAATTTTCTTTTTCGAAAATATTGTTAAGGAGTGTAAACCTTGTAATACCCAACAGCTTCAGTCCCCCGCACGCTACATTATATTCTTGTTTCCAACACTTGCTCTTTCCGAAGAAATTTTGGCCCGAAGCTTTAAAGCGAATCTTCAAATCGTTTTTTGATGTGACTAAATGTAAAGCTGCACGTGTTAAAAGCGACTGCTGTGAGACCAACTGTTTACAGTTTCTCTTAGTGAAATCTTGAAAAAGGAAAAAAAAAATACCTCAACAGTCGAAGGGGGCGGGTACCCGCTGACTATAGTGGGTTGCAGGTGTTGACCCTAATTGATCGCAAACTAACATAATTTATCTATGAGCTCACGCTTCAGGTGAATCCTAAAAATTAGCTCGTAACTCCGTTGATCTGGCACTTCACCACAATTTGAAAGACAACTGACACATCGCAACCTTTCCCGCGTTAATATCGTCCTGTTTCTGCCAGCTGTTAATTTAAAATATCACTATGGCATCCTTTGTATCCGTGATCGTAGGACTCATTGTCATGGCTTGTGCTTTTGCTGGGCTCATTGTGGCTGCTGATGAGTGTACAAGACACCCCCGAGGTCTATAAGAGATTTATTTACCCCTGCACCGTGCGATAACTATGATATTTGGACCTGGCATCTTAACTCTTGACGATGACGGACCTGACTCTCCATCCACCTGCTCATAGTTGCTCATCTCAAAGCCTTGCTTGATATGAACTGTTGACAAAATTGCGTGCTGGACTGTAGAACGTCGTATTTACTGCTGCGCGGTGCAGCATATGATAGACTTTGACCTTAACGATAAATGACAAAGTCGGCTTGACGATAGGCTTTAAGGACCCGGACGAAATGCTATTTAAAAGACGATGCATGCACTACACAATAATTGTAATATTTTGCGGACCTGTTTTTGTGACAATACCGTCTGGTGTCAGTATCCAAACAGACTGTCATAACACAGTTTATAAATCGCCTAATTTATAACTATTTTGGAGAATTTTGCTATCGAGACAGGCTATTTTCTACTAAGTTCTTCAGTATTTCAGCAACCCATTTGTACATAAGCTGAGGCTTCAAATGTTGGAGCTTACTTGCTTTAACTACGGCCTCAAAAAGCATAAGTGTTTGTGTAACGGTCGAGCGAAGAAAATGTTAGCTGATTTCTTCTTGTAAGTTCTGTTCATAAAGTAACTCCAGTTTAGATTAATTTGTAATAAATGTCCCGTGTGGTTTGAATCTGCAGCGCTGTAAAATTTACTCTTTTCTATGCGGCCACCTTCTCAGCCTCTCAGCCTCGAGGGTCACGTGTTGCCACCCCGCGCGCCACTGTGAGAGGCGCGTGGCCTGGAAACGAGCACAGGACGAGGATGGATCGACAAGCCCAAGTATTTTAAAAACAGTTCTTAAATATTTCCATATCATGTGACGATACGCAAGGGCATATTTTCCTTCTAGGAAATTAACGCACCACAGACGAATCCGAAACACGATGAACAGAAGTCAGAACCGGACTAAAATATTTAATATCTCTCCAAAAGTAGTTGAGAGCCTTTCAATATCTCTCTAATACAGTATTTTCCGCGGCGTAGTCAATTAATTCTTTTTAGGGTAACCACCATAAGCCTGGCAGGCGTTTAAAGGGAAAGCTGGAATTAAGATAGGCGCGCGTGGAAGGAGGGTAGGTCTCCCTTCTTTCGCTCTCCCTCGCGCGAATCCTTCATGCACTCTCGCGATTTAACCGAATTTGCCTCAGTTTTCGTTTCCCCGCCAAACGGCTGCAATGCAGGCTCACCACTTTGTGACTGCGTTGAATGTATGTTTTCTAAGTAAAACTAAGTGTTGCGTTACAGTAATAACGAGGCTAATGTATGCCATCTTTGAAAAATTAAAGCTTGGATTTCATCTTTCCCATGAGCTTTTCAAGTTTCATAGCAAGCATCATGTCTCCTTTGATTTTTAATTTTCCTCCCATAAACGCTTGTGTTGGGTTGAGTTCTCCTTTGAACATTTTCACAAAATCTCCCGAGTCTAAATTCATGGTGCAGTTGGCATCTCCTCCTGGAAAGGAACCGCTCCCAACGCTTCCTGAAAAACGCGAAACAAGAAGCAGCTGTGTAGCAGACTAGATCACAACGAGATGAAGAAGGTCCAAGAGGAAAGGGACTTAGGCTTGGATAAAAAGCAATCATAACCGACATTTGGAAAATTCAAGCTAATGGAGAGATTTGGAATCACGTTCGCAGCAAACAGCACAAGTAAGATTCAGGTTCAATCTTAGGAAATAATAAGGCGTGGAGATAGAAACTCTACAAATCAACGAAAGAAGCATGAAATTACTGCAAAGGGAGAAAAGAGGAAATGACTGAGTTAGGTCATGTGGTAACATTTACATATGCCATCAGCGGCGCGAACGTTCTTCTAAATCTCTCTAATGATCAGAGCCAGAAGCATATAACCTTTAGATATACATGCTTCTGTCTGTTACGGCTTATAGATACCATACACCCCGCAATTTAGAAACCCCTGCCTATGAAACCCGAAAAATCCTATCTCCAGCATCCTTCTCGGCTTGCTTTGTCAAGTTCTTCAAACTAAAACGGGATAGACTGCGTATCATTTGAGTGTTTGCTGGTTTTTGGATCGGAGCAAAGAAAGACCGAAGAGCGAGATTTTCGGTTTTGGCCGCGCGAAAAATGGAACGAGAGCGAAAAAATGAAAGACTCGCGCCATTTTTCACGCGGTCTTTGACTCTCGCTCCTTGTTCTTTGCTCCGAAACCGCACGGAAACGCTTGCTACGTAGGCTCCATTACCAGCCGCTGTTCGGGAAAATGAGCCCGCACTCATCCCCGTCTCTTCGGGGAGGATCAAGACCGGACTCGGGAGACTGCGGAAATCGAGCCTACTTGCTACGCAGACTAAAAACGGGACTGCTTAAAGTCTAGCCGTAAAAAAGCGCTTTGGATAGAGTTACGCAATCTCAGATTAGCCCATTCGGCTGACCTTATATCTGTCTTCTTTTGATCTTAATTAGTACCTCGATACTATTCTTTGACCGCTGCGACTCGAATAACGCAGAACTCAAAACCGTAGCATCCAATCTATCCTTACCTGAATTATTTTTGAGGTCTACAAACCACACTCCAGGCTCTTTGCCATCCAAATGAAACTCAAAGACCCCGTTCACCGACCGTACAAGTTCTTCATCGCCTAAGCTCTTAATCTTGTCAAATATTTGCGCTACTCCTTCGCCAGAGCTCCCCTGAGAAGTGCTTTGCGTCATCTTTTTTTGAGATTCCACCATTTCCTGTGGATCGTAACCTTCAACGTCCAAGAAGAAGTCCGGCAAAAGTTTACTACCTGTGAGGAAAAGGAACAAAGTCACTCACATGATGACCTCGCGCTCCTGTGACAGAAAACGTGACAGAAAACGGAAACTTTGAAACCGGAAGAGGTTTAGCCTGTGGAACAAGGTTTTTTCCATCCTCGTTCCCAGGGTTCTCTCCTACCCGCCCTACGGAGCTCCGTAGGGCGGGTAGGAGAGAACCCTGGGAAGGAGGTTGGGTTTTCTTTCAGCGTTTTTCAGGCGTTGACCACTTCGTAGCCTGCGTAGCAGGCGCTCGGAAGTAGTGGGCACAAGAAATAACGGGCACGCCAGAAGGAGACACGCGAGGGGAGAGGGAGCCTCACCCCTCGCGTGTCTCTCTCGCACGCGCCCTCGCGGTTTTCTTTACTCGCCTGAAAAAACTTAAAAAACGGCTGTTCTACAGGCTAAAAAGGGCTTGCTTACTAACTGCTGTTCAGCAGGTAATGGTTGTTGGTTTAGATCCTAAAACTGGAAGCAAGTACCAGCCAGCATACCTTTTAAATAGTACACTTGGAAAAAAATGGGGTCGCCTCCCACGCAAACGCTCTTAGGGCTTTGTAACGCGTTCCTGCCCCACGTGGGGTAGGAACGCGTGACAAAGCTTTTTAGAACGTCTGCGTGAAGGCTAAAAATAAGGCAGCTGAAAGTGAAAGTTGCATAGAGGATGAGCTGCAGTCTTGGAGTGGATGCTCAACAATCCTTGAGCGATGTAAGCAGCGGGCCTGGTGACTTGGTGGACAGTAATTGCTTTTGTTAATCAGCCACTGAAAACCACACTTGGGCTAGCCTCCCACGCAGACGTTCTTAGGGGTTCACGCGTTCATGCCCCGCTCGACGAACCACTAAGAACGTCTGCGTGGGCGGCTACCCTTGGACTCCCCGATAAAATATCTTTGATGTGTTTATAATTAACGTCAGCAATGACGTTGGACAGCCTTTCCGACATTCAGTGTAGCTTAGCTGAAGCATTGTGATGTTGCGTGACAAAAAGCAGGAAATGTCCAAACCGGAAGTTACCATGACGAATAACGTAAATATTACAGTGCACCAAAATGATTTACCTCAAAATTGACGGACACTTTGTACAACAGAAACACTAAGAGGTACTGTACTATCGGTAATATAATCTACAAAGAAGACAAACTTGCGAAAATTGGGTAAGATTTTTCCTCACGATGCAATTTATTTTCTCTAAAGTCTGTACCTGGTACACATGAATATTGCTCAAACTCAGTGACTCCTACATCCTTGAGTACATCCTCATCAATGAGAAACTCCCCAGTCCTTGCTCGGCTATCTCTTGTCAAGATGACGTAGGCAGCGTCTGCCATGATCTGATCTGTGCGACACTGTGCTAATACTTCTTTACCACCCAACATTTCCATTGCAGCAGTAGCAATAGCTGATGAATATTTTACAGGTCAAAATTAAATTCAGGTTAAAATTTTTTAACCTAGGTTGATTCTCAATTTCCTTTTTCTCCTAGCTCTTATTATTCATGAATCAGTGTTAAGAGACAGAGGAAATTGAGAATCAACCTAGGTTAAAAAATTTTAACCTGTAACAAATACGATATACAGTATATGGGGCAGGAACAATACTCTGACTGGATAAACTCACTGAGGTATAGGCCGGGGGGAGGGGGGGTACTGCCATATATGGGCTATATAGGTATGTGCCGCTGTGAAGGGTATGGTTTTCAAGCAGTTTACTCTAGGACAGGGTATATAAATCAGAGCGTTTGGGTCTAGAATAGGGTATCATTCTTCAGGAAACTGATCAGTTGGTTGAAGATTTTATCTAGACTAAAGATTGTTGGTAGAAGGTTTTGTTTTGGCTAGACTGTGCCAGTGACCTCAGTAGTTTCTGGAAAACAGTTACTTTAGGATAGGGGGGATTTGAGAAGTTTACTCTAGTAGAGGGTAGCAAAATTCAGCTGAACTAGCTCTGGTATAGGTTAAGGGTTTTAGGGTCCCAGCAGCACATCCCCACCCAGAAATTCCTAAAGTACCCCCCGCCCCCGCCCCCCCTGGGGGGGTATAGGGAATGCAATGGGAATTACTGTCTGGCAGAGGGTGCAAAGCGAGTTGGTTGTAGCTAGCAGGTACTAGCCCAAAAGTCATTTTAATTGGCCCCCCAAAAATTTGACAAGCAGTATTAATAATCCATTATGTAGATTTGGTTTAGTTCGAAAAAAGGATTCAGGATTTTAAGGGTGTGAGATTCAGGAAATGTAATATTTAAAGAATTTTAAACTGGTTCCGAAAATTTTATGATGCAAGACTCAGGAAATGCTGTTTTGAAGAACTGAGATCCTGTAGGAAAACAAAAGTAAGTTGCCTGGGGCAACCCACATGGGGGGGCTATTGCGTTGCCTGATTAGGCATGGCCACTTACAGGTTCCCTTTAAAATGGAGACTGAGAAATTCTCTGGCAACCAGGGTATATAAAAAATGTAGATATAAAAGGCTTCACATACTGCTATTATATTGATACTACATTGAGGCCCTGCCAGGGGGGTTCCATGTCGCTTGTCTGAATTTTAAAACCTCTCGTGTCAGTGTTTATAAATGCTTGTCCCTTATTGTCAGCTTTGCAATCACTGTCGCAATTTGGCCGAGGGAGGTTGTCTCTTGTCGCGATTTCATTTTATGCGCTGTCGCTACTTTTTGGGCCATGTCCCTTTTTGGAATTTACCCTGGCAGGACCTCTACATTTTATAAAAAAAACTGATGATTAAAATTAAATAATATTATCTCTATTTTCAA
Organism: Porites australiensis; assembly: GCA_022179025.1. Classification (NCBI taxonomy): domain Eukaryota; kingdom Metazoa; phylum Cnidaria; class Anthozoa; order Scleractinia; family Poritidae; genus Porites; species Porites australiensis. Next base: position 240,984 of record BOPM01000193.1, read on the forward strand.
GACCTGTTTTGGGCCAGAGAGCATTGATAGAAATTCCAACATCCTTAAATTCTTCAGCCATACCAAGGACACACATAGACATTCCATACTTTGCCATTGTGTAAGCTAAAAACAAGATGAGCAGTCGTAGCGTTAGGTTGAAAAATTTTAAGACTTTAAATTTCCTAAAACTCAAGAGTGATTTTAAGTTACATGTAGAGATAACCAGTGGATTAATTTCTACTTCAGTTTATCTGCAGAAAGGTAAAATTGTTCTCAAGAAAACTGGCGAAATATGGTCCACAAAAGAACAACAAAGAAGTAATGTCAAATATCATGTTCTTCCTACCATTATTGTGGGCAACAAGAGGCAGCTTGCAATCCCAATTTCCGAGTTGCTAAATGTATTATGCATGACTGGCACTATGCAGCCAACACTCGTTTGGAATTCCAACAAGAATGAAATGATTAAAAAGACCACATGTTTGATCACCTGCGTGTAGATCTTCTATTACATGAAACTTAAAGCAAGAGTATTTTAACCTTCAATCTATCTAGCCACACTCCCTAGCCTTAAGTTATTACTAAGTAATAAATATTTGGATATCTTTTTTTTAATTATCAAATAACACATACATACCAACATGGCTCTTGAACCAATAGGGTTTCATGTTTAATGGTGGGCTTATGTTTAAGATGTGTGGATTCTTTGCAGTCTTCAAATAAGGAAGGCAGGCTTGGGAACTGATACAGCAAAATCAAACAAGAATATCAAAATTATGAATTGATGTCTAGTTAGGTCCCTAAGTGTCCAACTGAATTTGTCAGTCTGGGTATTTATGCTTCCTGTGCCAGCAAAAGCTGAGTCAAAGTAGTGACATTTCAATACAGTCAAGAAAATATAAAATTGTTGATGAAGAGCCACTACGTAGATTGTGCTCAGACCAATACATTTTCATTTTATTTGTTTATTTATTAATTATGATAGGAGTGTGGAGAGAGGTAATTTATACAAGGTGATTGATATTAGTATTTCTCATGACCTCTTTTATTTATTCAAGCATAACGGCACAAGGAGGAATTATATACTGAACACATACGAGACTGCATTCTTTGGGTCTTTTAGGTTGTTGACTTCATAACAACCTGAATAAAAATTTAGCATTAACCCTTTAAGCCCCAATATCCACATACAAATTCTCCAAACTGATCTCTATATATTTCCTTAAAGAATGTGTTGAGAATTTGATAAAAGATCAAAGAATTTTCTCTTAGAAGATCATTTTATTAGCTCTCATAACCTGATCTGTTGACAATCTATGGACATTGTTAGGAGAAAATTGATGTTCGTCACCATTGGGACTTAAAGGGTTAAGGGAACTCACCATAGAAATGTTCCTCTTGCATTGATACTGTTCATAAGATCATATCTACAAGATAACCCTAAGTTTTAGTACAATGATCAGTCTTCTTGGCTAATCAGAGAGTGCTTTTCATTAAACAAAACATGTCTTGAAAATCAGGAATCAAGGTGGTCCGAGTTACTTATTTTTCAGTTGGTCTGACAAGAAAGTACAAAGTATACCAGAGACCTGTTATTCTTTGAAGTAGATACCATTCCAAGCATATCTGGATTTTAGCTTTAATTTTCAATTTTAATGACCCTAAGATTGTTTGAACATTTGCTTTAGGCTCAGTTACTAGTCAGTAATCAGGAAATGACCCAGTCAAATCTCTATTCCTCAAATTCCCACTCTCTCTCTTTTCAGAGAGGAACAAAGACCAAACATAAGACTGAGAACAGTGTAAATTAAGTCTTGAACTAGTCCAGAGCAGTTTTTGCAGGGGTAGGTGCTTAGTCACATCTGTTGCTACAATCATTATAATTTTCATTTTTGTTCAGAACACTTTTATTAAGAGAGAAAGAGTAGGCACACCTTTTCATGGGTGTATCAAGAGTACCAGTCAAGCTTATAGCACTTGCATTGTTGACAAGAATGTCAATTCCACCAAACTTCTTCACGGCATCTTGAACGGCCTTATTTACAGTATCCTCATCACGAATGTCCACTGCACAGGGAAGGCACTTCCCACCGGCTGTTTCAACTGCAAAGAGAGCCAAACAAGAGCAAATACTCTTACAAACTTTCCCTCATAAAACGCCTTTAATTCTATAAAATGAACACCTAGAGTTGATCCTCAACATTCTTCCGTTATGAACTTAGGCCTATATAGCAGGCGCTTAGAGGTAATTGGCGCAGAAAAGAACGGGGCCTGTGAGAGAGACACACAAGGGGAGAAGGAGCCCTTCAGACAGGTGCTGATAATAGCCTCACTTTGGGAAAACAGGCATCCTTATCCATTCACTTTTTATACCCCTTTTCCCTTTTAAGCCCAGATCTCCTCAGTCTCCCTCGAAGCAGTTTTTTGGATGTCACGCAATGCGGGGGAGCATTGCGTGACATCCAAAAAACAGCTGCAAGGGAGACTAAGTTCCCCTCTTTCACCCCTGCCCTTACCTTGGTGATCTATGCTGCCATTGGAAAAAATACAAGCTAGAGCCAAGTCGCAATTGTTCAAACGCTGGATGGCGCTATCCACCGGATAAATCACTATCCACTAGCTGGTGACACCAATTGTGTTAACCATTGGATAGAGATTTATCCCGTAGATAATGCTATTCACCTTTTGAATGACTAGAGCTAGCTCTAATCTCACAGTCAATCATTAACAATGAACAGAACTCCAATACTTGTGTTTGACTGTAGCCTGCACCACAGAGGAAACTAAACTCTGGTTAAGTCCGTCTGCGAAACCATGCTGTTGTTCTGGGCCCCACCTGTGTACCAGGATTTGAGAACGTGCCGTGATTGCCGAATTAAAAATGCCATTGTAGATTTGCCAATCAAGATGAAAGGAAATTCGAAAGACATTTGTGGTAATTCGTTAAGCCTGTTGGGGGCCCTGAACAAGGATTTTGGCACTGCTTCACAGATGTTACTAATCGGGGTTAAATTACTTCTGCAATGCAGGCTAGTTTGACTGCAGCTGAGCTGGGTAATCTCAGGGCTGTCAACCCCCCACGTCTTCAAATATTGAGAGTTGATGGGGAAGAGATGATAGACGATGTCATAACAGACGGCACATGATGTCATTTGTGAAAAAAAAAACGTGCGAAAAAGATGTTGTTGGAATTGTAACATTTGACCTAATTGGCTTACTTCCCACCAGTCACATTATTGCTTATATTACAATGGCATACCGGAGTTTGTGAGGAAATGTTCGATGTTAACAGTAAAATAGCTCAAAATAAGGCAAAATATTTGAAATTTCATCGGCAGAACATCGAATATACTAGAAATGGCACACTTCGACGATTATCCAGAAGATTTCAGACTCTAATCTGGAGACTGGGAGAAACGGTTCAAAATCTGGAGTCTCCTGGATTATCTGGAAGAGCTGACAGCCCTGTAATCTTCGATCCCCTGGGGACTGGAGGAGAGGGCAAAGTACACACACAACTTACAGCTCAACAGGAGTCATAATAAAATGTCACATAAAATACAAAATCTCACGCCAATTTCCTAGAAGAGGAATAACAAAAAAAAATTGTTATTAGCACCGACAAACTTACCTTCTTTTGCTGCAGTATAAATAGTTCCTGGTAGTTTTGGATGTGGCTCTGTTGTTTTAGCAGCGATAACTATATTAGCTCCATCTTGCGCCGCTTTCAAGGCGATCGCCTTTCCAATTCCACGGCTTGCGCCGGTTATAAAGATCGTTTTACCAGCTAGTTTCCTGAAATTTATTTTATAAGGGGCATGAAGCTACAGTGAAATAATTTTTAAGATACTAATATTTGAAAATTTTTTGGAGATCTTAGCCTGTGTTCAACATTTTCCATCAACCGCCGGATGAGAGATTTGAGCCCTCGGATATATTGGCCAGCATTTAGCGACCTTGAATGACCTGACGGTGACGGTGGTCTTCAGGATCCGGGATTTGCCTTACCGGTATTTTGTGGCCGGGATTCGGGATTTCAAAACAATATGGAGACGGAATTCGGGATTTACGGGATTGAGCGAAAATTTGGATCGGGATAATGGAAAAGGGTCCCTCTTTATCAAGGAGAAAGGCATGTGGATAGCAACATAGGGTGGTTGAGTTCTTGAAAGCAGCCGGGAAATTAGTCTCTACGGCCCCCGAAAGTCCCTAAAGGCTTTGCGGAGAAGGTTCGGTGGCAGTGTAACTATGCAGACTGAGGACTAATGTTTTTAGGTTAGAAAACAATGGGACTATTGTTGTCCCGTTCTCATTTATTCAATCAATCTTTCATTATTTCACACTATTATAAGGTATTTACACAAGTGTACGTAAGTAGGAGAATAAAGTAGCTGATAAATAATCATTAAGCTAAAAGACATTGCCCAAAGTAGCAACTTTCTCCTCTGACCTCCTCTCTATAAAACTAACTCGAAAAGAAAACGTTTTCTACGAATTCACACCCCTGTAGCCTGTGAACAGAACACCCCCGGCGATTCAGTCTCACCAGATTTTCGCATTAGTACTGGGGGTCATAGTTTAGGAGGGAAAAAATACTTTTGTACGACTGTGTAGGTATCGCCTGCTACGCAGGCTAAAACTTTCTGTTGCTACCCTTGACCAGGTAGCGTCTATGAAGAAGGTTTGGCGCTCCTCTATTTCCGTAAGGTAACACTACAAGACCCTACAATTTTGAGTATCTCTTCAGCAGTACTGTTTTTTTTTTAGCCTCTTTTTAATGTTTGATGAAGATTTTTAGTCTTAGGATAAATTAGATTTAAATAATACTTGTTACATCGTAGCTTCGAGGGCTTCACTATGAAACGTTCTTTCACTCACATGACACTATTTGTTTTGTATGTAGTCCTAACTTTTGAGTCTGAGGATAAAATCTAGACTGTTCACAGTCCTCTATTTTTCCGTAAGATCATCGAGATCGAGCGCTTTCTGTTACGGGCTAGCTATAATACCCGACGCCCGCCCCCTCGGTACATTTGAAAATCAAGAAGACGCGGTATATCTAAACGATCTCACGAAAAAATAGGGGACTGTGAACAGTCTAGATAAAATCCTATGGTGTGACCATTCAAACGAATTCTTTTCAGCAGTACTTTCACATAATATTATTTGCTTTGTATGTAAATCCTATATTAAATGAAACCTCTTCAGCGGTACTTTCTGTCACATGGTACTATTTGTTTTGTAAACTATGTAGTCCTAACCTTGGAGGTCTGTAAACAAAATCCTATGGTGTGACCATTCAATTGAAACCTTTTTACACTACTTCCACATGGAGCTAACAAAATGATCATTGAAATTTCTCTTGAACATTAATTTTTAGCCTCCAAAAGGAGTGAGTAACACGGTTATCCCTTCTTAGCGGTTATTTGCTATAGTTTGGACTTCATTGTGCCCATAAGTTTCTCAAGTTTCGCGGCCAGCATTTTGTCTCCTTTAACTTCCATTTTTCCGCCCATAAACGCCTGTAATGGATTCAGTTGTCCTTGGAACATTTTCACAAAATCCTCTGAGTCTAAAATCATGGTACAGCCGGCATCTCCGTGAAAAGAACCTCTGCCAGCGTTACCTGCAATATTAGAAAAATAATGGAAATTACAAATAATTCAGGTTTCTGGAAATTTTTCTTTTCTAAGTTTCTTAACAAGAATTCTACATTTTCACTAAGAATTAACCCACATACCCTATTTTTTCAACTCTTTAAAAATACACCCGGCTATTTCAAACCGACGCCCCTGTCAGAAAAAAGTAGTGGAGCTTAGGCGTTGTTCAAATTCTTACAAGCCGCACGCAAGTTTGAAAGCAGAAAGGAAAAAAAAGTGGTCTGTTGAAGTTCCTCACGGAATAGACTTCGCATTCGGATAACTGTACAGAGGGTGGCAAAAAGCAAAAAGGTAACAATAATTGTTATGCACGTGCGCAGTCGATTTTTGGCGCTGTTTAAAACTTTATAGCTTTCATTCCATCTCGTCCTGTTTGTCAAATGTTGGCGAATGTTTCTGGCGTTAAGCCATAAGTACTGTATCTAAGTTCAGAAAAGAGGAAAGGAATTTTCTTTCAACGAAGCACAATTCAGAATGAATTATGGATTTATATAGTTTCGCATTTCTCAGTACTCGCGTTATTTCACGTTGTAGTCGTGCAACGACGGCAAGGAAGTGTACCAAAAAGTGTGATGCACGTGGATCCACGTGCAAAGCTGTTATTTTGCTAATCTACGCATTGCTTTTTAACTGTTGTCTTTGCAGTCGCCGTCGTCGCTGCTTAAAAAAGGTTCCTGAAACACCACTAGACTACAAAACTTTCATATACCTGAATTATTCTTGAGGTCCAGATACCACACTCCGGCCTCTTTTCCACTCAAATGGAATTCAAAGATGCCGTTTATACTCTGAACAAGTTCCTCGTTACAAAGACTGTGAACCTTCTCAAAGACTTCTGACACACTTCCAATGTGGAAACTTGGCGAGGTGTTTTCGGTCTTCAAAGCCTCTGAAAAGGTATCAAGAAAACCAACAAAAGAGATAAGCATGATACACTAGAATGTCGACACAAGCTGCTATTACAGCTGACAGATCATGAAATAATAGCAGGGAATCTAGGAAAGATTAATTTTCACTCAGTTTAATACAGCCAATTACAATAATCTAGATTTAGAATGTCATGTCAGATTGTTCTTTTTGAAACTAAATGAGCATTTACCTGGTGAAACCAAATATTGATCGTAGTCTGTAATTCCTTCTTGTTTAAGAATATCCTCATCATAAAGAAACTCTCCTGTACTTGTTCGACTGTTTTTTGTTAGAAGAGCATATGCAGCGTCAGCCATGATCTGATCAGTTCGGCAAAATGCAAGTGCCTCTTTACTATACATTACTTCCACAGCAACTGTAGCAATGGCTGTTGAGCAAAAAATTTGTCCACCTTAGGGAGCAGTAGCCTGAGAAAACAGCTGGAATTTCGAGATGCCACCACTGGTTTATCCGTTAATTGACGTCTGGGGAAAAAGCGCAGAAATTCCATACTAATGACGTGTCACTACAAAGAACTGAATAGTGCTTTGATTGGCTGAAAATTTACTTTAACAAAAAAGGAGTACGATGCAGTATCTGGTAGCAACACATCATTAGCATGGGATTTCTGCGCTCACCCCTCAGGAGTGCAGGGAAACCAGCAGTTCAAGGTGTTGCAAAATGAGCAGTTTTCTCAGACTTTTGAAGCAGTTTCCATTTCCATGATGTAAATCAGTAATTAAAGAATTCACTCTGACTGGAAATTGCAACAGAGCACAGGCAGCCCAGTTAACCAATTTCACCGATGTATAAAAAAACACCCTGTAATCACAGCTGGCACAGACTGCCCAGGGATAATGAAATGCGAATTAGAACCCATACCAAGCATGAAAAAAAAAATCCATCTCAGTGTTCAGCTTAGTTTTAAGTGAATAAGCTATTTAAACTAACAATATTATCATCTTCCACTTGGCAGACGTCTCACTGGTCCACCAACTTGGTTGCGATTGATATCTTAATTTTTACAGTTGATTACATTAACTGTTTGGGCAGGTATGTGTAACACAGTTGTAAGAGGTGTGATTGTAAGTGTTGGTTAACTGGGAGGAAAAACTTGTTTGCATTGAGTTCTACTGACTCACGTTTTTTAGGCCAAAGACCATTAACTGCAATTCCATCATTCTTGAATTCTTGAGACATACCAAGCACACATAGTGTCATGCCAAACTTCGATATAGAATAAGCTGAAAACAACCACAAACATTAATGGTTGAAATCAAATCAAGATGACAATGGAAAGCAATAATTTGGAAATGTAAGAGGGATGAATAGCAGGGTTTCAGTGGTAATTCACAACTGATCTTGGGGGAAAACCCATCTATAACTGGGGTGTTAGGGCATACCCCTCCCAACCCCACCAATTTTTTTTATATTGAAGCCTCTAGGCTGGTGACAAACAAATTTGCCAAAACATAAATTCATTCCCAATGCTTAAATTCAACACAGTATTTTTAACCCAAGATGTACAAAAATAAATCTCTTTCTTCGCTGTGCCCACAGGAAACCTGGGCACCCACTTGGCCAAAATTCTGGTATGCAGTCTCTTGGAAATGAAGATGCTTAACTGGAATTTTGCTATGGGTGGGGTGGGGAGGATAGGGTGGGTTACGGTGTTTAACCCATTTGCCCCCAGAATTCACAATGAGATTGGTCAAACTCCTTAATAAATCAACATAACATAAAAATTTCATGAAAAATGTACCAAACAATTTGAGAAAAAGCAATATTTTAATCTTTAAAATACTGACAAGAAAGTGCATCAATGTGAAAGTACTGAGGTATGCAAATTCTTAATAGGCCATTTCCGAGTTTTTCAAGATGAGACTAAGTGCAAAACCTTTCTTGTGAAAATGAGTTAGTTTAATATCATGAGAATAAAATATCATTTCCATGCAAATGGCTAATTGCAATAATATTAGCCTTGCTTTGAAACAGAGGCTTGGGGTAACACACAAATGGGCGCCTATTCTCATACATTACCAACATTGTCCTTGAACCACTCATGCTTCATGTTAAGTGGTGGAGTAATGTTTAAGATGTGTGGATTCTGAGCTTTTTTAAGGAAAGGCAGGCAGGCTTTGGAACTGTAAAAGAAACATTAAAGGAATTAAATTAAAAGAAGTCATAATATAATGGCTAAAATGTATTTTGATCATACCAAAGTATGTTACGTGGATAAAAAATAATATACTCCATCAGAAAGAATATACAGTGGAACCCCGCCTTATGACCACTCCGTTTATAAGAGCACCTCGTTATTACGGCCATATTCTTTCAAACCAAACTTAAAAACCATTGAATCATTTTATTATTTTGAGGACCCCGTTAATGCGACCACCTCGTTATTACGACCAGGATTTTATGGCCCAACGGTGGTCGCATTAACGGGGTTCCACTGTATTCTAATGTGTTCATTTTTAATCTCATATTCTGATGATTTGCCTTTAAAAACAATGACACAACCTGATCAAAAATCATGTACATTCCTCTAGTGTTATTAAATGAAAATATTTAAGCTTTTAACATATGTTTACGAGTTCTGATGATTTATGCAAAATATTAAATATTGTTTATACAAATTTTGTATAAACAAAAATTTTACAGGAAATATCTCTAAGTTTGATTATCGATTATAGTGATATCTAGTAACCTTTGGTCAAGAATTATTTTGTTAACTACTTTTACTTATATTATTTTATACACACAAGGCAAATAATTGAACTCACCACAAAAATGTTCCCCTGGCATTGACACTGTTCATAAGATCATATCTATTAAAAAATAAAAGTATTTAGGATGTTTGTAACATGGACCAAAACTCAGCTTTCTCTTGTAACCCTTTCCCCTTCCATAATGATGATACTGATGAGACTGTTATTGCAAGTTGCAAAAACTAAATTTAATTTTTGTTAATAAATGGTGCTTTGTTCGTTTTTAGCATTATCTGTATAAAATCAAGTTTGAACTTTTGTTAATACTTGGGCTACTTCAGACCACTGAGCCTATGCAACATCAAATAGTGACCTTGATTTATCATTCTTTCATAGTCTTTTTCATGACAAAACATTACTTTTTTGTCATTGTGTCCAATGTTCCAGTCAAGCTTATAGCACTTGCATTGTTGACTAGTATATCAATGCCACCAAACTTTTTCACAGCATCTTGAACAGCCTTGGAAATAGCCCTATCATCACGGATGTCCACTGCGCAGGGCAGGCACTTTCCTCCAGCCTCTTCCACTACAAGTAAAATAATTCCAATATCTTACACAGTACACCTGACCAAACCTTCTGTTGATTTGTAGATGTGTGCAATGTTCCAAGTGGCTTTATTATACCATGCAACAAATACAAAATTTGGTCTATTGCTTAAATCATATACTCTTTCTGAGTATTTACCACTGCTACATGTAACTTTACAGGTACCAATACGTTTTTTACCAATCAAAATGTGTCATAAATTGGTGGAAAAAGGCAATCCCAGGAAGCAGTACTGAAGAGCACTGTTCTTGGCAGTGAATGTGTGTTATCCCAGTTATTTTGTCTTTATGAATCTTTGTCACTTATCCCAACAGAGAGAAAACTCAGAAAAAGAAAATTCTCAAACAATTACATCACAGTAACCATTTTTTTACATTTATCTTTCTTGAAGTTTGAGATGTTCAAGTCGAATAAGTAACTTTCAATACTCTTTTGGGGACCCTAACAGAACAAGGCATCAAGGAATTATCACGTGTTTAAACAAATAGGTAAACAAAATGTGTCACGCAAGCAGTCTGGGAAAATAACTTGTATCACGCAATCATAGTTTCAGTATCACAGCTAGAAGATCAAGGGTAGGTTAGAAAATTGGACTGGAAATAAGTTAGAAGAAATAAAATTACCTTCCTTTGCCGCAGTAAAGATAGTTCCTGGTAGTTTTGGATGGGGTTCAGCAGTTTTGGCTGCAATGACAATATTGGCGCCATCTTGCGCCGCTTTCAAGGCGATCGCCTTTCCAATTCCACGACTTGCACCGGTTATAAACAGAGTTTTACCAGATAACTGTCTGAAAATAAAATTTTATAAGACTGCAGTGATTTCAAATCTCTCAAATGGTAGAAAACTCTATTCGACGCTTCTTTACCCTGTATTTTTCAACATGATGCATCCAGAAGATCGGAAAAAGCAAATGTAAACAGGTCAGCGTACTTGCCCAGAAGAGCAGCCTCACTTTCGAAAAAGATTAGCGCCAAAATTTCAAGATGGAGGTTGAACATCGAATTCGAAGGAGTCGTAACAACAACAGGAAGAGAGACCAAGACAATAATAACGAACCGGTTAAAAAGAAACCCAAGAAAACTCATGAATTAAGAGAACTTGCTCTTAAAGAAATTGCCACTTTAAATAATGAAATTTGCAATCTGGAAGAGGAAATTTTTCAGAAGGAATCTGAATGTGCTGGCGAGTATACTCTCGACACTTTGCGAGGGATTGCATCTGAACTTCTAGAAAATGGACAGCCCTCCTCGTTGGAAGAAACTGACAGAAGTGAAATTGAAAAAGAAGTCGATGTACTCAATAATAGAGTTACTTCTCTAGAAAGCTTTACGGGGATAAGAGTTGTTGAAAATAACGTTTCAGTGCTTTCGAAGACCGACAGTAGAACGATGTTACTTCGTCGAATTTCTGGAACTTGTCTTGGGATTCCATTTAAAGTGGAATTTGAAGTAGAAGAGAATGAACATAGGGGAAGTACCACCACTTCAGAACGAGAAGGTTAGTCTATATAGAGGTTGAAGTGCATTGTTATGTTTCCATAGCTACTAACTGGGATTTTCCAGATACCTGGCCCCAATTCTTCAAAAGATGGATAGCGTTATCCACTGGATAAATTCCCATCCAGGGGATAATGCAATTGGTTTTCCTAACACCTATACCAACAGCGATAGCTGGATAGCGCTATCTGATGTTGGAACAGCTGGCGCCCGGCCATATACAATAGGTCATTCTGAGTTCCACAAACTCTCACTTTCTAAAGGAGGCTAAGTGCAAAACCTTTCTTGTGAAAATGGGTTTCATTTGCATGGGAATAAAAAATCCTTTTCACATCAATGGCCTCGCACTTAGCTTCACTTTAGCCCTTCAACCCCAATAGTGACTAACGTCAGTTTTCTCCTAACGATATCCCTACAATGTCAAGAGATTAGGTTATGAGAATTAATAAAGTGATCACCAAAGGGAAAATGTCTTGATCTTTTATCAAATTCTCTCAACTCATTCATGAAGGAAATGTATAGAGATCAGTTTGGAGAATTTGTTTGTGGATATTGGGGCTTAAAGGGTTAAAAACGAGTCTTGGGACAACTCAAAAATGGCCTATTGCATTTGCATGTCATTTGATAGCGTAATTGCTCATTGTGATATGCCTTGCTCTTTAAAGCATTTTGATGCATGCAAATGAGGTGGTAAAGAGTGCCTGGCTTACAAATAGGCCCTTTCAACCCATTAAGGCACAGAGCACAGAGGAGTTATTTGTGACCTTGATTGTTGATTGTAGTTAAATTTTACGGCTGATACCATGCATCACTTTTGTTTTTATACTGTAGAATTGAGCAAACCATCATTCGATTGTCTTATAAACCTGGTTAATATTATCCAATGTTCATTGAGAATTAGACAATATTTCACCAGGTTTATAACTCGATTGCATGAGTGTTTGATAGGTCAAGTTCATAGTTGATTCTATAGTAAACAGAGGCGACTTGTGCGTTTGGCTTTAAAATTTTTGCTTCGCTTGCCATAACAAATAAATCCTCTTCACCCTGTGATTAAGAAGATCATAGGCAGGAAACCAATCCCACCTTGTTTCTAAGGGAACATTAATTTTGATGGACCATATTCCAGAATAAGAATATTTGGAATAAACTCAAAGAATCAATTGTTTTGGCTTTCATTGTACAGTAAAATCCACAACCCTGGTGGAAATTAATAAATTTGATGAAGATTGTACTCCAACAATCCAAAAATTTGTGACTAAAGAGATTTGTCGCAAATTTCTGCACATTCCAATAGCCGGAATATGATCGATCAAAATGCACCCTATGGTCACCGTGATTTTGAAATTCACAAGTTACTTCTTCACAAATGCTAAGTTCCATATTGAGTAAAGATGAGTCAGGGCACAACCAGAGTAATTTCTGATAACCCAAGGTTGGAAGAGTGACCCGTTGGGCTAGCATGTTTTAATATCACAAGATGTCCGACAGGCAAGCAACACTTGCAGAGATAAAGTGAATTTTAGTCACAAAGGGTTTTGTTAGACCTATGTGACTAGGCGAGTGAGCCAAGTGGTTGTTTAATTTTCATCTTTCCCTGTGAGTAATACAGAACAACCTGGACTGTCATGACAAAACCTGTTACATGTAAACTTATGATTGCTATTTCAACCCAAAGATATAAGACCTGATGAAGAAAGCGTTCCAGTTTTAAAAAGACTGTCAGTGGAAGTCACGGACTCTCTTGCTGAGCAAGAACTCATAAACTTTATTCAAAGTGTAGAAAAAGAAAAGGCACTACAACCATTCTTTATTGGACTCGTACAGTATGCAGATTGGCATAGTAATAGACAAAGGACATTTCAGCATTTTTACACAAAGTATCCAGAGACTGCTCAATTAATTGGCACTCCAGCTGGATGCCAGTCTTTGCAACTGATGAATCGAAACAAGCCTGGACTGATTTTTACCATCTACTGGAGAATTTGCATTACTGAGACCGGCCGTGTTACACCAGATTTCCAAATACATGCTTCAGTGCCACAAAATCGTACAGGCCAAAGAGACAACATCTCATTACTCAGAAGCATTCCTTGGCAGTTTAAAAAGGTTCTGCCTATTCTTGGAATAGAGGAGTCCATCGAGGTGGTGATAGGACTTTTGTGTAGATAGTTCACAGAGCACGTGTTAGATACTTCTGTCTTATATTTAAATTATTTATGCTCTTTCCCACATGGTGCATCTATTAAAACTAGGATATCATTCAAATTATATTCTTGTATGTGATCTGAAATTTTTGCAATAGGGTATGTGTGTTTGGATGTAGAGATAGGTACCCTGGTCCCAGAGGTTTTTCTTAAAATTTTTCTTTCTGAAAGAGCAAGCTTAAGCAACGAGAACGCTGACATCCCGGACGTCATGAATAGCAACCATAAGTTCGATATCTCGCTGGACGAATTTGTTAAGTCAGAGCACTGAAAGAGAAAAAATATCAACTCCCGCTTGCCATTTTTGACATCTGGGACATAAATGTTCACATTGCTTAAGGTCGCTATTATCATGAACAAAAGGAGAAGGCCCTATTAGGCTAAAATTCTGACAAGCAGCATGGCCTTGAAACAGTGACACAAGACAAGATGGAATGGTGACAAACAACATGAAGATGGGTTAAATACCAACAGGGACATGGCCTACTTCTCAAAATGCGAAAAGACTAATATATTTGAAATTCAGACTATGGACACACATACCCCCCACCCCTACCCCCCTAAGAGGCCGTCAAGGATACTGGGCTATATCTTGAAATTAAGAAGACACTTTTGCAACCATGTTCCCCTCCCCATTTACAGTTTAGTGAACTATCTAAGTACTGTGTACTGTGAAAATTTTTTTAGTAAGGGGTATTTTGTGCAAACTAGAAAAATAGTTTATTGACTTACAAATACTTATAACTGGCCCTATGAGTGTAACGTAAGTTTAAGAAACATTAAACAATTCACTTAATAAGTCCAGTGTAAAAACAAAATTAATCCCAGTTTGTCTGATTGAGCCTGCTGCATGACTGTTTAGTATGGGGTCCCTGTGCATGAATAGCTATATTAGTTGTCCTGTGCTTGCTCATATTCGTGTGTTCTACATGTGCGAGGCGTTCATTCATTTCTCTTCAAAGTCTCCTCATTTCTTAAACTCATTGTAACAACGTTAATAGTTGTAGCTTAATAGCTTAAACTGTAAGTACCGGTAAGTTTTTAAGGGAAATTTTTTTTCGTTTAGTGTTCATGTTCTTCATAAAACGTCGTATTAGATGTTACTAAAACGAAGAACGGAGAACGGGAAAATGAAAAACCTGGGATCAAAATCTTCTCAGTAACCTCATTACACATTCTCTGATTTGTTCCTATTTTTCCGCCTCCCTGTCAGCTCAGCTGGGAGAGCACCGGTGAGGTCGCTGGTTCAAACCCCGGTCGGAGTAACAACCAGGGTCAGATCACACTGGCTCTGATTCGAGACCTCGTCTAAGTTTGGATGACCGCGTCATCGGGCGGTGACTTTAAGCCTTTGGCCTTGTCTTCTTCATCCTTGGCTTCTTTCATTAGTCAAACGTGAAAGAAGCCACTCGTCTGTTCGGAAAGAGCTAAAAGAGTAGGGGAAGTTTTCCCGGTGGTGTGGTCTACCCCCGGGGCGGGGGGGGTACTTTAGGAATTTTTGGGTGGGGATGTGCCGCTGGGACCCTGGAACCCTTAACCTATACCAGAGCTAGTTCAGATGAATGTTGCTACCCTATACTAGAGTAAACTCCCCAAATCCCCCCTATCCTAGAGTAGCTGTTTCCCTAGTCTAGATAAAATCTTCAACCAACTGATCAGTTTCCTGAAAAATGATACCCTATTCTAGACTCAAACGCTCTGATTTGTATACCCTATCCTAGAGTAAACTGCTTGAAAACCATACCCTTCACAGCGGCATATACCTATATAGCCCATATATGGCAGTACCCCCCTCCCCTCCCGGGGGTCTACCTTTCACGCATCACGCATCATTCATATCATGGGTTATGGGTGGGTTGTAGTAAGCTTACATGCCGCAGACGTCCGAGATTACTGTTTACATGTAAAGAGGGCTCATCTTGTTGTCCTCTTATCCACGACATTACATTTTTCATCCTTCGTGCTCGTTTCGCGTTCCACGAAGGGCGCGTTTGATTGAACGTGCTCCGGAATGAGCGAACAAGAAATAAACTTCAGAAACCAAGGAGCCATGACGTTTATATATTTATGCCAATTTGCATTGTACTCAATACAGTGTGGAATTTGATCAAGTTTATTCAGATACTACAAATATTAATAGAGTTGTCAGTTGTCATCCCCAGAATGTTTCTTATCGTTCTCGCTAGTTTTTGCTTGCAGTTTACTTATGCAGGTGCGGAAATTAAACCCGGCGAACCTCCTTTGGTGATAGTCTCCTTAGATGGAATGGATTGGCGTGTTCTCAAAAATCACCGATTTACTCCAAACCTTGACTTCATCGCACGAACCGGGGTAACTGCCGACTACATCAAGAACGTCGTACCCACTAGCACTTGGCCAAATCATCACAGCCTTCTCACAGGTCTCTATCCCGAAAACCACGGCATCGTGGCGAACAGGTTCTGGGATCCCGTCTACGAAGAAATGTTCATCTTCGGCTTCGACTGCTCAAACTTTGATCCCAAGTTCTACTACAACTCGGAACCGTTATGGCTGACTGTCCAGAAGCAAGGGGGACGAAGCGCGTCATATTTTTGGCCTGCAACAACGAGCTACGCCGAAAAGCCTACTTACCACGCAAAGGAAACATGCTTGTTAGATTGCAGTGCCATCAATTCCAAGGATCTCCCAAAATATAGAAATCGGACTCTACCTGGGTTTCCACCTTACATACACTGTGCCTTTGACCTAAGAGTTCTCTGGGCTGACCGACTGAATAGCGTAATGAATTGGCTTCTCTCTGATGCACCGCCTCATTTTGTCGCTCTGTACTTTGAAGAACCCGATACCACGGGGCACGAATATGGGCGTTCCTCCCAGCAGTACCTGGATGCAGTGGAAAACACGGATAAAAATGTCGTGGGGTTTTTACTGAAGCGACTGAATGAATCTCATCTGTTAGACAAGGTAGGAGTCTTTCAGAGAATCCCTTCTAATACCCTAGTGGCGTGTACGGTTTATAGCTTATAGCTTTAATTTCCCTGAAATAACGGTCCTGTTTGTGTTAAGAGTGATTTTGCTTAAGTGTATGTAACATTGCTTAGTAGTCTACTATGTATTTCGGGGGTTAAGTAAAACCATTCTATTAGTTATCAGGGGCACTCAACGAGGATATAGTTCAAAACCACTTAACATAGCATTGTTGAACGTATTTTAGCATTTAAACGGTAGATATAGGCATATTTTTATCCCCTAAAAACTTTTCATCTGTTCGGATTTCCTAGCTGAAAGTCTAGTGATCAGAAAATTATAGGGATCAAAACTTACTTTTTAGAAAATTTCAGCCAGGAAAAGG
>BOPM01000193.1:279300-294765 GCA_022179025.1 Porites australiensis
ATGTATATAAATCAATGATAAATAAACGTTGAATTACCTTACCTGTGGGGTATAGTCGTCCTTTTGCCTCAAAAGCGGTTTTTTGAGCGATTTTGAATGAATTTGAGTTCGCCGTTGACTCTTCCATATAATAGAAGGACAAGGGAGGAATCCTTGTTTAGAAAGGGTTCCAGCGCCGGAGCGATTTTTTCCCCCAAAATCGCATCGCTCCGCTTTCAAACTTCGCAGCATAAAGGTCAAAAGATTCACGATTCTTCTCGAACCTTCCAATCGAAAATCCATCCAAACGGCCCGTAGCTAGCCCTCGAAGAAAATCAAAATCCCACAGTATTCGAGCGACTGGAATGCGTAGCAAGATTCATACGTGCACGCAACGATTCTTAGTCCCAGTTTCCAGGGTCCCCGCAAGAAACGCCTGGCACAATGACCTGCCTGTTTGTGTCCTAAAAACGACCAAAAATTCCGGGGAGTACTTCCAGAAAAATTGGGAGGGGTGTTTGGCACGCTTCCTGAAACCCTTGCCCTATTTCAGACCTGATCAAAAATTTGATACCCTATTTAAGACCTGAAGTCCAGGAGCCCGGCGCGTGACTGGAGCGCGTGACAAGCTGTTACGGCACGTACACGGTAGTTGGAGTAAACATTAAAAAGGAAAACGTCTTATCGCCAAATAATGAAGAAGTAGCTAACTCTTCTAAGAAACATACCCAATTCAAGACTAGAGTGCACAAACCATACCCTATTTCAGACCAAAATGGTCGAAATTGATACCCTATTTCAGACCAAAGGGATTACCCCCCCCCCCCCCCCCCCCGGGGCGAAAAATGCGTTGCAGATTATGAGTCTCGCTGCTTACGCAAGCGAGACTAATAAGGTCGGATCGTCAATATGCGAAACATTTTTTTATATACATAGCCACACTTTGTGGTCTCAAGCACAGAATAAGATCTAGAATCTAAGAACAGATTCGGTCAAGTTTCAGTCGCCGAGCGTTTTACTAATTGCCATTCACTGAGAAACACCTTTTAACTAGACTTTCAGTTCGACTAAACTGAGCAAGCTTTGCTACTGACACATGCAAGGCACGAAGCATGTCGACAACAGCAATATTTGAAGAGGAAACGCTCTCAGACGCCCTGACGCCCTCAGCTTGCATAATGGGGACTTTAAGATCCAACGACGCGGACGACAACTAGAACGTCAAAAAAAAACAATAGGTTTAATAGGCAAAACAACAACTTCGCACGTGCATCACACTTTTTTTGTGTACATTTCTTTCCCGTTTTTGCGCGACTACGACGTGAAAATGCCTAATTTCACGTTTTATAGAGGACGTAAACAAGCAACGACGAAATTTTATTTCTCTTTCCGAGCTTGAATATGGTCCCTCGAAATTCAGCTTCGGGGAGGGTTCGCCTACATTTGTCAAAGCAAGTGGTTAGGAATAATCGCTATAAAGACTGAAAGGGCAGACTGAAAAAACGCAAATTCACTTTTTAAGCGACGTTCATCTCGCCTTCGCGTCGTTGGATCTTAAAGTCCCTAATAGGGGGCGTTTTTTGGTGCTCCGAAAACCATTGTTGGTTCGCTTTTGTTTTTTAATGTGGGTATTGTTAAGTGCCTTTTCAATCTGTTGTAAAACGTCGTTTGGTGATTGCACCGTAAGGCAAGATACACACGATACGGTACCGGTCGAAAATTCGTACGTTTAGATGTTCCGTTCACACGGAACCAGACTAACCGTACCGAAATTTAAACGTTAAAATCGAGGTCAAATTTTTGACCGGTACGGTCGTCGTAGCTTGAGAAAACAGCCGACATTTGGGCACGCCACCACTGGTTTCCCCGCCAAATGACGTCTGAGAAACGAGCCCAGAAATTCCATACTGATGACGCATCACTACCCAGATCTGGGCAGTGCTTCCTGATTGGTCGTGCCGCGTGGGAAATTTGATTCGACCAACCATCGTACATTCGTACATTCGATTAACCTGACATGAGCCAAGCGAGGCGAACGTGGCATTTCACCCGAAGCGCGAGAAGAGGGGAGGATCGAAACGCCCAAATGCCGCGTTCGCCTCGCTTGGCTCATGAAGAGCCTGTTATGCAAGCTAACTTGAGATCAGGGTTGGTGACGTGGTGTGGGATTTTTTAACCACTGAAAAATACAAGACGCACTTATGCTAAGACCAAGCAATTTTACAATTTCTTTCTTAATTACCGTTTACAGTTGTAACGTTCTTTTGCAGGTGAATTTAATAATTGTCAGTGATCATGGAATGGACAGCACTTCATCAAGCCGACAGGTGTATTTGGATGATTACATTGACTCGAGCAGTTACTTCTTGACTGAGTGGGGTCCCCTAGTTCACATATGGCCACACCCTGGAATGAAAGAAGCCATCTATCAAAACCTGACGAAGAACCCCATACCGCACATCCGCGGAGTTTTTATAAAAGAAGACATTCCCCCTGAATATCATTGGAAAAACAACCGACGAATCCCTCCGATTTTTATCGATCCCGAAGTTGGTTGGTTCGTAACTCGCTCCAGAAACGATACTCCTCCTAGCCTAGGACAACATGGATGGCCCCCTGTGGAATCAAAGAGCTACTCGGTTTTCTATGCTCGTGGTCCCTCTTTTCGGGAGGGCACGATCGTGGAGCCTTTCAAAACGGTCGATCTCTATCCCTTAATGTGCAAATTGCTTGGGATAGATCCTCGTCCCAATAACGGCTCCCTCGAAAATGTCGAAGCTGTTTTAAAAGATCTAAGCCCATCTGGAATAGTTCAGTTTGTTCCATTACCAAAGCTTGATTTGATGAGTCTGGTGTTTGCAATTGTTTTCACATTGGCTTAAAAATCTCACTAAACAGTACAGTCGCCTATGGACGTTTTACATGAGCCGTATAATCACTCTCGTTCTTGTATTTTTTGGAAGAGCCTATCTTCCGTAAGCAAAAAGTAATGGGGTACAGTTAAATTAAACCCTATAGAACGAACACATCCCGGCTGTAACGAACAACCCTATATAACATGTTTGAGACAGGACTCCCGTATCCCCATCACAGGAGTGATTTCCAATCATTCCCTTGGCACTTCGTCATATCGGGTTTCAGTTTACGTTAGGGGCGGAAATGGGGGCCCTATATTTCTTTGTGTTTAGTTCATTTTTTATATGCTTTGTCCCAGCAACTTTTTTCCCATTCATTTCTCTTGAATTATGGTGTCATTGGCGAAGTAACAAAAATAAAATAACTGTTTTGAACAGTGTTTTTGGGTTGACATATATATAACGGGGTCTCCAAGCAAAATGCTTTGCAAGATTTTACTAGCTCCAGTTATTCATTCGGATCGATTCGTTGTCAGAGGAAAATAATTGCTTTTTATTTGGCCTCTTAATCCTTGCTTACAATTAACTCCCTTTTAGGCATCGCAATCCAGAGCGAGATGCTGTTTTTAAACTGAAAAAATCAAGTGCAGAAAAGAGCAAAAAAAAAAAAAAAAACGTAGTTGTTTTCTTTGTTAACGACTAGTTATTTATAGCATGTCATTGCATTGATATGTTTTAGTGGCCTCTGCATAATTATAATTTACTCATTCAGTGTGAATTTAATTGTAGCCTTTGCTCCTTTTTTCATGTGTTTAGCCTTGTTTTGTTTTTTTTTTTTAACGAAAAATGCGCCCCTGAAAAAATCGGTAAGATTATTTGCTGTGATTACTTCCCCGTATTGTAAATTGATTTATGTTTATCTCCAAGAAGAATTGTTTTTTCCTCTCAAGGTTATTAACAGTCTTGTAGAATCAACAAAGGCTTTGAATGACTCATCCTTTTCATCAAAACATTTTTTAATTCGCCTGCGATTCAAAATTCAAAATGAAATTCAGGTTGTAGTTTTTTCGATAAACAAACATAGTCAGCATGGATTATCTCTCAGCCACTAATGTCAGCGTGTAGCCCCGGTCGCCTCTGGATATACAAAAAAACATGACATCAATTAATATTTCTCTCGCTTAATATCTCGGCGGCAGATACGAAAATTTATTATCCCGAGCAGCTGTTATGAGAAATTGACTGTCGTGACTTCATTTGTACTGTCAATCCTGTTAGCGATATGTCCTTGTCGCTCCTCTGTGCCGGAGACTTATTGTCACTAAATTCACAGTTTGAGGCAATTGAAATGCATACAAGCTGACGGGAAAAAAGTGTACTCTTTGTTCATTCAATATTGCAATTTAAAAAGACTGTCAGTTGGGGCTTGTCTCGCAAATGGCAAGAAATTCCCAGGTAAGCCATGTACTTTCATGTCCTTTGAATTCCAAAAAAAGGGTCTTTGGATTTCTTCAAGTTCGTTTCCTACTTTCTACTACAAGATAGCTAAATAGCATTAATTCCATGCGCTTTAGGAAAGATTACGGGACCGATTTAACATTTCAGTTTCCTGTTGGAAACGCGAGGGTTTCTTTTCCGCGAGATTTAGGATTCTTTTTCTTTTATATTCCTCCAGATGGCACTCGGTAGTCATGTTTGCTAAGACTCCTTAAGTCGGCTCACTACTATAGAAAGCCGGGCGTTAACCTTTTTAATTTCGACGGGAACACTTTTGACGATGTTCATCCACAAATGAAAAACTTAGGATCGCCTTTTACTTAAGCAATAGACCACACTTTCTTTTGGTCTACCGGCGTGATAACCCACGCGGGATGTTGGGAGAACACGACGCTTTTCGAGTGTTCTCCCAACATCCCAAGTGGGTTATCACGCCGGTAAACCCACAGAAAGTGTGATCTACTGCTCTTATAAAATAACTTTAAGTAAAACGCAAAATGTTTCAGTTTTCTATGAGTTTACCGGCACAATAAACCATAGGTTTTTAACCAATCAGAACTCTCGTACTATCTTAGTAATTTTATAAAGCATAACAAACAGCATCTGACATGGAAGACTCAATATTAAAAATTCAAAAAAGTGCAAACCGAACAGTTTAGACTTTAAATGATCCATGGAAAAAAAGTGTGAAAAATAAGAAAAATTTCCCTCTGTCTAAATACGATCATAACACTACTCGGATGTTGTCAGCTGGTCAAGTCAAGACCGTTAATAGATATATTGAAGACTTCAGAGATACGATACATCATTTAGGTGATTTCTCAAGTTTTCACGTTTATTTTCTTGCCAACTTAACTTGGAAGTGGCTAGCGATAATTGGTAAACGAGGGAGTTGTTATAAATTAACATGGCTCAAGATGTTTTAAACAGTTGAAAGGAACTGAAAACAACCTTGTTTACTTAAAAAATGAAGCTTGTATTCTACATACAAAAGTTAAACAAAAAAATTAATAAAGAAGTTGGCAATACGCATTTGCAATTAATTTATTTACTTTACCTCCTCTGTTCTTTTAACTCCAGAATTATCTTATAACATGAAAGCTCTACAAAATTTCTATTTCACGAATTTCGGTGAATGATGAGCTTGTTAGTGTGCGAGCAAATTATAAGGTGTAAGAATTATTTTTATAGTAACTTTCCGAAAATTCAAATATCTTGATATGTTGATTTAATTACAACGTTAAATATACGTAGCACCGAAGAGACACTTGAAAGGAGCCGCCTAAAAAAACATTAGGGCTAAGCAATTTGCTCTTTTTAATTTTTCCCTGAATATTATATTATTCAAGGGGTCTATGCTTGACTTGCAAAATCTCTCGCTAGGATATCTAACACAGGAAGAAATTTTCCCCAAAAGGTAATGTAGATCGTGAGGGTTGTGTCTATACGCATAATTATGGTCGAGTGATCAAAAGTTTAGAATGAAATAAATCGGCGAATTGCTGGATAATTTGTTTTTTTATGATCTGATACGAGATTATCATTTCCTACTTTGTACGTTGGGGGGATATAATAGTTACGTTTAGCAGCAAGGCTGGTTGGTACGTTGAGACTCATTTTTCTACTCTACTTTTGTAAGAGACTTTTCCCTTTAACTTTAACATTGAGTGGCGTGTGCGTTCCATATTCCCCCAAATTCACTTAAGTTAATTAAAACTTAAGATATTGTCATCTTTTATTCTATTTTGCTAGAATCAAACAATCCACAGTAATCAGTACAACAGTCCATTCGAGAACGCCAACGAAACCAACACTACCAGGTCCGCAATGCATGCAGACTCCGCTCTTCCAGAAACGCACCTGTCTGTTTTCGTATGTTTGGCTTTGTTGGGGGTCGCCATCGTGTTTGCAAACGCTGTTGTCATATTCCTCTACAGAAGGAAAGAATATCTTAAAACTAAAACAAACCTATGCCTCGCGTGTTTGGCAATGTCCGACCTTTTGGCGGGAAGTGTCGCGGTTCCCTTGGTGATAGTGTGCAATAAGGCAGATGTTGGCATTTTCAGGATAAAGATATGCATAGTTATGGACCTGTCGTCCAGATTTATTTCCATTTCGACAGTGCTGCACTTACTGTTAGTCACTGTAGAGAGGTATTTCATGATAATCCATGCTATGCATTATCCATTTATTGTAACAAAATCCCGATTAATCTTCGTCCTCGTTTTTGTGTGGTGTTTTTCGCTTGGAGCATCCCTCATCCAGCTCACTTGGATTTCCCTAAATGGACAAGATACCGACGAAGTTTACAGAAAAGATACCATCTACAGTCTGTCGATCTTCTTCGGAGTGGTGTTATCAAGTCTTTTGATCATGGCAGTAGCGTTAACACGTATTTTTCGTGTTCTGCGAAGGCAGCTTCAAAGCATAAAGAGAGCGCAAACTTACAAAAGTAGAGCCTATCGAAAAATGCCTATTCCATTGGAGGGCAAGGCAGTTATTGTCTTTGGATCGATGATCTTAACTTTTATCGCCTGCTGGTTTTCTTATTACTTTGACGGGCTGATGCGGGATTTAAATCTCCCAAGTCTTTATGTACCAGGCTGGGTAAGTGTGATGCTCATGTTCTTGAGGTTTGCCTCCTCTGTGGTAAACCCCATCCTATATACTTTCTTCAAAGAGGATTTCAGAAGAGCTCTGCTCTCCTCGTTTGGTAGTTATCAACGCCGCTCAACACGCCTGACAACAGTTAATACCACACCAGTTTAAAAACGCTTACGTGTACCTTGTACTATTCAAATAATTGATCATGTAAAGCGTTCGGGCGCTTACCGAAAGACAGAGAGATAGACCGATAATTTTGAAATGAAGCAAGGTTTCTTTCGAGAATTTTTAGCCCTGCAAAGATGGCCGTCTTTTCCCGCCGCTCGGGACGTCTCTCCGCAAAAATTCCCTTGCGGCGAGTAGCGAGGAAACACTGCTTATTCCCAGGCTAGAAGATTTTCATCAAAATAACTGCCTTGCCTAGGAATATACTCCTGACAATTCCTACTAATCGTAAGCTTCCTGAATCTTTATCAGTTACAAACGCGTTTCGTTGGCTATATAACCTTTATTTTTATTTTAAGAGAGTGACACCAATTACTTTGAAAAGTATTCTCCCTAGTGGCTCTCTCGGACAGGAAGAAGAAACTTAGTTTTATTGAATAACTGAGGTGATAGACTTCACTCATATTAAGATATTTATTAGTTGACCTCTTCAAATAACATGTGATTGTGAAAAGTATACAAAATTGCCCTTTTCATAAAAGAACTAGTCCGCATTTAAAGTGCACAATTTTAAAAAAACTCGTTTAACTTCGTAAGTTTACATTTTTATTATCGTTTTTAATTAAAGCTATTAATGACTTTAAAGCTATCATAATATTAAGTTATTGAATACCAAAAGCTACTCCTGTGCAAGTTAAAGTGTGACCGACTGATGTTATTCCGCAAATAAAAAGTAGTTACAAAAATTATCCATTAGGACCTTGAAACCCTCAGAAAGCCTCATACATCTGAATATGGATGTCAGTATACAGTAACACTTGTCACGGAACAAATTTAAAGGTAGTGTTACACGAGACGATTCACAACGACGATTTTTAGCGGAACACAGCGTTGCAGCATTGGTGCGACATTGTTTTGAATAGTTCCAACATTGTTCCAACATTGCAACGCTGTGTTGCGATAAAAATCGTCGTTGCGAATCGTCCCTCTGTGTTTGAACACGGAGTCGCGGCTGCGTGGGGCTGCGCCGCATAACAAAAATTGAATCTGCTATTTATTTTACGTACATTTACCGACATGAAGGCTCTTCGTAGGTGAATGGCTGTAACATAAATAACATTGAAATCCCACATATTTTTCTCAGCTTGCACTTGTGTTAAGTGCGCACAGGGCTCCTGGTGCGCACGAAGACGTTTTCTTTCATTTTGAGTTTTCATAAATTGGTGACCTACGATCGCCCGGGTGAGCTTAGTCCTGTTGTTGACAGTGACCGACGTTTCGACAACCCGTGAGGTAGTCATCGTCAGAGTCAAAGTGAGTTGTATGACGTCAGTTGATGGTATGTTACTTCTTTTTGCTGTTTAATAGAATATCTTTTTACTGGTGTTGGTGTTGGTGTTGTTATTGTTGTTGTATATATGTCAAATGATGCAGGGTACTACTCCGTGCTTTCTTAAGTCTATGTTTATTTTTTCCTCTACGATTTTCTTCATCTTCAAAAATTTCAGCGGCGTTTGGTCCCACCAAAGCCTGTAAAACAATAAAAAACACGCAAGATCTAAGTCTTTTCAAGATTTTATGCCACTTGTAAATGACTGAGGGAACTGAGGACAGAAGCTGGGATGCACTTACCTGAGGCGGTGCGGGTACTCGGAGGACTAGGGCTTCTCCTGTGTGTACCACTTGAGGACCAGCCAGAGGTCCAGCTGTTATTGGAGCCAAACCAGCTTGATCCGCCAAAGCCATACCCAGGCCCCGGCTGGTGGTATCTCGGTCCATAGTAACCGTGACCATTGTAGTACTGGTTACGATGCCTTAAAGAGTGAAAACAATAATAGAATTTTAAAACTCAGTGTATTTAACTGTTGCTTAGCTGCTTAGCCCGCTTCCACAAAGCCGCGAGATTAACCACTGCCTGGGAGGTAAATTTCTTGCTGGCATTTTAGGATTAAGGTGATTCCCTGGTTTTGCACTGCGCATCTCTTACTGCGCATAACAAGATGGCCGCCGTAAAACAGGGCATGTGAAGTAACATTATTAAAATGAAGTGGACTGAAGAGAAACGCTATTGGAATTTTTGCTTGCGGTTGTTTCTTGCCGGGGTGAGACTCAATGTGTTGGGAATGTGCATAACGTAGGCAGTACACGTGTTGCTGAGTTCGACTTCCTCACGGAGAACCTCAATAGTGGATGTTTAACTTGTGCTTACTCACTTTGATTTTTATTTAAACGCTTTCTTTATCACATTGTGTCCTAAATGTGATATTTCGATGTAAATTCTGTAAAAACAGATTTTTTAATACTTTCTTCCTCCTTTCACATACATTCTATTTTGAAACTCGCCCCAGTCCTCTCTCAAAACTCGGAGAAAATGCATTTGGTGCGCACTGTCTGCAGCTCTACCGCAAAAACGAGTACAGTGACCCCCATTTTTTACTTCATGATTTTAATAAGGACAGTGCTTCCTTTCGATGAGAAAAAAATTGGAACAAATCTATGTTCAGTTTTTTGGCAATTTTACTAAATTGTACGGATTGAGCTATCACGGGTCGAATAGCGCGTGTCCAATTCAATTCTACTTTAAAGCGTAAAATAATAAAAGGAGCATTAAAAGGTATTTTTCTGGTATGCATGTGGATAAACAATGCAATAAAGTCAAATTCTGTGCGATACCACATGCATCATCGAAAAAATCTCTCGTTTTTGTCTAGTTTTGGGCTGCGCGCGGTTTTTGTCAAAGGGTCCAAAATAGCCGTATTTCTCAGCATTGTGACGTCAAAACGAGCACTGTGACCCCCACTTTTTATTACTTTTTTTATCATCTTCTGGACTTGTTACATCAGTATACCAAGTTTCATCTACAATCTATGTTAGGTTCTTTTACTAGGGAATCACCTTAAGTGGAAAATCTAATCTTACCCTGAACTTCCAAACAGATAACCAAGCAGTCCACCAGTGGCAGCTCCTTAAATGAAAAGACATTACGCAATTTAAGTTACATTACGTAAAATCTACAGTTGAACATAATCATCTTTGTCACAGTAACATTTGTTGGCCAAATTTTCGGGAAAAAATGATTGGACAAAAACAGCGTTGAACAGTTAATCGTGGGGATTCCCTCGACCCACTGCTGGCTTTCGTCCGACGTTTGCCGAAGCACTCTAGCGATTTCGGATGATTTCCGAAGTTGCTGGGTCGATGATCTTCAAAAAATCTGACGCATCTCAACGGTGAGGTTCTCCAATACTTTCTGACCTTTTGTGAACAAAAATAATCTAAAACTACCATGCAGATCTGTAGAAATCGACACATTACCGACGATAATTTCTCCAAAATTTTAGCGCCCTGAGTTTAAGTTAAATGTCAATTTACCTGACCAAAATCCCCCTCCAGTCCCTGCACCTGTCGGAGTTGCATAAGTTGTCGTGTGTTCACTTCCTGAAAAAACATTTATACAGCACATAAAATTATAACTCCTGTGTAGTAAGAAAAAGTTGATTCATAAATATGTCAACAACATAATTTGTAACAAAAGAGGTATCCATCAGGATAGAGCAATTTGATGCTTTTTCCCATCTGGCTTTTACGGTTTTGACGCCCTTTTACTCACGAAATTTGCTATTTGACACTAACTCTTGCTTACAGCCGTCACAGGCACCGTCTTTCGCAAGAAAATTAGTCTGGGCGAACTGCTATCGGGCGAACCGACCTTCGGGCGAAACGACCTGATACCAGTGTAAGCAACCACGACGGCAAGGACGGCGAAAACGTCACTTAAAACATCTAAATTCGTGCTGTTTCAAACTTCATCGCTCTTATTTCAGCTCATTCAATTTTTCAAAAATTAATCGTTGGCGAGTTGTGTTTTGGAGTTAAATTCGGAAGAACGGTATCTAAGTTTCGAAGAAAAAGAAAGTTGTTATTTTGTGGTTTCGTCGTCCATAAAAACGTGAGATCAGGAAGTTTCAAGTCGTGTCGTGAAACGTCACGGCAAAGAAATGTACAAAAAAGCGTGATGCACGCACTTGTTAGCGTCGTCAGTGTGGTTGTTCAAGCTCCCTAATGGTTAGCACTCTGTAAGGCGGGCACCTGTCTAAGATGGACACCCAGTGCTGGTCCCGGCAGTTCTTCTATAATAAAGCTCACTAAGACACACATCTATCTGTCTTTAAGAGAAATGACTTAACATAGCCCATACCTGGCATAGTATACTCAGGCCTAAATCCTGGTGGAGGGGGGCTGGTTGACTGGGAGTAACCTCCAGGGGTTTGAGTACTGAGAACAACAAGTTAAGGAGGAAATACACGAGGTATTAGCTACTGTTGCTCAGGGTTCTCTGAGAAACTGCAAAGACCAGTGAAAATCACCGTATAGGTGACTGAAGAGCTGGCTACTCACACACATGGTTGCAATGCATGACTGAGACTCTTCCTTTCAATCTAATCTGTTGCTGCCTTCTTAATTTTTTTCTCCTTCTGCTTGAAACTGTCTGGACAACTCTGTTGACCACTGGTAGGTTAAACTAAACTGAAACAATCCACTGAAACGTTTGGACGTGCACGCGAGATTGATGCAAACAGCCTTGCTCCAACGCAGTGCTTTGCATAGAAAATGGTTAAAATGTGTGTGATCATGTTACAAGTGGTAGAAGGTCCAACCATGCATGATCAGATTGCGTTCTATGCATTTCACTCATTCTTAGTGGAAGTCCTGCGCATGTGTAACAGCAAGCTGGAGATTAGAATTAAGACCAACCCCCTATCACTCATGCCAGCAACAATAAAATTAAAATTATTGGAAAAAAAGTTAATATTTTACAGTTGTTTTGAGGGGTAAAAGGATACTGTCCTGCAGTATTGCCTGTCCAGTGCTGATAAATGTAATATGCGATCAAAGCAATGATGGCCCACATAATGATGGTACCAATCCAGCTTCCTGAATGTCTGCAAAATAAGATCTGCAATATAATATCCTGATGTGCTTGATAAATTCATCCTCCCTGCAGGTGATTGACAGACCCTCTCACCTCCGCAGAGTCCTTTTTGTGTCGCAGGGAGGCTGGGGGAGAGAGATAAAAGAAAGCACATGGGGGATGTTGGGCAGAGAGGAAGTGAGTCGAGGCTCCCACCTGTTCTCTCTTCCCACTGTCCCCTGTGTACTTTTTTCTATTTTCACTGGGATACCCAGCGGGAGGCTCTGAGGAGGAGAGAGTTACTAACCTCTCAATGTATTTATTTGCTAACTAGATAGCTTAACAAAAAATATAAGGGAGATGGCAAGGTCTGTAACTTCCTACACTGGCAAGTGTGTTAGGCACTTATATACACAATCATAAAAAAATACGATTTACCTTCTTGAGTGGTAATTATGGTTGTAACCATGGTGACCATGGTCCCTGTGACCTGAATAATGGTAGTTATGACCTCCGTCAACGACATCAATTGTGTACTCCAGCTGCAGAGGAAGTTTTGATCTTATTTGTTTATTTATTTTATTTAATTTACTTAGTCACTCACAAAACCTTATAAAACATGAACAAAAGTTGTTAATTAAATTATAAAATTAATGTGACAAGGAAGCCTAATGAAGCTTGAAGCTTATATTAATAGGCTTCCTTCAACTACCTAATGAAGTAAATTCATGGCTGAGTGCAAAGTGAGCAAGATCAGAAAATTAAGCAACAGATCGGCTGTCAGTGAGATAATTCTTTAAATTTTTTTAAAAACAAATATAGAAGGAGAGCTAATTAGTGAAATAGGCAACAAATTCTTATATCTTATATCACTAAAGGTTTTTTTTGGTGATTAAATGTGTGTGAAGTGGGGTACTTTAACTGACATCTGTCAACTTGTATAATATTATGAAAAAAAAATTGAGACCTACCCCACAAGAGCCTTTCAGGATATATGGATCATCTGGATAATTGTATCCTTCACAATTGACAGCAATGTCACCAAACCGATAGCTGCTGTCCATATCTGCTTTACACTCCCACTGTGGAAATAAATTACTGAGTTCAGAAACTTTGAGAAAAATTTGAAAATGGGTGGGCTGGTTCAAACTAATCTCCCCACCTACCCCTTCCCTAAAGCAATGTTATAACTAACTTCTCACTCAGGGCAAAACGTTAGGTTGGGGAGGGGCTGGTGAACTTTCCTGAATCTTATACTGATCCAGCGAGTCAAATGCAATTTGCAAGCTTATGGATCAAGCACAAGTGAAGTTCCTATGTCCAGTGCAAATGCAAACACAGTGAGATAAAAGCATGTGCAATTACGTATCCTGCATCCCCAAATACTGGATTTCATTACCTTACGTTAATGCATGGTGCTTGTTTGCATGTGTGAAAAATAATACAAGAAAAAAATGATTGTACCTGCACATCATAGCCATCAGATCCTCTGTTATAGCACTGAACATTTCTTGGAGTGAAAGCTGAACAGCCTGCTGTTCCACCGACACACTGTAACTGAGGGACAGGGTGAGTACGGCGGGAATTTGTCATTTTACCTTGTTGTAATGTGATGACATTGACATCTGTCAATTTTATCTTGTCACTGCTGCCCCAACCTAGAGCTAAAAAGTTATCATAACCTCATTGTAGTCATTATGAATGAGGGGGTCTTGTAAGGTGTTTCTTTCTTTTGAGTCTTAGGCTATGTTCACACTTCACCGGACAGCTTTTACACCAGCATGAAAATCATACCACATAGTGCTTCTGTTCACACACAAGGATTGTGATTTTGGTACGATTTCTGTGATGGAGAGAACTGTGCCGCACCAATCTTTCGTCCAGTAGGTGTTCATATACTATACTGAATAGCTTATCAAAGTGGCATCAAGAGCTTTCTGGCGATAAAGTGTGAACACAGCCTTAAAGTGTGACCAGTCATATGAAGCACCTTCGGCAGTACTTTCACAAGGTACCACTTGTTTTTCAGCATTTTTGGAAATTTTGGTGAATTTGACTTGGCCACTTTTAAAACGGGTTTTAAAATTGGTTGAGGGTTTAACATTTGCAAAAGAAAATCAGGCAGCAGATTTTGAGGGGAAAGGTACTGACATGTATGAGCACCTGCAAGAAACGCGAGTTAGCACTTAATAACACAACAGTCGTAATCATGAAACTTAGCTCACTTTTAAAACCTATTCTATACATGAAAAGTGCAGCTGTTTTGTGTGTTTGTTAGCTTCCGCATTCGTAGAAATAAGCTTCAAACTAAAGATTTACAGGCATTTAAGGCATCCATTCTCAGTAAAAGGCTAAAATGTAAAAATATAAAGACTTTTAACGTACCTGCACTGATCAGATGACTTCCAAATAGAAAAATTATCCACAATCGAACAAAACTCCTTGACACCGCCATTTTCGAAAATCGAACACGAAATATAAGTTACTAGGTCAAGCTCTAACTTTTCTCTAGGACGTCTCCGTACGATTCCAGGTAAACTTGAAACAAGAAAACACCACAGTGAATTAACTAAACTAGATTAAAATAAACGTCACGATTTTAAAACAGAGATACGTTTCGATACAAGATTGGTCGGCACACGTATTATTCCATTCGTCTTGCCAGTTGCATCAGGTAACGCATCATGTTTATTTCTGTCAGGTGATAGACTGGCACTAGTTTTCACCACACAGGGATACCAAGTATATCCATTCAGTCAGTGAGAAAATAGCGCACAGAAACGGCGAGAGAATGACAATTGTAAGAAAAAAAAGATCACAGCTGGTCCTGTAGGCTGTGAAACTGGCGCTTAAAGGAGTGCTTTGCACTCGCCTCAGTGAGGAGCTTTTGATACACAGCTTTGTCCGTTCCTAGGTCCAAAGGCTATGCCATGCTGATGAGCCCTAGTAAGAGGGTCTAAGAGCGAAACAGCTGTCCATGGCTGCCTAGAAGGTAATGGCCAAACTCACTTGCTAAATTTTGTCTTATCCTGGCTGCGTCATGTAAGAGACCGGGCTAGTACTCGGGTCTTAAAATAGGGAGCTTAAGCAGCGACGTTTTTGAGCGACGCACGTCAACCGGAAGTGAGGTATTTTCCCTCTTAACATGCCTTGATGATATAAACTTTGTATTCCGTAGCTTCTTTACTGTCATAGAGGCGATTTGACTGAAAATTTGCGCGAAACCACCGTCAAAAAATAAAAAAAGGCCACTTCCGGTTGACGTGCGTCGCTCAAAAACGTTGTTGCTTAAGCTCCCTAATAACTGAAGATCAAGGTGCTGTCTTTGCCCTTCAAAAGGGTTGACCTAAGCGTGGCTCGGATGACCAAGTAGAAAGGGCGCGTGGTGCCACCTCCAAGTAGGGGACGTAAAAACAGGGCAGGTTTGAGGGACAGTATGAAATCACCACACAC
>BOPM01000193.1:297288-314882 GCA_022179025.1 Porites australiensis
ACTTGGTTTCTCTTTACTTCCGTTTACTTTGATACCACAGTATTTTAAGAGGTTTAATTGATCAAAAACACGCTAAAACAAACGAAATTTGAAGACAAAACAGTGAAATCCACTCAGCCTAATGACTTCCTGATCTTTTCAAACCGTACGGCGCATGCGTGAAGCGTGGAAGCGGGAAACATATGTTCGGTCTCAGTCTTTTTCGTCCGAGTCGGCAGTCAAATATCTCCACGTCGGGTGAAGAAAGATTCAAATATCCCCTCCCCTGGGAGAACAAGATCAGTCAAATGCCCTACCCCAGGGCCAACAAAGACGATCAAATCCCCACCCTATGCCCTGCCTCCCCCCCGTCGGCTTTACATTGATAGGTGCATAACAACAGCCATAACAACATCTATTTGCTTCGAGTTGGAAGCTGAAGAGCGCCGTGCGAGAAAGTCCCCTCGATTTTTGCACATTTTGAAAGTTCTTCAAAGTTTCTACAGGCGACTTTTGTTTAGTAGACAAACAAAGACAAACACCGTTCGGAACTATTTTTCCCGCTAGTTTGCCCTTCGTTTTCAAGAAAAATACCAACGTCACGGTTAATTTCCATTGAGAAATTTCCTTGGTAGCGTAATGAAAAAATATGACAAGGGCAAGATTCTTGATGCATAAAAAAACGTCATGTAAACATTCACTTACCTTCCTTTTTCTCTTGGCACCTTTTCCACTAAAGCGAGAAAAAAAGTTTTCAAATACATGAAAAGACACGACCGTAGGGAGATACGAAATTTATTTTCCTGTGAATTAATACCAGCATGATGCAATGACGAGTCAATAACTGCAAAACTAAAGTTCATATCAGTCATCGTTGTGTAACGGTGTATTTATGACGATATTAACTTTGGTTCAGGAGCGACTTTTACAAATTTACCAAAAAGCAAAAACGTTGCCCAAATCAGGTCACAAATTTCCTGAAATTTTATTTCCCCTCATACCGATATTAGTTTGGTTGAAGCCTTTTTACTATTATAGCAGCTAATCAGTCCCAATTTTATCTTCACGTTAAAGGCTCACCGTTTAACAACTTTTCCTTTGTGGATACTCGAGGAGTCTTTCTCAGCCTGAATTTGAAATTCATCACTGGCTCTTGCTACATCTGAATTTGGAGTGTTCTTACCACCT
Source organism: Porites australiensis (assembly GCA_022179025.1). Classification (NCBI taxonomy): domain Eukaryota; kingdom Metazoa; phylum Cnidaria; class Anthozoa; order Scleractinia; family Poritidae; genus Porites; species Porites australiensis. Next base: position 298,456 of record BOPM01000193.1, read on the forward strand.
GAAACAAAAAAAGAAGAATAAAAAGGCCATCGTTTAACAAATTCAAATTCAGAGCTGGGGAATTTCCGTTTTTGTTAGCACCCAAACATTTTGATTCAGAAAATTGATTAAAATTAACTGTCATTAATAACATTTACAAAAAAATTTTGCTGTTGCCCCAAGTTTTAAGATTTGTTTTTCTGCAAAGAGAATGTGAAATCATTGGTCCCATCTAAAATAGCCCCCATGAGTGTCTGAAAATGCACTAATAATTTCCTCAGACATGATTTTCTTTGACTCTGAAGATGACTACCGCACAGGTTGTCGAAAAGTCAGTCACTGTCAACAACAACAGTCCTATTCAGGACTACGTTCATCCGGACGATCAAACTCAACCTACTTTTGTTATGATTTCTATTGCAGCATAGACTCTGCCTAGAAAAGTGAATGTTATAATTTCCCTACAACGAGTTACTTGGTATGTTTCAGCAGTGCCCAGTGGCCCCTTTGCTCTTGGACGACTGGGAATCTTAGTTTTTTCATAGAACTCGATCCTATGCTTGACACCTTGGTTTTCATGGGTTCACAGCACTGTGGACTCCTATCAAGTTTTCATAAAACCGCCCGTCAGCCTTGCTGTATACTTACGTTTTTTGAAACTTTTTACTGCTTCCATCATCTCCTTCTTTTCTTTTTGCCTTTTTTGTAAAACTTCTTGTTGAACCTATAGATATTGACAAAGAACCCTGGCTGAGTTAATGTAACATATTGTACTGTGAATGATAGGCCTTGCTAACATGATCCCTCTGCATCTCATTTGCTACAGTGCCCAAACTGTACCACATAGGTCGTGAAAATGAGTGTGAATGCCATAAGGACTTCTTTATGTTTGTCCCAGATGTATGACATTAACAGTTTTATTAAAGAACCTAAAAATCACATTCTCTCTTTAAAGAGGCTAAGTTGTGCCATTCACTATCTTTTTAAAAAGATAAACCTTTTCTTGCATAAATTGAATTAAAAAAACAATTGTCCAGTTTTGCTATCTAATACTTAACAATTATTGGACAAGGTTGAGCAAAATGTGATGATTTGTTGGTGGCAAGCAGATCTGCGAGGCACTGACAGATTACGATATTTTGCGATAACCAAGTTCAATAATATTGTTTTATCATTCGATCGCCAAGTCGGTTTTCAATGAATATCTTTGGGCAGCAAAGTGATCTGCCATATTTCACACAAGAGCGATCGCAAGATGGAGAAAAGCGTGGTTTCATTTCAACTGAGCAGAATATTATTTGCAGCCAGACAAAGTTGGACGACATTACGCATGAACAGACCATTATTTGTAGGCAGTTATTTACAGGTCAGATGGTGGGCTTTCGGCCAATGAAAAGGAAGAAAAATTTGCACAGAATGATAATATAAATTATTTGGGCATTGAAACTGTTTCCTGTTGTCTGTTGCAATGGATAGCAAGGATGGACATGGATAGAAAGTTGACAAAGGTTTTAACGCCATGCCTACACAAATCCCTGAAAAAGTTATTATGGTTAGTGTTCCCTGGTGAAATTTGTTCGATATCTTCCTCTTCATAACTCTACAGGAAATTTTTGTGTTTGGGTAAAGGCAAAATCCCCCGATATTACCATTCTAATCACACCTCTTTGACAGAACTTTTGCATAGAATTCATTCTTAGGATTATATAAAAATCATATCATTGTGGAATTTTGGTGAAATTATTTTTCTTTCTGGTCACCATAAAAAAAAGGGTTAATTCAGCACTACAAAGAAGGCTTTTGAGGTACCTTTTTGCCATATTTCTTCATCTCACGCTGCTTCTTTGCTTTCTCTGATCTTTCCATAGCTTGCTGCTTGCTGAGTAACTTTGCTCGCACCTAGAACCAAAACGTTATCATTAACTGTGATAAAAATGTAGCTCAGTTGGGTTGTTAAACCGACACAGTATACTACTTCTGACTTTTTGCCTTTCTTCATTCTAAATTGTGGATCTTTTTAAAGGACATCGAAAATCACATTCAAATGCATTCTATTTTTGTACAGCAGGGGAGGAAGTTAGGTTTTGGAGTGTACCCCTGTGCACACTGCACTTACAAAATACATGACGTGAATGTTAAGCATGTCACGGAAATCACAGAGGTAGATACCTGATTGTAAGACACACCACAAAATTACAATGGTTTTAGATCTATCGAGCAAACTTTCTTAAAAAATACCGTGCCTTATGACCATAAAAGTAGTAATTTCCCATAGAAGTAATAAAGCTGGAGGAAATTTGGCTAAACTGTTCACATGGTAAAAGGAAATTCTAGCGACATAAGTAACTAAACAAGAACTTGACTTCAAGGAGACTTGCTAATGAATGGCTTCAGTGAGAAACCATGCAATGTGGCTTTTTGATACAATCTCTCCCTCCCTCGCCACCCTCCTCTCTCTTCACAAGAACAGGAGGTGAGTAAGCTTGGGATTTCTTGTCAAACACCTACCCTTTGCATGTGATCATCAGTTTTTACCATTTCTGCAAAGTAGTCATCTGGTCGCCTAGTTGCTACGTCAAGCTTCTTAAGTTTAGGGAGAGCTATATTGACAGCAGCTTGGGCTTGCCTGTAACTAAAATTAAAAAAAAGTTCCAAGTTACTTAAACACCTTTCTTACAGTGAGAAAACAGAAACAGAAACAAATTGTGAGATAAATCAGAAGGTTTGGTTCATGTTCAGTAGAGTACAAGGTTTAAACAATTATATACAATGTTCCACATGCAGAGCATATAACTGTGAAATTTGACTCTCATCCAAAGAAAATAATTTCCACAAAATCTAATTATATGCATCAATAAATCATAACCATTCCACTAGCTTTAAATGGTGTATTTTTTGGGCAAAATATTCAAGGGCAAATGGGATAATCAGAGATTAATGAGGGCTTCTCCATTTTTTGGAACAATGTTATCAACTTGCATTTTACATGAGAACATTTGTCAACTCTCTGTTGCCTTAACCCTTTAAACTCCAACATCCACATACAAATTCTCCAAACTGATCTCTACACATTTCCTTTAAAGAATGAGTTGAGAGAATTTGATAAAAGATCAAAGTATTTTCCCGTAGGTGATCATTTAATTAATTCTCATAACCTCATTTCATGATAATGTATGGATATCGTTAGGAGAAAATTGCTGTTGGTCTCCATTGGGACTTAAAGGGTTAAACCCTTCTGTAGAGACACCCAGCTTGAGTCCCTGTTATTCTTCAGACCATTTTTTATTCTGTTTACGACACCTGCACTGGACACTGTCACAGTACCAACAATCTCTGCTTTAGACACAGTGAAAAGTACATTGTAAAGAAACCTACAATCTCATTTCTCGTTGGAAGTCATCATGTAAGCTTTTCTCACTACTTGGTGTAGATGTTGCTGATGTCTTTGGATTAACACCTTCTTCATCCTGATCTCTTGTGACAGTTACATCCATTCTTTCAAGCCAGTCAAGTTCTTGAGCAATTTGCTCTAGTTTTCGCTTCATGCCAGGCTATGTGGCAAAAGAGAACCATGTCATTTAAGGACAAAGCTTAGAATAATCATGCAGGAGATGTTGCGTGTCATGGTAATTGAGTTTTTGGTTACTCTTATCGCAGACTTTGTCAATAAAATATGTATAAATAAAAAATGTAGTTTTCTGCAACATACTTAATATTTACCCTACTTATAACACGATATATGTTCAGAAGTACTTCGATCCTTCTGCAACTCCATAACAACTCCTGGTTCAATGGGTGAACTCCTGGGAATGTGTCAGACACCGCTAAGAACGTATGTGTGAGAGGCTACACCAATCATGCCTTTGAACCAGATTGTTTTGGAGCAGTGTGGTAATTTGGTACTGACCGCGCGCAACATTTAGTTCCAGCAGAGGCTCGTGATCTGAAGCAACAGCTGTTTAATCATGCAATCTTCTCGTGTGGGAAATCTACTGTACTGAATGCAGAAATTAATATACTTTCATTCAGACTGATATTTATTTAATGTTTTGGTTTGATTTAAGTGCTCTTTTAAAACAGCCATTGATTGGTACAAAGCCACCAAATACATGCAAGTGGGAATAGGATTTGTTTTCAGCTTCCCGGAGAAAAAAAATAATAGTACAGCTGTTCAAAAGAGTTCCAGATTTAGAACATTATAAGTAAGCGTACTTGCTACCAAAATGTTGAACTCACAATGTTGTTATTATAAACACGTGCGAGTTTCTTTGGCTGGAGTCTGTTCAAACCGACTTGAAGTTTACCGCTTGCAAAATCTCGTTGAAGCTGTGAAAGTAAAGTATACAGAGCGTAAGATAATTAAAGATTATATTAATATAGACCGATTTTCAAAACTACCAAATCTGACCTCTTGATCTGATAAATCAGAATCGCTTTCGGTAAAACCATCTTCCAAGTCGGCCATTTTGTTTTTTTGTCTTCGTTCGAGTAGAGGTCTGGTTCGAGTAACACGGGAATCCGCTGACCGGTTCATCAATATTCGATTCTCAATTTTCTGTTTATATCGATCGTTCCTTCGTTTCCACCCACGCAGGCGGGGGATTAACTGATTAGCCATGGATCTGTTTTACGATGGTTTTAAATTCTATGCTGGGCAGTTTGCCAACATTCCTATGTTTCCAGTGCTACAATGTGCTCATTACACAATTATGTGCTTGAAACTGCGAATGGAGGCTGGTAAGTGCAAATATACACACTTCGAAGTACTATTGTAATATTTTACAAATTGAGTTTACTTGGATTATAAGTGCATGCCCTACTTTGGCAGCAATGTTCTTAAATGGGAAATTTGTTAATTCTACTTTAGAATGTTAACGCTAAAAGTCTATTTCCCTTCATATACTTATCAAACCAATGGGATAGAAATAAAATGGGTCTGTCAGATGTTTTGCAGCTGTACAGGTCATGTGACCATAATTATACATGGAAAGGATTTAGGGGTCAATGTATTACCGCGTTGACAAAACGTTTTCAACCCTCAAGGAATTGTTACTTGCAGTCATTCAACACTATGTTTGGCCTACATTTTAGAATTAGCATTTGTAGAATATTAAATATTCTAAAAAATGTTTAATATTTAACTTTTTGAAAAACAATATTAATGGCTGAGTCAATTTGAAGTATACCCAACTTCCCTCACTCCCTCTCGCTGCCTCTGGGCAATAAACCCAAGATCAGAGTTAACACCCTTTTTGACACACCTAACAAATTTAATAGTTTGTATCTGACTTAAAAACAGAGGCCTAGGAGAGAGGACTGGGGATGAGTCAGGATTTTGTATTTAATTAGTGGAAGAGAAAGGGCATTGTACTTGGCTCCATTCTACCATCTGTCATGTGGTTCCGTTATATTATAGAGTTCTTTTTAATTTTTTTCATGGAAGAATTGTCACCTGTTATAATTGGAATGGAGGAAAAGAGTAACTTTACATCATACTGAGATGTCTGAACTTATTCATTGGCATTTTTCTCTTAGCCTGAGAAAAAGCCGTCACCACCACTGATTTCCCTGTGAAGTGAAGCCTGTGAAATTTCCATCCCTGATGACATGTCACTACCCAGATCTTGGGTAGTGCCTTTGTAAACGAAATTTATCAGTATGGAATTTCTGCACCAGCTCCTCAGACCTCATTTCACGGGGAAATTTATGGTAGCAGTGCAAAATTTTGGCTGTCTCCTCAGGCTATTTTTCTCTAAGATTTGTGACCTTGACTTTTGTAGGTTCATTGTCATTTGCCTTCACCCATCCAATGTCTTGCTGGGTTTCAAGCATCCTCACCTGTTTTGCTGGGACAATTATGGCAAACTTCTTGCTAGGAAATGCTCTCATTTTACCATTGTTAGACATGAAACAGATTGCTATTTTGACTGTTATCTGGTAAGTGATAGTGAGTTGTAGCTTTAACCATAGGGTAATGTTTACAGGGTGGCACAATTGCAACCATAATTAAACACCCTGGTACATGTAAGTGCAAGTCCGTTCACTTAAATTAGTGATCTAATAGCCTTTAAAAGTAAGTGGAAGCTCTGTAAATGGACAGCTCTCCTTATGGCCGCAGGGCCTTGTGTCACTTGTCATTATCCCTTTTTTTGTAGTGTTAATTGGACTGGTTATTTTTTGCCAATAAAAATTGTCACCTATTTCTTTTACAGGTATCTTGTATTCTTTTGTCCACTGGATCTGTTTACAAAGATTTTTATGCTAAAGCCATTTTGGGTATGCATTGTTCATTCTAGAAGTTCTTTCTACTTACAACTATAATATTTAGGGCCTAGGTGCCCTTACCTTGGTTTTAAAAAGTGACCTAATGAGATTGAGATTTATCAGCAACTGATTGTCATTAAAATACAGACTGTTGAATTATGTTTTTTAGATTGCTCTTCTTGTTCTGAAAGAAGCCCACAGGGCTAAGAATGTTCTAAATGGGGTTGAAATGGCTTCCCCAGCCTACCCAGATGCATGGTTTGTTATGATCGCCATAGGAACTGCTAAAGGTATGATTATAATAAATTATAATTAATGATTATTGCCACCAATGCAGAAGGAATGCTCTCCAAATGCTGATTCGAGGAGACAATTGGTTTAATGGATCTTAAAATCAGGGGCAATTATCAGAAATCCTCTTAACCCTCTCCCCCCCCATCCACCCCAGACTTATTTTTTTCAAGCATGTGTGAGGGGAGCTTATTTGAGAGTGGGGCTGATTTAATTTCATGAAGCTGATGATATGAATTCTCTGTGAAAACTTGAATGTTAAGTGGAAAAGCTCATGTAGGCACATGAAGTTGGAGGTCTGAACTTCCAGCACGGAATAAATCATACCGGATCAGTCCATGTGACCCCTGCAAATCTTCTTCTTTGTTTTCCATTTCATCTGTCTTACAACCTTGTTTCAAAGCCATGTTTCTTGTTGAATTTTATCGTAACAGGTCCTACGTATACGTTGAATATTTGAGGCATTTTTTTTCTGTTTTCAGGAGCTGGAAGTAGACTACTTAGACCTGTTGTGAAGTTTGTCCAAGGCAAAATTGAACCTACAAATGAAGCACTTTATCCATCATTGTAAGTTATTTGTTTGTCGCTACTCTCTGTATCACTACATCTAGAGGCATGGTGGGTTAGCGGTTAGTGCTTTGGACTCTGGATCAAGATGTCTGTGTTTGAGGAGGAGGTCATTGTGTTGTGTTCTGGGGCAGGACATTTTACTCTCTTAGCACAGTTGGTCATTGGGCAGCCTTTTGTGCGAGAAGTTTTGAATACAATTCCCAGGTGCAACCTCCAAAATCATTGTTTTTACTTCTTTCCTTTCCGTGTAGCTTTATGTAACTAGTTTAAATACCTGTAACACTGAGCACTGATGGAGAGAGCGTGGGGAATTTATTGCAAGTGAACGGCTCTGGAGCATACAATCCTATAATCTCCAGGATGCTATCATGCATGCATGGCATGTATGTAGCCAGGATATTTGAACTGTCTATCACTTGTTGTCTGGTGACCTGCTTTTCCACATTCTGTTGGGTGAAACTTACGTAAAGCAAAGCTATTTTAGGCAAACTGCTGTTAAGAACGCCTTATATTTTCTCATATTAGCTGTGGGCTTTATATTTCAGCGTCACTAAATTGGCCATATTAGGCAGCATCCTTGTCATAATGGTGCGTAAACACATGTTGGATTTCTCTACACCTGAAGTTCTTCTTCTTATTGCTTGTGTTGGTTCAGTTCTTCAAGTCGTCATGTTCTTGAGCAACACAAGCGATCCCTTCACACATGTGGAAAAAGCTGTTGCTGCTGTCCTCTTTCGCGAACCAACTGAACAGGCTAACACATCAGACAGCAAGAAGAAAAAGGAATAGACCTCCGTTATATAAAGTTCGTGCATGGCTGTGGGAGTATGGGGGTGCCAGAGGATGTTGGTACATCAAAACCACCAGGCAGCCCCACCCCCTCCACCCTATAAATTTTTACAGTGCTTTTGGATTCTGATATACCATTGCAATTAAAATGCAGGTTTATTGTATAGTTTGTTTGTATCTTGTAGCTAGGTTCAGTTGTCCAGCTGTTGAGAGGGACTCATTTGCATTGCTCTTGCCCCAGGAAAGGTGTAAATTGCACATGTTTGTCCCAGTCAGGTGTTCGAGACAGAAATCTAAATAATATTTTAACCCATATATCATAGGTATAAATTTGCTGAGGGTTGTACATAAAGAAATATATTTATGTTTAAACAGCTGTTCACTGTCCCCCTTAATTTTTGGTTTTAAATGTACCAACTCAGGGTTCAAGACAAAAAAGGTTTGAAAATTTAAAGAGTGCTGCAAAAGTTGAAAAGAAGATTTTTTGGTAAAGTGAGAGAATGAAAGCCTGACATTGCCTGCAGCACTCAGTTACCAAGCCGCCTACATTTACATCATTTACATCATAGCTGTCTACTTTAAAACTTATTGAGAACCCTGGCGATAAACGAACTAATTCTTTTACACGTTTGTTTAAGCGTGAAACATGCAAGTTTGTCTAGACAAATCGTTGCATTTTTTTGTAGTCGCCTTTATGTTTCTACTCTTGTAATCAAGATAATTTTTTGCACCGTTGCTGTTTAAGGCTGTTTGTGAATCCTTTTGACTCGTTCAAATTAAAGTCAGTTTTGTATTTATATTGCTCGACGGAAAGGATTTCTCATGTTTGAGCCCCGCCCTGGATTGTGAGTGAAGAAGCGCAACGATTTGTCTTTGTTTGAAGGGGAATTGTTGCAAAGAAACTTGTTAATCAAAATGAAGATTCTGATGGGGCCACTATTTTGGCAGTTCAAAGCATGTGTTATCTGCGAAATCTGTTTAAAATCACTATATTTTCAAAGTTTCTCAAGGAAGAAAGTGAAATTTGAATTCAAAAAGATTTTGGTCACATGGCGAGGAGGCGAGGAAATAAGAAGGGACATAATATCATAATAATAGCCACTCCTTGCAACCCTTCACTTCCACTTCCCACTCCCCCTCCCCTTGCTGCCTTATCACCCCTCCCTGTCAAACACACTCTTAGTTTAGTCTATCATGGAAATCACTCAATATGCCCAAAACAGACTCAGCGACATTCATGTACAGAAATTAAAACTACTTGTCTGATAAAAGGCAGCACAATTGTTGACTCTGTATGGTCCTAATACAGCAGTGCAGAGAAATACCAAGCTGGTGGAATTTCTTGAGGACAAAGATTTACTGTGTAAAAATACATCTGATATTTATTTGTCATGTTTATAATAAATGTGCAAAATACACCTTATTTTGTGCTCCTAAAATATTGTCATTGTTGTATACTTGCTATGATTAAATATGATACTTAAAGCTATCTCCATCAATGAATTCCATTCTGTAGAAAACTTTATCAGATAACTTGGAAAGGCCTTTCACTGACTTGGCCAAACTAAAAAATTGTTTATAAAGAATTTTAAATGTCTAATTGCAAAAATCCTAATAAATTGATAGTACCTCTTATAAACAGTACTGCCATAATCAGGTTTTATTTGAATGGAGGCAGAGTGGCTGAGTGGTCAGCGCATCGGACTCGCGATTTGGGTTCGAGTTCCACTCTAGCTTCTTGCTGGATTTGTTCTCGGTTAAGTCCCGAGTTTAAATCCACAGCCACGCTTGTACATAGCCAATTGGTTGCCTTCTGCCAGTTGGGTTTTTTTAATCCTGCTATGTTGAATTTGAACTATTTGTTTCTAAGTATTATTTGAGTGGAGTGTCTTTAAACAAGCAGGATGCTAAATGCACTTTCTACTATAAACAAGCCTAAGTTAAACCTTATTTAAACAACGTAGGATTTTGTCAGAAGCGATAAGTTCGAAGCTTAGAATGGGGAATTACCTAACCATTATCTGCCTAAGTATAAAAGAGTTAACTATCAAAGGTTTAATGTCTATTTGCTGAATAAAAAGATGATGTACTCAAACCGTGCCTTAATTATTTTGTTACTGAAATTTGTACTCTAATAATGAAAAGGCTTGCAGCAAGCTTTTACATCCAAAGCTTATAAGGACCAGCTTTACTATGCCAATCTAACAAAACTTCACACTGTACTGGATGTATTTTTGACCTGTCAAATGATTCAGGACATCTGATGTTTTGTTCACTAGGAACCATTCAATATTTTTGCCCTGTTAACCCAGCTGTAGTATCAGCTCATGTGCACAGTGCTGGTTAATTAGCAAATTCAAATCTCCCAGCTGAGTCACCATGGATCCATATACAGCCATGCCTTTGTTATAAAAAAATCTAGTCAGTCAAGCTGTTCACAATGTAGTGGCTAAAAGTGGACCTTGACTTTGGCATTTAAATTAATTTTTGGCATGGCTAGACTTCTAAATAATTGTTAGCGTAGTTAGGGTTAAGTTCTGTGTGAAGGGACCACCTAAACGCAAATTTTGAACTGGTCGAAAATTCATCCTTGTACATGTATTGTGTAAATGGAGCCTTAGTATTAAGACAAAATGGTTCAAAGTGAACTAATTAGCCACAAATATATAATTGTGCATTCTAGAACTTAACTATATATATATACTACACCAGAAAAATATGTTTGTGTACTACAGCGTGTGTCAAAGCACAATATTATCGTGTGTCAGGCTCCAAATATTGATGCCGATAAAAATCTCACCAATTAGCCTCAAGTATATGGTATGATCAAGTTGAAGGTCAAAAAATTGTTTAATTTTTCCTACCCTGCTTAGTGTTAAAATAATACGTGTCTTTTGATGACCAAATACGTGTTCATTTTAGAAGTTGTGTAGTTATCTTCTGTCACTTTTTGTTGCAATTTCAAATTATGGGGTAATAAAGAGATCTTTTGTCAACTATATAAACTCAAAGCATATACATGAACAGTTCTATAAAAATTAAAGGAATAATAATATTTGCCCTCTTAGGAAGTAGCTTTGAAATGCTCATCTGATATATAGATTTAGCCAGGGCTAAAAGCGAAGCTTGCGATATTTTTTTTTAATAGTTTGTTTAAACAAAATATAAAATACTGTATAGTAATGCTAAGCGGCGCAGGCATGTAATGCCGGAGAACAGCGAAAAACAACAATAGGTCTAATTAGCAAAAAAGCAACTTTGCACGTGCAGCACACTTTTTTGGTACATTTCTTTGCCGTTGTTTTGCACGACTACAACGTGAAACTTCCAGAAACTTCTTACTTACATGTTTTGTGGAGGAAATGTTGTACGTGTTCTCATTCACTTTTTTTCCACTGCCGCTCATTTTCACCTTGCATTTTTGGTGGCCGCTAGCATTTCTCATTTTGTCACCGCCGCTACAAAATTCTTTTTTTTAAAATCTCTGTCGCCCTTTTTCTCGTTGAGCTTCGCTGGCCTGCCGCCCTCTTTGTCTTTTTCTCCATCTTTCTCTTGCTCTTTATTCCAAATTTGTGGATATGGTAATTTAGCTTAATACTTTAGACAACACGGATACAAAAAAAGTTTCCACTTTCCATTTTCGTCTTTATTAGCCCTTTTGTTGTCTCTGCTTTACAAGACGCCGGAGGGCATTTCGGTTGCCATACCTGTTGATGTGAGTTATTTTACATTGGTATGTCTGTGGTGTGGACGGACGGTATCTCGGGCAGGCAGTCGGTGGTTGTACAGTCACGTGATTACCAAATTTTCCCGAATGGGTAGATTACTTCATTTTCTTACCCATGGTGCTCCGCTGGCACGCTTCGTGCGCAAGAGCTCAGCTAGTAACAATGGTGTAATCGAAGCTAAAAATCAGTGCTAACATATTCTAACTAAAATTTGACCAGTGATCATCTTAGGAAGAATAATTAAATTAATAATTGTTCCCTACATCATTTTCACTTAAGCTCAATTGTCATATTCATTATAAAAGCACAAAATCTAAGGAACCATGTGGTTGCTATTGAAAATGATCAAAACCAGCATTAATGCATAAGGCCAGTATGATAAGTTACACGTAACAGCAAAGTCCAATTTGATGTGTGCATAATCATCAAAGTTGACTTCAGTCCAGTGGAATGTCTCCTTTATCCATTTTAGCTGTACTTAGATTGACTTTGTTCATTAATCTACTGACCATCTCAGTCATTATGCCAGGTGGAATCAGGTGGTGCAAGGTAAAGGAATCTACATTTGATTCAGTGTCATCTTCCCCCAGCGCTTCGAGTAGTTCTTGGATTGCAACAAGCATACAGTGCCTCATGTTTGGTTCTGGATTCATCCAAATCTTTGGGTAAAGCAGGTTCCACATCTTTTCAAACAGGTCATTAATCAGCACAATTTCAACATTCTCACCATTGAACATTTCTCTGATATCACCTACCAAGGCTCTTTCAAGAGGTTCAAGGGCTTCAATAGTTTGATCATCACCTGTTAAAGCCAGACTAATTAACTCTTGGGTTATGACAATGTATGTCTCCTTCAGATCGTGAAAAAGATAGCCTTGCCCTGAGCTTGCAACTGAACAAGAGGCACCCTCCTTTACAGGAGTCAAAGCCACTCGGCTGTCATTGTGCGGAGTTTCTTCCCTTTCCACTGCATTCCCTTGTTCTGAAGTTGTCTTTATAGGGATAGTTGGTTTGGTGCTTAAAGTGTTTTTCTCCTTTTCCAGTTCTGGCACCTTCTGCATCAACTCCTTGACAGAAAGCATTGGATTCTCTACCATCTTCTTGACTTTTCCTGCCAATGTTTCAAGAATCTTGGGATCATCCACATAATCTGCACCTAACAAGTTGTAAGATCTCACAAAGAAATGTGGTAATTCCTTTTTTGTCAGAGCTTGCAAAAGGTTTCTAGAGAGCTTCATGAAGCATTTCACTCTGTTACCCTCAGTCCAAACTTCAGCACCAGTTTCTTCAATTGTCCACAGAAGTAGGGTTTTCAAATGAAAGGACACCAAACCCTCTGGATCTTTGGAAAGATAGGTTCGATGAAACTTTTTCAGGCAGCAGTAACATCCGCGCTGGACTTCATTCATCTCCTGACTTAACAGGAATTCTGCATGGGAAAAAGAAATTCTGAAGTTACATTCTGGATTTCCACCATTCTTTGGAGGCTTAACCACTAAATGGAAGCCCTCCTGAACAACTTTTTTGACTACATCAGGTGAAGGCCATTTTCGCTCTCGTTCTACCCAATCCCATGCAACCTGCGGCCATCCAGGGCATCTGAGGGAAGGAACCATATCTACTCCACCCTTGATGGTTGGCACAGTTTCTTTTGCATCTGTTTCTTTTTGTACTTCACTAACAGGTCCAATCAGGTGTTCCATAAGGACATCATAATCGAGGTAACATGGCTCACCTTCTTCTGCTAAGGGCTGTTCTTCTGACATGTCAGCTTCACTCTCACTGTCATTTGGGCCTTCCTTCTTTCCCTTTTCTTTCTCCTTGTTTAGATCTGTTTCACTCACTTCCTTTGACATGGAGTGTTGTGAGGACTGTTTGTGGCTCAGTTCTGATGACCCTCTCATTGGTAATTGACTTGCAGTGGGTTTTAAGTCTTCAGCAATTTTTTGACTTCCATGAGCATTTTCTGGAGTGAGAAATGACCCACTATTGGATGGCAATGTGTCTTGAGAGACCTTTTCCTTCTCACTTCCTGTTTCGCTTCTGTGACAGTCTTTTCGTATCACAATTTCCTCATCACTTTCCTCATCACTTTCCTCATCACTTTCCTCATCACTTTCCTCATCACTTTCCTCATCACTTTCCTCACCACTTTCCTCATCACTTAGTTTCCTCATCATCGTACCAATTAGCATTGCCTGAATTGCTTCTTGTTGGGAGTCGTTACTTTGCCACGCCATCTTATAATCATTTATTATTAATTTAACCAGTTCCTCACTCCCTTCAGCTATATCTTTAGTGTATTCAATGCCAAGCATTAGACTTGTCAAAAAAAATAAGTATTCAAAATCTGCGAAGCCAAAATTAGGGAAGGAGTGTTTGTTGATCAGGCTTTCCACCAATTCTGTTATAGAATATGAATGGTTAAGGTCCATCTGAAGAGCTGGCCCGTCCTCTTTGTTTTCCCACTCACCAATGTTGGAGTCTCTGCACCAAAAAGTTTTTCCATGTACAGCCTGAGCATAACGAGGCATCATCTTAATAAGAACTGACGCTCCTCTGCCGTAAATTAAGGGATGGAACTCCTTTATGGCTGAAGTGGTGACGTATGGAGTGTCCTCCACAAGGCAGGACTGCAATAAGGTGTGATCCCGTCCTTTGACTCTAACGTGCAGAGGGTGCTGAGGCAAATATTCGATCATTTCATCGTCGATCAACAGATCTTCAGATGAGGGAATGACCATAATATCATAATCTCCAATATCATCGGCTGACATAGAGCTCTTCAAATCTTCGGCGGAACTTCCATAAAGTCGTAACGTACAAGCGAGTTCCTTTTCAAACCTTAGCCCAAAACGCCTCCCACCGTCCTGATGCAGCGACACCAGCAAACAACAATTTTCTATATGTTCCTTCCAGGCCTTCCTGATGATTCGATCTTCTTTACTTCCCTCTCCCAAGGACTTCAAGATGAGGTTTAGTTCCTGAGTTTCCGCATCTTCCCCAGAGGTCGCCATATTTGTAAATCAAGTCAATTCTCATTCTATTTTTAGACAATGAAGTAAATTATGGCCGTGCAATCAAAGTCTTTCAATGTTGTCATTATGAAATACACTTAGGGCACTTAAAAGTGCTGTCAGTCACACTCGGTTACACGAGGTCTGGGACCGAGAAACGATCTTTCACATGGCGTAGAAAATGTCCCTTTCTGTGGAGGACGTTAACAAGCTACTACGAAATTTTCCTTGTCATTCTGAACTTCGATATGGTTTTTAGGAATTCAACTCCAGGAGAGTTCGCCTACATTTTACAAAGTAAGTGAGTTTGAACTGTCGCGATGAAGATTGAATGAATAGAACGTGAATTCACTTTTTAAGCGACGCTAACATAGCCGTCCTCGGATGTTAACGGTCCCCAAAGAGGCCTCTGCGGAGGAGGGAGTCGTCGAGAAAGTTATATAGCGATGACCGCCATCTTGATTTTCAAATGTACCGAGTGGGGCGGGCGTTGGGAATTATAGCTCCAGGGGGAGGGGGACAAGAAAAATAGAGTAGCCTGCGTAGCAAGCGTTTCCGCGCGAGTTCGTCGAGAGCAAAAAAAAAAAGGAATGACAGGGGAGGGGGAGGGGAAAGAAGGAACCTCTTCTCCCCTCCCAATCCCCCTTCCACCTTTTTTTTGCTCCCGCTCTAACTTTCGCGCAATGACTCGATTGGAAACGCTTGCTACGCAGTAAATAGAGGGACTGTACCAATATCACTGCGACTAGCGTTCACGGAGGGTTTAGTGGATAATGCGGGGTAAGGGTGCGGGGTGCCGGGGCGACGGGGTCTGTGGAAAACACGGGGTCCCGAGGTCTGTGGAAAACACGGGGTCCCAGAGTCTGTGGAGAACACGGGGTCTGTTGTTTTTGTGACTTCTGCACATGACCAAAGAAGTTACCATTGCCAGGTAATGAGTTTTCGTAAAGTGAGTAAGTGCCAGGCCAGGCTCCTGGTAATTAACAATAGAATAAATTTAACAATAGGACAATTGCACGATGACGTCATTTGACTACAACTACCAGAATCCTTGAGTTTGTTGTTTTCTTGTGCAAATTAAGGCTATTGTTCTTTAATCCTCAGCGGGATTGACAAACTTAAATAACAAAGCAAAACCGAAATGAATTCTTGTAGTTGTAGTCAAATATCGTCATCGTGCAATTGTCCTATTAGTTCATACGTCAGCGTGCGTCTGTCGAGATATTAAGCACGCGGGAAGTTTGAAGAGCACGAAAGAGGCGTAAGAGTAGCTCGAGGCGCAACCGAGAGCAACTCTACGATCAATGCAGAAGTTAACTTAAAAATTTTATTATTGTAGGGCAAGCTCAAAGCAGTACGCTTCAGTGAGTGACTACATTTTTTTTCCTCACAGTTAAGCTTATGTTTTCATCATGAAACTGAGAGAACGTGTGCTCTAAAATGATGGTAAAATCCATATTTAGGTGCCGGAAAACTATTAATTCACCTAAAAATTGTTATTGAGAGAAAACAACTTTGCAAAAACACTCACCTCTTTTCCTTACTATCGGTTAACAAATTCAAACGTTTCCTCTTAAATTTCCTTATAAAACACATGGTAAACGCTTCATCGTGTACTGCTGAGTTATGGATGCACTCAGGAGACTCAGAATTCAGGGGCACCGCAACGAGAATATAGTTCAAAACCACTTAAACATAGCATTATTAAATGTATTTTAGTATTTAAACGGTATATAGGCATATTTTTATCCCCTAAAAATCTTTCATCTGTTCGGATTTCCTAGCTGAA
>BOPM01000193.1:326757-356080 GCA_022179025.1 Porites australiensis
AGTTTACGCGCAGACGCGGATTGGAAATTTAAGCGTTATATATCTGATATATCGCAAAACGAAGAACTTTTTCGAACCGAAAATTTGTTTAAATAAAGTTTTTTAGCTGTTGCGATACCTCTACACAGTGAATAGACTGAATACAGGTAGTGTTTCAAACGCCCGTGATACAATTGCTTTCAGCGGATTCTCATCAGATTACCCAGTCTTCCCGAGAATTTTTGGAACATGGCGGCGTGCATTGGTGAAAGAATGTTGTTTGTCTGGTAGAAAAGCAGCTGAATTTGCGGACTTTCAGATCGAATTTGGGAAATCAAAATACTAAGAAAAACAGGAGAAAACTTTCATCCTCAAACGGTGAGTTAATATTTCAGTTTTTGCGTGAAAATTAGCCATGATTACTACTAACCTTGTCCGTTTCAAATTTGAAATTTTCAAATGGCTGTACAGCACTACGGAAGTAACGAAACATATCGCAGTGAGAAGAAAATGTCTTTATTTTGGCGAATTGTTTGAAATCTCATAAGTTGTGAAAGGGTCTGATTTAGAAATTAAATGTAAAGGATAAAATTTTGTAATCATCACTTCGAAGCAAATTATTAAATATCTTGAAAAATTTCGAGGATTGATTTATCTGACTTGTTACATGATACGAAAGCTTTCTCAACCTTTTCACCAACTGTTAAAAATTTACGGTAAAAGTTGTTTTCCTCTGTCGAAAGCACTATATTTTGCCAATATATAATTTAAATTTTCACCATTTCTTTAAAAAATGATTTATGATAGCTTCAGCTTCAAACTGTTTTTTTCACTGTTTACAAGGTATTAAGTTTAACAATAATATAATTGTCAATAAATTATTTTGAAAGTTATTGATAATTGTTACAAAAGATTGTACTGTTTTTATACTTGCTTTTCATACTTTTGTCCAGAGACTCATACATACAGTCGAACTTCCACTAACGGTTACGTCTCTGCAATGGCCACCCCTCTACAATGGCCACCTTTTTTGGCAGACTGTCCATACATTAGCTGGGGTCACACTACAGAATTTTTACTTAGGTAAACTCGACTTGTTGACAGTTTACCTAAGCAAAATTGATTTTTTAAGTGTGACCGATTTTTCCCGAGGTAACTTACCTTGGGGAAATTTTATCGTCTGGGGCTTGGATATGTCTCAAGGACAACAGACTCTCCCTTGACAGCTACCCCAAAGTGATAGCTTGGGGAAAAAGAAATACTGAGGTTGCTAGCCAATAGACGCTCATCAGCGAAGGTCTTGATGACAGAACCGGACATAGATCACGCAGTGAAAGAAATTCTTGGGGCACGAGTCGTCTACGTCTTTGCCTGTTTCACCTTGCATACTGAATTAGCATAAGAAATAACAGCGAGATAAAAGAAAAAAAACATCTCTTGGATCAGCTAGATCCCTGTGCATCTTGCTTTCTTCATTTTACACTCCAAAAAAATCAACTGTGCATGAAAACCTTGGGAGCCAAAATCAGTAGTGTGACCTTCCCAGAATTTTTTACCTAGGTAAAACAAGAGATTTTTGATGAATTTGCCTTAGTTAAATCAGTTTAACCTCGGTAAAAGTCTGTAGTGTGACCACAACAATTGACTCTTATTTTACAACAGCCACTTTCCTCTGTCCCCAAGGTGGCTTTTGTGAAGAGTATCAACTGTATCTCCATAATTCTAATTTGTAGTTGCCAAATGCAATTTGTTTTCCGCGTTACTGATCAGATGTTCATGTATTTTCAGTACATTGGTTGAAAGGTCGAAAGACAGTCAAACCCCTTTAATAAGAAAACTGTGCACGAGGGCTCATTGAAAGTACCTATATTAACAGGTTGTCCATATTAAGCAGGTTGAATTTAGAGAAAATGTACTGGGCACGGTCTTTCCCCAGGGACAAAGCGAACTGTCTGTCATAATGAGGTGTCTGTCTTAAGCAGGTGTCCGTAAAGGTGTCTGTTTGCCTGTATGGTTAAACCTCTTCGCAATGGCCACCTTGTGGGTGGTTGTACAGAGGTTTAAGCAACAGTCAATACATGAACTGTCCGCCAGGACAAAAACAAGTGGCTGTTGTGCAAGGAGGCCATTAGGGTTTACTGTATTATTTTATTTTAACATTAACCATTTAAGACCCAATATCCAAATACAAATTCTCCAGACTGATCTCCATATATTTCCTTACAGAATAAGTTGAGCGAATTTGTTTGTAGATCAAGGCTTTTCCCATCAGGTGATGATTTTATTAACTCTCACAACATTTTCTCTTAATATTGTGGGGAGAAAATTGACTTTTTTCACTCTTGAGACCTCAAGGGTTAACTGAATCTCTTTGAAAGTTCCTGCTTTGTGGCTATTCAATTGAAACTCTTCATGGCCATTTGATTATCTGGAACTTTGTTTGGATTTGCCATTGGCAGAGATAAAACCGCTGTTACCGGTATTATTCTTGCAGGTCATGCAGGCCAATTCGTTTTACCACAGCCATCCCTACGGGAATTCAGAGTTATACCAGAAAATTTTTAAAGTTCTAGATCAGCTGGGTATGGCCGACTTAAAACAAACTTTTCAGGAACACTGTATTCAGGTAATATTGTTTTTCCTTTACAATATCATAATAAAAACACAATACTCTCCAAGTTTGTTTCTCAATGCTAACATTTCTTGTGAAAGTAAACAACACCTATCCTAAAATGTTTTTTGGTTTTAAAAGGACCAGACATTGAGTTTTGTAGAAACAGAAGAGGAACTTAAACAGCTTCTTAAGGTGGGTTTTATACGCTAAGTGTGTATGTTGTGGGTAAAATCTGGTCTCAGGTTGAAGCAAAGTTTACATTAACAACTATTAATAAATAGGGCTTGTAAACAAAGCCAATTTTGAGTCATAATAGGTTGAATACTGATTTTATGTGAGAACAGGTTTACTAACAACGTGTACACTCTTCAGTGCTTTAATTAGCAGACTTATCAAAGTTTTTTATATGTATAATCAGCACTCAAAATAATGGCCAGTCAACAATAGACAATGTCCAGCCAAGATGAGCATTTTATTTTGTTCAGACAAACTTTTGGTCTACCAGTCATTTTGATAGAACATGTCAACTGTATACATGCATGGATTTGAAATTAGTGACAAGGAAACTAAAACGTATTTTGACATCATTACACCATTATAATTCATTGAAACAGACACCCTGTTTCTAGAGTGATTGACCTTTCGTAGAATGGGGAAATGATGCGTGGCACGATTTAAACTGCACTTTGGCTGCAACCAAGATAGCTGTTTAATTTATGGATTTCTGCCTTGTCCGCTGTTTTCTGGAGCTTCAAGATGTTTCATTAAAGAGCAACAAAAACTGAGAGAAGAAGAAGTTATGTTTTAAAAGTTTATTAACAATAATTGTTCACTTCTGTTGTATGATAGACAACACAACCTGGTTTTACGATTCAAAATTGGTGGTATTTTTCATTTTCTGATGTGCAGGTCTGGCAATCAAAAACTTTCAACTTTTAAAACCTTTTATAGTCAATTTTGCATAAAAAATCTCACTATCACTGTAGTGAAGAAAGCAAGTGAATCTTTCTGTTCACCTTCTGCTTGAATTCCGTAAGAACAGAAAAATTTTTACTCCTAGAGTAAACTTCGGCATATCTTAGTATTTATCTTTGTGAGCTTTATGCCGTGTTTTACGTGTCTTCTTGCAATTTGCTTACAATTTTTCGTCAACTTGCTTGTTGAGCTCATTCAGGCCATCTTCCATCTCCTTCACATTCGCTCTTGTTTCAGACTGATTCACATTAAGTTGATGGGCTCGAGCTTCCAGCTTGTTAAATTTCTTTTCTAGACTGGAGACAGGAAGAAATGTGTTTAGCCTGTGAGCAAGCTGTCCTTTGGGGGATATTGTGAAAAGTAGATGCATGAGAAGAACACGGGAGGAGACATGAAAGTGGGGGGCGGGGTAGTATTTTTCAGTTTCTGGTGTGCAAGTCTGGCAAACAAAAAATTTCAACTTTTAAAACCTTAAGTCGATTTTCAAAACAAAAATCTCACTTCAGGTTCTATTTCAGAGAAATAAATGTATAAATAGCGGATAAATGTTTTCTTTTTTATACAGGAAATAGGTATACCTATTGGTAGATGCATTCCAATCATAAAATTGTGGAGTAAAGGTTATACTTACCAAGGTAGGTTATGCGGTTGTTACATATAAGTGGTAGAGCTTATCCAGCCTTGAAGAGAACAGGGCATGATGATCCTGAATGCCTTGTCACGGCTGTGCAGTTCATTTTTGTTAATAATGCCAATTACACGTCCTTATTTGCAATGGATCTTGAGGAATGACTTGTGAATGACTAAATCACAGCTTCCTGTCTAACAAATGTTAGTGAGTTTACGCAACAGGGAGGCAGAAACAAGAGGACGGCTAAACACTTGTGTGTGACAAATGTGACAGGGCTATTACTTGTGTGTTTTGGTGTGATCTTCACTTAACACCAGTGTTTTCTGGTCCTTTACAAAAAGATCTGTTTAAAAAGAAAGTGAAGTTTGGCGAATGGTTTTTTCAAACAAAATTATTGTCACGCTTGTCGCATAAGGGTTGCCATCTTCTTTCCTCTCCTTTCCTGTTGGGTAAGTTCACTATTATCTCAAAGAAGCATTATATCTAAATTTGTTACAAACCACAAAAAATGAACTTTAAAAAACTCTTAGGCTACCAAGTTTTCGAAAACTTTGCAAGTAGGCGGGGGAATAAAACAGCTTTTAGTGCTATGTTTCTCCTATTTCCTAGTATGAAAGTAGCCGGGGGACCACATTCATAGTAGCTGGGGGAAGTCCCCGGCCCCCGCCTCTTAATGACTGCCCAGCAATGTTTCAATTTTCATCAAGTTTGTCTATCCATGACTCCTTTTGTATTTACTGTGTTATTTCTATCCCTTTCTAATGGTTTGAGCGGCTATTTTTATGTTTCACTCATGTTGGTGCAGATAATAGTCTCACTCACAGCCATTTTTGTTTTGTCACGCAATGCTGGGGAGGAGCGTTGTGTGATGAGACAAAAACTTCTGCCTGGGAGAATAGTGCAGCTCCCACTGTTTGTATTTTGGTTAATTTTGTGACCCACCTCTTTTAATGTTTAATAATCATCTCTTCTTTGTCATTTTTACACTGAACTTTGACTTTGTTTTATGGTTCCCATAGAACAAGTAACACATCAAGCAAGAGTTCAAACAGCAGAAAAATCTTTTCAAGTTACTGTGGAGACATCTGATGCCTGTACACAGACTGATGACGATATGCCGGTGTTAACGAATGAAGATTATAGCAAATTAATTTCGGAAATGAACTTGAATTCTCAACAAGAAATCTTTAATCACTATGCTGCCCAGCTGGCTGGGGGACATAACGAGACCCATTCTGGGTCATTAAATTCACCTTATAGCGCACAGCAAGTGGATCCTTATTTAACTGCGCAGATGTGGGGTTTAGGTCAATACCAAGATTATGCTGCCAATATGTATGGTGCCTTCTTACAAGCTCCCGTAACAAGCATTCCTGCGGGTATGGTAGTGTCAGAAGCTGTTGCCAGTCAAGCTGCTATAATGTTTAATCAGGAGGCTGGTGATGCGAACCATGTCGCAAAGCCAACACCAGCCCCTCATGTACCTTCTCACAACCCAACTCAACATCGTAGAACATCTGCTAGCCTTCCGTCATCACCCAAGGATATTGTTGACGAGAGAGAAGACCTGGAAATTGAACAGTCACTTAAAGACTTTGAAAACATGGAATTGGAAACTCAGCATTCGTATGCCTCGGCACTTAATTCTGGTGAGTCAGGGGGTTGGGTGGTGATGTGTGTAATTTGTTATAATTCTATTTGCTCAGTATTAAATGATTTCACAAATAGAATAGAAAAAATTAAGCGGTTGTCTTTCTTTCCTTAGAGCACTTGGAAAAGTAAATTTATACAAATATATTGCTTAAACAGGGTGCGCACAATCTTAAAAAGTCTTGAACTTCTTTGCAAGTCCTCGAAAAGTCCTTGAATTAACTTCAACTTTGAATGAGGTGGCCTGGAAAGTGATTTTTTAATGCTTTTTGGTTTTACGGGGAAGAATACTGTATACATGTAAATCATAGTTCAGAGACGTTCAAAGTGATTTACTTAAAGCGTTTTTTGTTTTATGCAAGAAATAACTTTAAGACAGGTGAACTGAAAAATGTAGAGAAGTGGGTACAACAACAACAACAAATTTTATTGAAAATGGGAAAATAACTAATTACATTACTTTCCCACTCGCAAATAACTTATGAACTAATCGAGGCGGGGGGAGCTGAAGACATATTACAAAACAAGATTTATATATAGATGGACTAAATAACAGTGAAGACACTACAATACAGTAAATAGAATTTAAACTAACATAAAACAAGGCATGTACATAACGATTACTCAGGCATAATGTGACACACGAAACAAGATAACCAAACAAATAGAAAAAAGCAGAAGGAACACTTAAACATCAGAAATTTACGAAATGTTACGCGGAGCACTTAAACACGCGGCCGTTCATCTTAACCACATGGTGGAGGAAACAGTTCAAGCCTTATGGACTGAGAATGTCCATTTTTTTTACAATTATGTGCGAAATTACATTCCTGGTAGGTGGTCTTTGAGAAGTCCTTAAAAGATGGTTGCAATTTTTCGTATGAACCCTGTTAACCCTTTAAGCTCCAGGATCAACATACAAATTCTTCTGACTGATCTCCATACGTTTCTTTTAAGAATAGTTGAGAGAATTTGGGTTAAGATCAAAGCATTCTCCCTTTGGTAATCAATTTAGTAATTCTCATAACCTTTACTCTTGATGATCTGCTGATGATGTCGGGAGAAAATTGATATTGATCACTCTCTTGTAATTGTAGTCGTCCTCGTCTTAGAATCTAAAGCTCTTATTGTGATTCAAAAGAGATATAAGAGACTGCTCGCAGTCTATCGGGAATTCTTCGTGGTGCGCTCTTGGGTAGGAGAAGTTAAACTGACCTGAAGTTCACCTTTCTATTACTTGTTTACAGACAGCGCAGGTCTCAGCCAAGAGAGTCAACATAGCTACAGTTCAATTACGGAACACCCCCCTTATTATAGTTTGTCTTCGCAAAGGATTCAAACCACCTCTAACAGTCACCCCCTACCTCGACATCCCCCACCTACAAGATCTGTACCTTTAGAAAAGACAGAACCCAGTCAGTTCTCAAAATGTGATGATATATCCGTGCAGAGCGGAGTGGCGCGCTTATCCTCAAACCCACAGATTGTAGGTCCCCAGACACTGCAGGGATATTTGGATAGCTTACCTGAAACACCCGAGTACAAACAGGCCATGCAGAGCCGCAATCCCAAAAAGGGTTGGAAACCGCTAGACGGCAAACACATCACAACTGGGAAAAAGGTAGCGTTCAAGCCAATATTCTGGGATAACGAGGGACGGATGCGGCATGGTGTACGCGTACGGGGATCGGATAAATCCGAAGAGTGCTGGCGCCATGTCGAGGGTAAAGCACCGGCTGGATGCACTTTTGCGCATTCTCGCCTCGGGGACACCCTACAATTTATCTGTGTCAAGTGCACGTATGAGAAAGGCCGCAACGAGTGGTGCTCGGATAAAATGAAGCATAAACAGTACATTTTTAATCTTGGAGCATATAGGAACTTAGAGGGAGGAATCTGGAAGAAGACCTCTTAACAAGAACAGTACTACTTTTCAGGGAAGTAATAATTAACAATTCAATCTCACTTATATGAAAAACACGACAGCCTTTGTGCATGCAGTGGAATGAATGACCAGCGTTTTTGGCGCAATAACAGCAAGAGTGACCTGAGGAATGTTACCGGCCGTTTCGATACAAAGTCGTTTTGATACAAGTTGTTATGATACAAATAATTCAGTCGAGGAGTAAAAAGGTTCATGCCCTTGGCTCGAAAAAAGAATAATGATCACTCAGAATGTTTTTCTTGTTTACTCGTAAACTGTACTTTGAAGTGCGAAGAATATTCACCCAAAATGTTTCTCTTGTTGGCGCGCAAACGTTACTCGAAGTTAACGAAATTTTTGTGTAATTTCATTGCTTGAATTCGTATCGAAACGATTTGTATCGAAACGACCGATTCCTTGTAGCATTATAGTTAGCTCTTCTTTTATCATTTCGCCCCATGTAATTTAAAACAGATTTCGGAATCTTTGAAATTTTTTGCTTGTGGAACTCGGAATCCAGGAAATTCCTTGTGGAATCTAGAATCCCGGGCTTTGGAGTCCATAATTCAGCCCAAGACACCCTGAATCTCGCTAATGATTGGAATCGTAATCGACTGAGTCCCATGACAAGGAATCTGGAATCCAGTCACAGGTGTAATTTGGATTCCAGGGTGTCTGGTCGTTTCGCTATAAAGCGTAAGTCGTTTCGCTGCATAATGAAGTCGATTCGTGGCAAAGGATTTTTCGTCTCGCTACATACTAGAGTAAATTCCCTTCATAGTTAACTCGTTAGTAGTATCCGTTTGGTTGTTAAAGTTAATTCCAAGTGTCTTTAAAACGGTGTTATACAAAAATCAATTGCATCCCGGACATGGTGCAGCGAAACGACTTGGCAGCGGATTGACTTCATTTTGCAGCGAAACGACTTTGTGGCGAAACGACCTGTAAGCGAATCCAGAATCCAAAACTGTCTTGGATTAACTTACATTGAACGAATCATTTCGTTTTATCCTTAGTGACAAGCTATTGTAGGTGAGTTGTGTTCCAGTATTTATGTCCAGTATACTCCACTGGACTCCAGTTATCAACAGCTAGAATCCACTGAAGTTACCGGAAGCCAAGTCCTAAAGTACTTCGTTTTTTTTAGGTCATGACCTGAGACAAGTACCCTACACATGTTTTATCTCTCTTGTGTTGATTCATAGCCTGGGAAAAGCACACTACACTACACACCATAACTGACATTTTTTATGTCTCCCGCAAATAGAGATAAGATAGTCCAATGGAATCAATTCGAGTCTCCAGTGGCCGGGAATCTAGTCGCGGCATTGGACAACTCTCGACGTCAAACTTAAAGGAAAAATTCCAAATGAATTACGAAGCATTTTCCTTTACTTGGTGAATCCATAGGATTTCACCCACAGTCTCCAAAGTTAGAATTACGTTGCAATCTCCATTTCAATCTGGGGGTTAAATTTGAAGCCCATAGTGTTGTGTCAGTGTAATTCTAACTTTTGATTCATTTCTGTGGTTGGTTATGTAATGACCATTTTAGTCTGTTCTCTAATATGCACCACTTTCAGTGTTTTTGCAAAAGGAAAGGAAGTCGTGTGCCTCTCTTTGGTCTGATTTGGGGAAGCTGACACGGTTCTTTACAGTAGTAGACGCGTACGGCTTTTCGTAGTTTAGCGAACGAAGGCAAATGCATGACGCTTTTTTAATGTTTTAGCGAACGTGAACTCCTACGACTTTTGATTGGTTTGGCGAACGGAGACAGAAGCGTGCGGCATGTTTGGTTTAACGAATGAAGATAAACGCGTGCGGGTTTTGATTGGCTAAGCGAACGGAGATAAAGGTGTGCGATTTGGGCTGGGCTCGCACTTTCATGTTTGCGGTCACACATCGGTAAATTGACCAAGGGGAAGAAAAAGCTTGAACCCTGTTTCGACGGAAACGTTGTTGTAAACGTTGAAGGCTGAAATAAATCGTAAACGGTTTCGACCATTTTTACCCTTTTCAGTAAAACCTCACATCAATTAAACTTGGCAAGAGCGATTCAGCCCTTAATTTTGAGACTAAAAAGGAATACGTTGACTTCATTCGCGCTTAAGAGAAGAGCAAATTCTAGCCTAAATTCTCGCTCACAAGTCAAAAGTACGGGTTTACTAAAATGATTGCAACGACCTTATAAGAAAAGAATTCTTGAACACTTATTTAAAGAAAACTTGTGAGTGTTTCAAAGTGCTTTTAAATTTATTTAACGTAAAAACTTGAAAAACATCCACAACAGTGCTCAAAATCATGCTGAATTTTCGAACTTTGAGGTCAGTTTTCGCGTAGGATTTGTCGCCAAGACGAACTCAGCACGTAAACAACACGTGATTTCTACTGCTTAGTACATTTCACTTTCTCGTGATTGGTTGGGCCGCTTCTGGGTTTTTCTTGCCCAATAGAACGTACCTCGGGAACTGTCATGGGTAATTCTTTTGTTCTTTTTGACGTATCCATGGAAATTTCCCCGAGGAAATCGGTCAAAGAGAAATAGTTGCTTCCCCATGGGCAACAGTAATTTGCCCATGGGTAAAATGGCTATTGTGAGCGCAACTATTTGTTCAGCGAACGGTAGTCAACGCGTGCAGCTTTTGACGGAGACAGGGCTAGATACATGAGGCTTTAAAAAGTCCCTTTTTAATCTCTTCTTAAAAATTTCCCAAAACGGACAAATCGTAAAGCCGTTGTAAATCTGGCTCACACAAAATCCTTGGGCCCACACCTTTTTAAAGAACTTTTTCATAATTGATCTCTTACTAATGATAAAAGTTTCACGAATAGATAAATGACCGCCTTTTAAAGGTTCAACTTGTTCACTAATTTTCAGGTGCCGCGTGCGTTTTCGAACGAAGTTACTTTTAAAAGTGCTTTAGCTTAAAAGCACTAAAAATGAAATTTCTGACTGTCATTTAGTTTTAACTCTTTGGTAAAATAAACAGTTAATACTGAAACGTAATAAAAGAACACAAAAATGCGCTGAAAAGATTTACAATTCATGGTTGTGTTTGCCTTTCAACAGCGTTGGGTCTTTTTAGTGTAGTTGCCATGGTATATTTTCCAGCCATTTTCGCGAAGCGTCGAGGTATGTATCTAGCACTGTTCAACATCTTGTTGCAAATTCAATAAGATAATAATTTCCAACTACTAGTAAACACCAACAAGTCCAATTTCGTCACTTTCTTAGTATTTGTTGATACAGCTGCTTCAGCAGCTAATATGTCGTTCACGGAAAGCTACATTAGCTTCTGCCCCCAAATGAAACAGTGAATAGCCAAGGAGATCCCGACTTACGGGAACCAATCAACACGCGCGAAAGTTGCTATGCATTGATTTGGAAAATACTATCGGTTTTCCGTATCTCTTACGGATTTTGCCGATTTCTTTGCAATCACCTTTCGCACATTTCCGCTAATCGCGGAGCAAACTGCAAGGTACACATGAATTTAGCTGAAAAGTATACAGAAAGGCAGAAAAAATCTTACTATCGCACGACAATCTTGAATATTTTGTACGAGTAAAAGTGTAGAGCTTTGAAGGATCCCAGGCCTTATTTGCGCGCTCAATTATCCTAGAGAAACAAATAAGGGATTTCTCGTGGTCTTGTACTCTAGAGTCTTCTCTATACCCCCGTGGCAAAAATGACATCCCCGCTGTTCTTCATTAACGAGACCAATCACAACTCGCCAGCGGTTCATTTTATTCTAAAATTTGTCATTACAATATTATTTTCCACGCTACATTATTTTCACAAACAACTTTGAAAAAAACAATAAATAATCATGATTAAATGTTTTTCGCTCTATAAATACTCTTCACATGCTTTTCACACGTCTACAGTTCACGTCTAAGGTTGCACTTGGAGTCCACTCTCTAGGACTTTTCTGGACATCCTTGTACAGCTTTGCACAGCACACGCAAACTCAGCTATTCTTAGCTACTTTTTTAGCTATTTTAATGTCGCAATCAACAGTTCAATGTTTTCCAGTTTCTTTTGCCCGTTGTTTTGAGTCAGAGCTGCTTCCAAATGTAACGCACGATGAACCCGAAAACGCGTCTCTATGTTATCGCCAATAACACGAAGCAGAAAAGCAACTTGTCCACTCGCTGATCGTATGTCTTGGTGTACGAGCTGGTGGCTTGGTGACGTTGACTCGTTTTGTCTTTCATAAAGCAGCATGTTGATTTTTTTCTTCCTTTTTCTTCCTCTGTAAATTACAAAGAATACCAAAATAAATACATGAGTATTTTTCTCCAAGAGTTCCACTGCTATGTCATATATAGTTGTGTGATAACGCGGAAGTGTTCTTTTTGTTTGTTTGTTTGTTTGTTTGTCTTTTTACCAGCTAGCGCGCATTCTAATCGTCACGTCTTCATCACTCCCCTTGTTTACTAACTTAATCTGAGTGGCCCACAAATTGTAGAGTTCCGCTTGGCAAATGAAAATTTGCCATTAGCAAAAGTTTCATTTAAAACAACTAAAAGTCAAGCCTAAGCGAACCATTTAGAAATGTTTTTGCTAGCACGGGAAATTTTCAGTGACGAAAGTACCATCTAGAAAATGTCGGAACGAATTTCCTTCTCAAAGGTTCAAGAGATGAAACTGACTTGGCTTAAACATGCTTAAAGCGCCTCTTTTTTATCGCTAGGAGCATGAAAACAAGTAACGTACAAGAAATTTACAATACGTGTTTGTTTTGTCGACCAAGAAAGTCGTATCAAGAAATGATCAATTGTACCGGATCAAATAGGTGTTGCTTCCGACGGAAACCACACCGAACAGTCTGCATCATCGTTTCATCTTCGGCGTGACAAATTTATAATATAAGGGACAGGAGAGAGGTTTTTGTTCTGACACGGTGCTATTTTAACCGGGTACTGAGGGGAAAGTTACGCCGAATGCTGAATAAACCACTTTAAACTAAATAACCCGCTGAAAGAATGGTAATTTACTTAGTGCGTCCATTAGTTATTGAAATGAATCAATGTAGCGCGAGATTTGTAAAGCTGAAATTAAAAACTTGTAAAATCATATGGAAAACTGAACACATTTATACGGCTTCAAGAGAGAATGAAACAACCTTTATCCATGTGTAACCGAACCGATAAGGTGACGATCAGTCTTTTTAGCCGCCTCCGCCTAAGTGAATTTCGCTTCGAGGCAAATGTAACTCTGACCCTCCCCCTGAGGAATTTTGTTCATTACTTCACACTCGCCGAAGTTTCAAATTTGTCGCCTCGGTAGTCATCGAAATTTTGGATGTGTGAAGACGCCATTGTTTAATCATTTCAAAAATTACCAAATTAAATATGGCCAGTCTTACATCAGAAAACAATACCTATTGCTTTCGAATTTGATCCAATGACATTTTCCGTTACCAATACTGAAAAGAATTAGTACAGTAATCAGCCTATTTTGCTGTAAATTTCTGAAAGAGCGTGTTTCTGAGAGCGTGTTTCATCGCCAATCAAACATCGAGAAATTTTGAAATGCGAAACGTAACGAAGTCCTTTTTGCAGAAACGATGACTTTTTTATCAGGTACCGAAGCACGTCAACACACAAGATTTCCCGTTTTAAGCTTTTGAGGTTAGTATAAGGGGGCTTAAGAAACAACATACTGGCTGCGAGCTGTCTGATATTTCGCACGCCAATACATTAGTATAGCCTCTTCTCGAAAAGTAGAAAACGCAACAGCGAAGGCAGGGAAAACGTCACAAATAAAATAAAGTGGCGATGTTTCAGACTTCATATTAATTATTCCAACTCTCTTTGTATGTCAAATGTTTTCTTAGAGACTTAATCCGAGGTTTTCAGAAAGAAAATAGCCTCCCACGCAGGTCAATTTAGGGGAGTTGTATTTGCTCCTAAAAAACGCCTGCTTGGTAGTAAGAGAAAGAAAAAAATTGTAGTCGGGTGTTTCATGTTTTCTGTCAGCTTTGCCCATGTCAGTTGGGTGGATCAGTTTTTGCAACATAGGCGTACAGCAATCGTCTTTACTCTTTGGGGGACTATTTATATTATATAGGTTTTAAGCTTGATCTATGGATTGTAGGCTATGCCTCAGGAAATTCACCTATGTACCGTGAAATAGTGATGTAAGTGCCGATGTTTTGCTTTTGCTTTCTTGCTTCTTCATAGTCAAAGCCAGGAGTTCAAGAGTTAGTTATTAGCTGTTGTAAACGCCTTTGTATATTGCCGCTAAAATACGCAACATGGTTTAATTACTGAAGAGTGTTAAATGACTTGACTATACATGTGTTCCGCCGGCCTTCAGTTTTTTATCATTGCCGGGCAAGTTGAATATGAGAAGGGAGTTTGTAGGTTGGCTGGAATTACACGATCGCAGCTGATACGCTTATATCTAAAAACAGAGTTTTACTGTCATTAGTCTTTCAAAACAATAATATTGCATTTCCTTTTTTTTTGAGACTGTGGCTGAAATCCTGGTGGTGTTTAAATCAGTGAATTTTATTTCTCACTGGAGGTATTTCCAATTAGTATGACGGTTTTTGTTTTCTAAAATTTGGGCCCGGGCACTCTAAGGCTTAAAACATGCTTTCAGAGTTCTCAGTAAAATCTCTTATGTGTTATATATTTCATAACAAACAAACACAGGGCAAACAGTTTCAGTTTTATAGGTCAAAAGGTACAGGCAAATTTAGAAGCATAGTTACCAAGTACACTAAGTACGACTCGAGACAGATTGCGACTTAGAAAATGATCAAACTTATCAACGGGAAAACTTTATGGGGGTAATAGAAACTTTTTACAGAGTTTTGCTTGATTTCTCTTATATTTATCCATCATTTCAGAAAGTACATTAAACATTCGGAGGAGTGTTTTGTTTCGCATGATGACATGCACTTTAAAAGTTAATATAAAGAAGTCGGCTGTTCGTCGCTTTGTCAGTGAATATCAGAGACATCAGTAATAATTCGAACAAAGCAAATCATATACGAGTGGCGGTGTACAGTGTTTTGTCAGATGATCAGCTGCTAAAATACAAGGTGCAGAAAAAACTGCGTAGAGCGAATTAGCCGAGTAAGTATACAGTACTTAGCTTCTGAAATGATCAATAACGCACGACTCGGGGCTTTTTAGTAAAATGACTAGTTTGCAAAATCCAAACCACCCTTTACGGTAGTGACTTCCCCTCTTCCCCCGTCGTACTGAATTGATGACTTTAAAGACGGAAGTATTATTCTAAAAGTTTATAAGCGCGCTTCAATACAGTATATAAACAAACTTGACAAATGTTGAAATTCTTCACAAGTTTCGTTTTCGGATGGATTAGTTGTTAGCTTTCATGTGATTTTGTTATTTACACCCCCATGTTTCTCATGCGCTCCTCGGAAGTTTGCATGAGTTCTTAAAATGATTTACTTTACATCCTGGTTGTGGTGTAAAGTTCAAGTTTTTTATTCTTGTTTGATTGTCGCTGTCATGCTTGTTGGTGAATCACCTTTCCATCATATGATCTCCTCATGCTTGCATCACGTACGAGTAAACTCTTTTGCGTTCGATCTATTAAGTGGTATTTCCTTATGTCTTGTCATCAGATAACGCACTTATCAGTTTATGCTGGCCTTTTTTTTAACAACCATGCTCTTGATTCACTTTCCTCTTTGCGAACAAGTATTTTTTATAAATTCCATATATTCAGATTTTTAGCTTTGCTTTTTTTTAATACCGTGCACTGTGTGTCCACAAATTTTTTTTTCTGGTCTTTTTCTGATTTTTCTTCTAGTTCTTCTTCTTCTTTTTTTTTCAGAGGCTTATTTAATGCAAGTCCTCTTATCACCCCTCAGATCCGTGGGTGTTTGGTGTACTTGGGCGTTTCAAGTTAGCAAAGACGTTTGATTAAAAAAATGCTACGTCATTACCGCCTTATACTGAAATTAGGTCTCTTTCACTAGGTCACTTTTGAAAAACTTTAAAAATCAATATGGAGAAAAAACATTCATAGACGGCTAGTTAGGCCTCCTACAAGTGCCATTTTCAAGAAGACATTAATATTTTTCAGCCCTAGATCTCAGCAGTAGAAAATCAGGTGGATCCGTCTGCGACTAACAAGTCGTGAAGTCAGTTACCAAGAATTAAGAAGCTTATCAGCTTAACTAAATCGACCCGTATTGACAATATGGTTCACTTTCGAGTCTGCACTTTCCAGCTGACTTAAGAAAGTAACACTGCTAAATCATAAGAATCGAAAAATGTAATCTGCTAAATAAGCAATTGGAAAAGTGACAAAAGTATCTTACCTTATCGCGCTCTTTAAGCAAATGGGATAAGCTACAGCTCCTTTCAAATTAAATATGCTTTTTCTTTGATCTGCCCTCTGCTTCTACGTTCGATGCACTGCTTAATCTGCAATGCATGCTAATTATTTATACTCAATTTTCTGGCAGGATGTATTAAAAAAACAAATAAACAACAAATTGAAAGGCAGGCGGAAGGGCCAAGGTCGCAGCGTGTAAAATGACATGTCAGATGTCAGAACAGAAATAGGTTCGTAATTCTGTTGCCGTGTACCCATCCCCTCACAATGAAAGCTATGCTCCTCAGACATTATCCCCTTGTTACAAATTAAAACGATTCACCACACCTTAATCTCGCAAATCTTGTGGTTTTCTTTTTTCAAAAACCCGAAGGAAAGAGGTCGAAGTTAAATTTAACGAAAATCGCGATAATGAATAGTCGTGATTTATGCATACTCTAAAGCTATCGTAACATGTAATTAGGTGGTTTCGATATGGAGATAGTAGATCAGCACCACGGGGGAGAATGCAGCTCACAGACGTTTGAATTAAACGGGTAGGGTCCAAAGCTTCAAAGCCTGGATGCCACGTACCGCTAATTCTTGACAGAAAGGTGTATTCCCATTACAATACCTTGGCTAATAATCAAATGACTTTAAAGAGCTTTTATTAATCCGCCGAGTAACCGCTAAAAATACATAGTTATGTGTATCGGTTGGACACATTTTTAAGGCCCCTTGAATTAAAACATTGCATCCCTGATAGTTTTATCCACTGAGCTTCTTGCGTGGGACAACTTCTGGCTCCTATATAGCTACGGTCCGTCCATGTACTTCCACTGTCAGAAAAGAAGGCATGCACCCTATTAGGACAGACCCACCCTAGATAGTCCATTTAATATAGAGAGCAACTTCACTTTTTCAGGATTGAGCCAAGCGTGTTTCTCATTTCGAGTTACAGAACACCAATGGATACCTTTAGATTCGTGGACGACTACGAGTACAAGATTTGACTTAAAGTTTTTTCGCGTATTCTCAAAATATAGACTTCCCGGAAAGCTTAATTTTACCATATTTCACTAGAAAAATTAGCACTGTTATCTTTAGGGAAGGAGGTTTCGCGCTTTTCCGATCGAAAAATGATAAAACTTCTAACATTTGACAACTTGTTTTCGCCAGCACGACATTCTCGCTAAAACTCGTAGTAGAATGACGACGGCTAACACATTTTCCCTCCAAAACGACGCTGGTTCTCGCGCGAGCACTACGTAGTATTGAGAAAATCTTGTACTCGTAGTCGTACTCGTCTTAGAATCTAAACCTCTCTAATTTGGTCTATGAGGTTGATTTTATAACATATAAACAAACGTAAAGTGCGCGTTGTGATTGGTCAATTACCCGTTTACTATTTGCCCATGAGTGAGTGGTGGCGAAAGCCAGCGCGCGCTCAATTTCGTTCGCGCCACCTTCTACGCGACTATATTTTTTTACCTCATGGTTTGCAGAGATTTTTCTGAAAATTGAGTCGGAGAACTAGTTATTCAGCAAAACGATTTTTTCTCGAAAGAAAAGACTTTGCGGTAGGGCATTTTCAAATCGGATTTGCACACGCCATGGCGCGAGCAGATTACAGCACTCACGTCCTTCCCCTACTACCCGTGAGCAAAATTAAAAAGTTATTCTCTTTTGATTATTATGCAACTATAACTCAATAGTACACGCTGAACCTTTATCATTTTGTGAAATATCTTTTCCGATCATCATCTTAGATTAGTTTTCTCACAAACTGCTTTTGCCATTATTTAGATGACAATACGTGATTAGTTTTCTCCTCGGACCTAATCTAAATATGCGTGAGTGATTCTATTAATATTAGTGCTAAACTCGCAACATATTTTTGTATGTTACTTTTCTGTATTTATGGGACATGTATACGCTATTTTTTTTGACTTGATAATGATGTCCGAGAACGTCGAAAAGTTTTCTCAAGAAATAATTTTAAGTAATAGCTTATCGCGGATTTTATAGTCAAATCTTTTAGATTTTGTTATTCTTTTTGTAAGTGTTTCCTGTACCTACGAGAGAGGATTAAAAGAGCGATGAAGCGCTTGAAAATTTTTGCCCCTAAAAATTCAGCAGTTGGAAAATGAGCAGTTTAAAGGTCTACTTTGGGTTTTTTCTTCGGACAAACTGTGTCACTTAATAAACGCCAATGTAGTATATTTCTCGGAATAGGCCACTTCTGAGTTCGAAAAACCCTCTCTTTCAAAATGAGGCTAGGTGCACAACCTTTCTTGTGAAAATGAGTTTTATTTGCATGAGAATGAAAAATGATTTCCATATCAAAGGCTGAGCACCTACCCTCGTTTTGAAATAGAGGCCCGGGAGAACCCGCAAAATGGCCTATTAACGTAGCGTATTTATTCGAATAAGCACCCACCTTCACCCCACTCCCCGATGTCCAAAAATTTAATAAGCGCCCAGGGCTGGGTTGCTCGAAGCATGGTTAGTGCTAACCAGCGTTAAATACCATGGAAACCTATACATTTTGATACCTCTTAACCAACGGTTAGCGCTAACCAGGCTTCGAGCAACCGGCCCCAGGGCGGTTAACCGAATAAATACGGTACAATCTACTCCCGATAATTCGAACCTTCAAGGGAAATAGAAAAAAGTTCGAGTTATCGGGAGTTCGAGTTATCGAGGGTAAAATTATATAGAAAACGATCTGAAGGGAAATGAAAATTACTTCGAGATAACGGGAGGTTCGAGCTATAGAGGGTTCGAGTCACCGGGAGTCGACTGTATAAGAATTTCATGAGTTGAGGTATGTGGGGAGCCTCCACATTTAAAACTTTGTTGAGTAGCTCTCCCACCCCCCCCCCTTCCCCCGAGAGTATCGTGCATGCAAGTATGCAAGCGCCGGGTATGCATGTCTGGGTCGTATGTCCAACAATTCCGCGTGAAACTTTGCGTGAATGAATTGGCACATTGTCACGTTTTTAAGAAGTATTAGGAGTTTTTCCAATAATATGAATTTCCTTTTAAAATACCTATGGGGTCTAAAGTCTGGGCCCCAGTCCGGCAGGTCACTTCGGCGGGGTAATATGACCCCGCCATTTTGGGTATCATTTTCCATAGTCTCAACTCCCTTCTCAACAACTGGCATCTAAGATATTGTACCACTCTTCTAACTGGAGCCACGTCCGTAATATTATTCCACGGTACACAATAACATAAGAAGATGAAAAGTAAATGGTTTCCGAATTCAAAACGCTGGCCTGTTTTTTTGATACACCACAGGAAACAAAAGATTTTAGTTACGCGCACTTTATGATATCTATGATTTCAAAATAATAAACAACAAATGTAAACTTCATTTGCAGGTTACTTCACACCTTAAGAAACTAATGACATTTAATATCGTAAACTTAGGAACAATTTTTGCTTTTGAGCGACAAAAGTTTGAACGGCCGTATACTTAGTCTGTCTGCTTCCCTTGCTATTATTTTGTGATGTCATTAGAGTGGAATGCAAATTCCTGCTCTCTGATTGGTCCAATCCAAACATTACCACTCTTTCTGCAACTTTTGGCTATGAGAGAATTTTGTCTGCCACAGCTCACATGCAACTGAACATTATAAATAAGCATTTTATCTATAGATACATCACGTTCCTAAAATGATCTCATAAGTCACGCTTTTAACCAGTGATAGTCCCTCAAGCTTTCTTTAATACGCGGTTTATTGCTAAGCTATTTTGTGGGCATCGTTTACAAGCGAACGTCATATAATATGAAGCATACATTTCATGTGCAAAACGTTCGCCTTTGAAAATGATGACCTTAAGCTTTTCACATAATTTAAACTTTGAAGTCTAAGTTTACATACACAGTGCGCTAGTTCCACCCCTTCGGTTCAGTTAGAACATCTACCGAAAGGGGCTGTTTCAATTGTATAGTACAGGGTGTCCTTATAAGCGAATTACGTTAGCTGCAGCTTACAATGCACATTGCAAAATGGCGTTTTCTATAAATAGGTTGAATTTACAAAATGTTGCTATAAATAGTTCATGTGTCTTTCACGTGTTTAAGGTTCACGTCCAACGCTAACCCAATTAATCCAGCCCCCACACACTTAGCCCCTATACCGGTATCATTGGTAATCTTCCCTGCAGACACAACCACAGATTAGTGCTATGAAAACTCTTCCGGCAGTCTCCATAATCTCCATAAATCTGTTTTGCCAGTTGTTTTGAAAGGCGTGGGCAACTTGCAAGTGTAATCCGCGGCGAACTTGAAAACGCCTTTCCAAGTTATCACCAATTACACGTAACTGCCAGGCGACTTGTTCACACTTTAAGGTCACGTCTTGGGTAACACGCTGGCTCTGCGCTTTTGTTTCATTTACTTTTTCCTGATTCATCATGTTTTCTTTTGCGTCTGCTTAAAAAGAAACAAATAACAAACATTTACTGATAAATTCATCTAAGAACCAACTTACTCTTGTAACGTCCTCGAACATTTTCGTTTAAAATTTGACCTAAAACTGGCAATAAATATGTTGCTGAACACGCGCGACGTTAGGATCGGAAACTTTTTTATTTTTAGCGCATTAAGCTGTTTCTTGTTGTTCCCTAAGTCTATAATATATATTCAGAGATTGTTGCAAGGTAAATTTGAAATTCTAAGGCTCATATTTTTAATAATACTTCAGCCACCAAGTTATTATGCGATCTCTTTGCTCCGTATTCCTTACAAACAGAACAATTTTAATTTCCAGTGATTATAAGACACGTTTTCAGTTAAATGTTTAGCCACCGAATTCTTGAATTACATATTGCATAAAGGTTTGACAAGAACCTGCAATTATATAATTGCCAGTGAGCATGCTGCGGAGTTAATGACCTCAATCACATGATAGGTAGATTTTAATAGAGTTACGTTTCCGGAAAACAGCAAACGTGAATTTTTATCACGTGTACGTCTAAGTTTTCCGGTTTACTTGACTTTTAAAAAGGAGTTTCACGTTAGTTTTATCCACAAGAATTGTTTGGACGGCTATTGTCTGTTCATTTTCTATTTCTAGAAATTCTTTACTGAGTCTGACGTTTTCCGTTTGTCGTAAGCGTGATTCTAGTATTTCGAGTCTTTTCCTCGATTCTCTAGTCTCCCAGACGTTTATTGGGACTAAGGATCGCGTGACAAGCCAAAATCTCATGGGGTATCACAATTTAATTTATAGGATTTAATTTGTGGCAGGAAAATAATTCCGCTTCTTTTTTTCCTGTGGTTTGACGGTCAGTGATCATGGTACCTGCGAGAATCTTTCTCCGACCATCATATGAGTTTTGAACGCCCCCGCCGTTTTTTGTTACGTCTCTCCTGGTTTGCTCAGACAGTTATTTGATTTAACGTGTCATTGAACTGGAAATTTCAACTACTTAATTTAATTAATAAAATTATACTCTCTTAAAACCCCCATTGTCGTTACGTCATTTCTGCATGCCAGACCTGCACATAATGTGCCCTTTAACGTAGTAACAGCACGTCTTTTTAACGTAATAACAGCACGTCTTTATTTAATTCTAGCGACAAGTTATAATCATGACTTTCAGAGAGAGCCATAAAACCAAAACCCTTTTCCCGTCTCGTTGGCTGTTTTTCTTGGACTTTTTTCTACATTGTTATTGCAGTGTCTCTTGTTTTTTGTTTTGAAACTAAACCTCAAAAAAAAATTAAGGCCGCCTTTGTGAGACGCAAACAAGAAACCTCCAAAATTGCACTTACTGGAGGAATATTTTTCGTTTGTTAGGGACCTGAAACATGACTCTGCACAAAACAAAAACTTAAATTATGCAGTCACTTTTCGCTCCTAAAAGATGATCTTAAGAAGTTCTCTCAGAGAGAACATTTTCATCAATAAATATTCTAGTTATAATTTAGGAATGCACACTTTTTTATTAACTGAGTAGCAAACAACAAGGTTATTAAGAGTTTATAGCAGCTTCATGTAATCAACTAGTTTCACTTGAAGAGACAATTAAAAAGAGGTAAATTTTACATGTTTTCACTTTCGAATCTCAAATGCCATACAAATTAAAGCGAACCATTGTTGAATTGTCAAAGTCGTACTTGAAAAGATATCTTGTGTCTTAATTGTTAAAACCAGTAAGTTATCCTTCGTTCTCATTTGCACTTGAAATCACCTAGAAATATACTTCTTATGCAAGCATGTCAAGGTCACATTAAAATCAACTGCTTGCTTGTATTTTATTTACGTGAATGGATGTTTTTTTCTCCTCTTTGGTTCATGCAATTTACATGCACGCGTCTGCAGAGGAAACAGAGTGTATATACTTCAAAGGCTAACAGGCTAGGCAGATAGCGGATACCTCTTAAACAACTGGCCATGCTGTGTGTCCCCCTTGTTGATGCTTAGTCTAAGGTGCAGTGTTCTCGGATTCTTGCTCGGCCAAGATTTCGCTAATTTAAACAGTTAACGATTAAAATCAGACCTAATTAAGTTTTTGTTGTAAGACGACAACTCTGCTTTTACTATATCTTTTTCACAGCCTAAGCCAACTTTTAGTG
Source organism: Porites australiensis (assembly GCA_022179025.1). Classification (NCBI taxonomy): domain Eukaryota; kingdom Metazoa; phylum Cnidaria; class Anthozoa; order Scleractinia; family Poritidae; genus Porites; species Porites australiensis. The sequence goes on from BOPM01000193.1 coordinate 349,431, forward strand.
CTTTACCCACCTGTGTTGCTAAAACTGCAAAATGTCCGCAGCTCATTTTCGGACAAGAAGGCAATGACAAGCTTGGTCGATCAAAATTGCAACGAGATAGAAATTTTACAGATCAACAAGAATGGCCTTAGGGCTGGTGACCAAGGGTTAAAATTGGTTCTCACCTCCGGCGTTGAAGCTCAGTCGTCTGAAAATATAGACGAGGATCCTTTGAAACTTTTGGTCTTCAGAGTCGAGCGAAGGCACTTGCATTTGTTTGCTACCTCTGTGAAAAACAAATCATGTGTTTACTATTTATGACAATAAAACAAGTCCAAGGTCGAATAAATCAAACGTATTAAGTCCTTTCGGTTTCGAAAATAGCCAAAGCGTGATTTTAACACGTCACTCGATTTAACTTCTCGTGCTCTCGTGAGGCATACGACCCAGTCTGTGCGGTTATTTTGACCACGGTCAATTAGCTAGAGCAATTTCAAATATGCGAGGATACTGAAGGTTAACGCGGGTTGTTTTCAAAGTTCAATTTGCCATGCTTGACAATAAAGAGCGAACAACTACTTAACCCTAATAGGTTTTTTGAAGAGGGTATCTTTTGCTACTCACGAAGGCACTTTTGGTTATGTCCAGGGCATGAATTCTTGATGGTGATTGGCCAAACATCAAAATGTTTAGCTCTAGATCTCGATTTTAGTGTTGCAGGTTTGCTTTGCGGGATTTTGAACGTACAGAATCCACACCCCAGTTCAAGTGCTCGTGTTTTCGTACCAACAGGTGCCGAACACGCTGGGTATCGGTTTTATCTTTTTTCTCAGCCAAATGCGATTACATTTTCAAGCAAATACTAAGTGTACAAAATAATGGAAATTAGACATCAAATCATTTCGGGGGTGGGGGTGGTCAGCGAATGCCACTAAGAGCCAAAAAAGAACACAAATCTTCACAATTTTCTTATTACTCTTGCTGCAGGTAGGTATAGTGTTTTTAACCTTGACACGATGACACGTGATCAAAACTTATAGACAACAAGTTAAGCAAACAAGAATGTAAGAATTTGAATGGTTTAGCGAACAAAGTCAAATCCGCGTGGCCTTGGCGAACACTCAAAGCATTTGCATGCAGTTCGGAAACTGGTAGAGGAAGACTGGGCTGCCGATAGACCTCTTTCATAATGGCGACCATTTATTTGCTCTTTCATATGTCATAAATGAGCCTTTCGGGTCTCGAAAGAAAGGTCTCTTGAAAGAGGGAATTCTTTTGTATTTTGCACATGCTAACGAGGTCCGAAATGCTGATTATCATACATATAAACGAATGTTTTAATTTGCCGCCATTATGAAAGAGGTCTATTTGAAAATCGATTAACACTTTTCCCATGAGATGAGATAAGCTGAGATAAGAGATAAGATCAACTTTATTTATCCACGCTAGCCTAGATAACATAGGCTGGTTTCCTTCAGGGCGTGCAAAAATAGGTAACTATAAACTAGGAGTAATCGGAGCTTAGGATAGTGCGTTCGATGTGTTTGTTGAGGCGGAAGGGTGGTTGCGATGTAGACAAATATGATTATGGCATATTTTGAACGTAAGTGTTGCGTACAGCGAAACCTCTATCTAAACTGTGTATCATTTTAAGAACGTTTTCAAAAGATATCGTATGGTTCGGTGTCAAGTGCTTTTAATCGGAGGAGACATTGGCCAGCGTCGGACGTGTAAATGGAACATTTTTTTTTACTGGCGCGAGATACAGGGCGCAGTTTCTCAAAGGCCGATTAGTCAACCCGGGATTCTTTTTCTTTCTTCAAAAACATTTCTTCGGATAATTTTCTCTGTTATTTTTATGAGCATCGATCCAGTCATCAACTTGTTGACAAAATGAATTACATTGAATTTACTGGTTTAAAAGCTTTCACATCTGAATTCAAACTTCGCACTAACCCTATCAAAGCCTTCGATGAAACGTGTGTGCGGCTCACGTAATTTGGTCGAGCGTGTTGATTTCAGTGACTCGAGAAGCTTCGAGAGTGGCGCTACTGTGGGCTGATTTATAAGTTTCTCCTAATAAATAACATAGAGTTAAAATGTTCGTTTGTCCGGTGCCGAAAATATCACAAGTCATGGTAAGATGGCGCCGCCGAACTTCACATCTCGGTAGATTTACTTTGTGGCACAACGGCTGCCGAGCTACATAACTCGTAAATTTACTTTGTGACAAAATGGCCGCTGAGCTACACAACTCGGTAAATTTACTTTGTGGCATAACGGCCGCCCGACTAAACCCGGTTTGATGCATGCACCAGTAGTCGCAGACATTTTCCAAAGACAGTGACGAACCATGCTGAAAAATATGAAGGCTTAATCCAAAGTAAAATTTAACTGCAAACTTCTGAAAGATGAACGCTTTGGACGATTCAGCAATCACAGATCGATGTACGCTTTACGGAGATCCAGCAAACGTTTTAAAAGATGAAAGCACAGATCGATGTACGCTTTACGAAGATTTAGCAAACTTTTCAAAAGATGAACGCTTTACGAAGAATATCAGACCTCAGCAAACCTTTGAAAGATGCACGCCGAGGACACAAGAATCACCACATGAGTTAGCGCGTCAAAGTGAGGCAAAACTTAAGCAAGCGCCTCAAAGCGAGGCAAATGTGTGTCGACGACGACGACGAACGAAAATGCAATCTCAAAAAACCGCCCTTATTAATTGCACAGGTCACCCAATAATGCACAGAACACCCAACACAAATTAGGGGTTGTGTTCTCGTACCTCGAACGCAATAAATAGTAAATACAAAATATAAAATTGTACAATCTAAAGTACATGCTACAAATATTGTTTATCTTTACATTAAGTATATTCTAAAAGAGAGCGATGTAATCTGAGTTAAATTTTTATACTACCTTTACAAAATAGATCAGAATAAAAATAAATACTGATAAGACATAATCTCTATTAATGTTCTGATTAAGGCCGGTGGAATTTGATTCTAGTTTTAAATGACGCGAGGGTCTCACAAATTCGCATCTCCTCTGGTAAATCATTCCACATTTTGGCCCCATAGTCACTGAGGCTGTTTTTTTTTAAGAAATCTCTTTTGGGTAGAGGAAAAGCAACCTTTTAAGTTGAATTCCTAAGATTATAATGACTATTGATTGCGTGGGCCTCTGAAAGGATATTTGATAGTCTGGCTGTTGCCTAGCCATGAATGAATTTTGAAAATTACTTTAGCTTTGATCAAAAAGTTAAACGCTAAAAGATTTCTAAAATACATTTAAAAAGCATTTAAAAAAGTGAACGACGTTTCGGCACTACGTCACGCCATTATCAAGTTGAAAAGTGAAAAAGTATGAGGTGTAAAACGAATATATAAAATTTAAAATAATACATAAAATATTTGCGGGTCCAGCTTTGTTTTTGGCTCTTTGATCGGCAAGAGAGATCCAACCTAGAGCTTGCAGCTTGCATAGCAATTTCTGATTGACCAGTCTCGTTTCTGCAGTTTATAATCACCCTTGCACACCTATTCCGAGGGCTATAAATCTCCGGGCAAGGTCATCCCCAAGTGAATGCGGAAGCCACTTTTCAAGGTCAGACGAAAATCGCCCTGATTATTTTACCAGTTCGTGCCGAACGACACTCTAAAATTCTGGAGGCGGTAGTCATGGGGTCAACATCTCCGGAAACTGTCGTGGTATCTGCTTAGGTCTATTTTTTTCAGATACATTTTTCGAGTAGATTTATAGTCTAGCATTCGTAGGATAATAGACCTCTTTCATAACGGCGGAAATACATAATAAATGTGCGCTTGGTGCCATGGCAACTATGGACGATTATGTCGGCAGTCATTTTGTGTGAAATAGTCATATTGCATTGTTGCCTTTGAGAGTTAACTAGAATTCGCTTGTATTCTTTTTTGAATATATGTTATAGGCCTCCATTATTAAAGAGGTCTATTGCAAGTCAAGCCGGCCGATCGGTATATTCACGACTCGAATGTTTTTGGAAGCATCGAGAAGGTATATAAATATATTGCACGTCGTGAAGTACAAATTTCCTTCCGCCTTGACATTTTTATATATTTCACGTAAATGCAATTCACGTGAAAAAGAGACCAAAAATTGTTAAGATAGCCGCAGGTTTCAACAGGACTACAGGGAGTGTCTTGGGGAAGGAATTTTTTTGTTTTAAGGTTTGCTTGATTAAGTACCTTATTTTGAGATGGGGTCAAAAGCAATGAAAAGAAGTTAACCAGACCTCAGTGATGTAAGTAAATAGCTTACGATTCAGCGGTTTTTTTTATACACCAAATTGGCATTTCTTTTCACGACTGCCGGCAAATGAAATTTGATCAACTGCGCGTGCTTTTCGTTCGTAAATGTTGTAATCTTGTTAACTTAATTCCCCCCTAAACACTTGTCTATGTTTAACCCCCTGACAGTTCAGACGGGCCTTGTAGGTTCTTGTTCATGTTATTTTTAGAGAATTCATTTTCTTTAAGTAGAGGAAAGATTTTCAAATTATAATCCATGAGTGATACTAACAATCGTTCACATTAATGAGGTTAGAAGTTTCACGAAAAAAGGTTTTCCTCCTCTGAGCCAGAATAAAAATCAACTCACTCACTATTAAACTCAAGTTTTTTGAACGTCAATTAGCCAACTACAGCAACTCCCGATAACTCTAACCTTAAAGGGAAATCGAACAAAGTTCGAGTTATCGGAAGCCTTTGAAGCAAAATAACCGGTAGTAAGGAAATAAGCAAATGGATGGGGAGGGAATACAATTTAAGAGCGGATATCTGTAAGTATCGACCAGAGGTGGGAAAAATGAAATGTTTGAAAAATCCCAAAAAATCGGTAGACTACTCTAGGTATTCTAGTAATCAAAATATGAATTTCAGTTTCATCGGATAAATATTTTGGCGATACGGCGAATGTCAAGTTCGGGCGATTTACGGCCTCCGCCAGACCGCTTTTTTGGGCCTCTAAGCCGGGCCACGAAAAGACAACGATTTCAATGGCATTTAAATATCATTCCATCTCCCCAGTTCCCCGCTTGACCAAAGGCCTGTTCACAGGCTAGGCTATAGGCGAAGGTCGTAAATTGCCCGAATATGACATTCGTCGTATCGCCAAAATATTTATCCTAGGAAACTAAAATTTATATTTTCATTACGAGAACAGCTAGCTTAAAGGGTAGTCTACAGAATTTTTGGGGGATTTTTCAAAAATTTTAGTTTTCCCACCTCTGGTAGATATTTACGGATATCCGCTCTTTAGCAACAAAGTATATAGGAATGGACACTGAACTGGAGTGACAAAAAAGTAAAGACAAAGAATTGACTCGGTTGTTTTGAAATAAATTCAATGTTTCGGACTACACGGTTTACGGTTTTTTTCCCGACTTGTCATGCGCTTATAATATAGTTCGAGTTATGGAGGGCAAAATTGTATAGAAATGATCTGAAGGAAAACAAAAATTACTTTGAATTAGCGGGAGCTTCGACTTACCGAGGGTAAAATTACAGTAAATGTAAGAAGGAAATCCAGGGGAAATCGACCTTGGTTCGAGTTAGCGCGAGGTTCGAGTTAGCGAGGGTTCGAGTTATCGGGAGTCAACTGTACTGCCGTGCATTATTACGTCCTTCGCGTCGCTTGTCGTACAGCTCGCTGGGTCACAGAGAAATCAAATCAAATCCCGGATCCCGAAAATACCTTTCCAGACCCTGTAATATGCATACAACAGAGCATAATAATGTAAAATGTCAAACGAGAGGAGACACGCTGTAGAAACAGGGGCACCCAACGAGGATATGGTTCAAAACCACTTAACATAGCATTCTTGAACGTATTTTAGTATTCAAACGGTAGATATAGGCATATTTTTATCCCCTAAAAACTTTTCATCTGTTCGGATTTCCTAGCTGAAAGTCTAGTGATCCGAAAATTATAGGGATAAAAACTTACCTTCCCGAAAATTTCAGCCAGGAAAAGGCTCCCGAAAATTCTAGGTGGCCTATTTTAGGGTCAAAATCCGTTAAAATGGGTAATTATACCATACCAACTATACTATAACCTGATCTATCCTTATATATCTTATGCGATAACCTCCTGGGGCAGTGCATTTACTACTCAAATTAAAAAAATCCAAACAAAACAAAATCATGTTATCCGCGTTATGTTCTTTGCCACCTTGTTTGGACCAGATACAGACAGTGCATTACCATTACTTAATTTATTGGATTTACTTACTGTTACAAATATCTATAAACTACAGCTTCTTAACTTCACTCATCAGTGGCATTCTAAAAAATTACCAAATATCTTTAATCAGCATTTTCGCTATGCAAGTGAAGTCCATACATATAATACGAGATATGCTTCAAAAAGTAACTTCTACAAACCACGTTCCAGGACCAATATTGGAAAGCAAACAACAGCGGCTATGGCGACCGAATTGTGGCAACAGCTCCCTACCCATATAAAAGACCTTTCAACTTATAACTTTCCTAAAACATTAAAAGAATACTTGTTGGCCGAACAATTAACTTACTGAAATTATTTTATTTTAATCATATCGTCATGTACTATGATGACTGTTTTCTCTTCTTTTTTTTGCCATCTATGTGCTTTCTTTTTTTTTTTTT